>CM060897.1:69467500-69845000 GCA_030762935.1 Hymenopus coronatus | reverse complement strand
TCATCATCGTCATCATCATTATTATTATATTACTATTTTTATATTTATTATTTTTATATTATTTTTTTATGTATCTTATTATTACTATATTTATTTTAATTATTATTATATTTTAATTTTTTTATAATTATTACTTTGATAAATTTACTTTTATAATAATTGTTTTTATAATTATAATTTTTATTATAATAAATATTTAATTATTTTTAATCTTATTCTTATAATCATTATGATTAATTATTTTTATTTATTATTATTAGTATCATTAATATAATTATGAATATTATTTTTCTACTTTAATTAATATTATTTTATGGTTAATATTTTTAATTATTATTTTATTATTATTATTATTATTATTTTTATTATTATTTTCTTCTTACAATTTTTATTTTATTATTATTGTTACTATTATATTTTAATTATTTATTTTATAATCATTATTTTTGTCATTTTTTATAATTATTATTTTGATAAGTATTATTTTATAGTAATAGTTTTGATAATTATTTATTTCTATTATTTAATAATTACCTTTACTATTATTATTGTTATTATTATTTTTTATAATTATTATTTGATAATTCTTTTTATTATTATTCTTATAATCAATATGTTTCATTATTATTGTTATATTTATTATAATGATTATCATTTTATTAATATTATAATTATTATTATTTTTATTATTATAATTATTAAATTTATTTTAATTCTTATTATTTTTATTATTATAATTACTGTTGTTATTATTTTTATAATAATTTTATTATTGTTATTTTAAAAATCATTATTATTATTAAAATAAATTTAAAATTATTAATTTTATAATTATTTTTTATAAATATTTTATTATTAATTTATTTATAATAATTATAATTATAATTAATACTATTATTGTTATAATTATGATTATTATTACTATTATTATTAATATTAAGATTATTATTATATTTGTTTTAACTCTTAGTAATACCATTATAACTATTATTTTTATCATTATTAGTTGTAGTAGTAATACTTTTATATTTATTTTAATTCTTATTATTTTTATGAATTTATTTATAATAATTATTATTATAATTAATATTATTATTTATATAATTATGATTTTGATTTTTACTATTATTATTATTATTATTATTATTATTATTATTATTAATATTAAGATTATTATTATAAAGATTAATAATAATAATATTATCAGTATTATTATTAATCTTATTATTATATTTATTATTATATTTATTTCAACTCTTATTAATATCATTATAACTATTGTTTTTATTACTAGTACTATTATATTTATTTTAATTTTTATTATTTTTATTATTCTTACTATTATTATTATTATTTTATAAGTGTTTTATTATTATTTTTATAATTATTTAATATATAATTGAAATTTTTATTATCATTTATAATGGTTTTTATTATTTCTATTATTATTATTATTATTATTATTATTATTACTATTATAATTATTAATATAATTAATATTGTTAATATTATTTTTATATTTATTCTAATTATTATTATTTTTATTGTTATTATGTTTTAATTAGTATAATTATTTCATAATTATTACATGTATTAATTATATACCTAGTATTTTATTATTATAATAATTATTATTATGATTATTATTAATATTATTTTTATTTTAATTATTATTATTTTATTGTTAATATTTTATTATTAATATTTTTAATTATTATTTTTATTATTTTATTTTATATTTATTATTTTTATTATTATTTTAATACTTATTTATATTATTATTAATATTATTATTTTAATTATTATTAATATTATTATTTTAATTATTATTAATATTATTTTTATATTAACTTTAATTATTATTTTTATTATTAAATTAATACTTATTTATATTATTATTAATATTATTATTTTAATTATTATTATTATTATTATTTTTATATTAACTTTAATTATTATTTTTATTGCTAATATTTTTAATTATTAATAGTATACTTATAATTTTTATTATTATTGTTATTATTATTATTATAATTATTTTTGTAGTATTTTTATAAATGTTTTACTAATGTTATCTTAAAAATTATATTATTTAAACAATTTTAAAACAATTAATTTTAGAATTAATTTTTTATTAATAATTTTATAATTAATTTAATTATAATTGTCATTATTATCATTATTATTATAATTAGGATTATTATTTTTATTATTATTTCTATGTAGTTTAATTCTTATTATTTATTCTAATTCTTATTATTATTATTATTATTATTATAATTATTATTACCATTATTATTATATTTACTTTAAATCGTACTGTAATATATTAATTATGTTTTAATTATTTATAATAATTATTTAATTTTAACCTTATAATTATTATTTTTATTAATTTTTATGATTATTATTCTGATAAGTATTACTTTTATAATAATTGTTTTTATAATTAATATTTTAGTATTATTATTATTATTATTATTATTTAATAATAAGTTTTTATTATTATTTTTATAATCATTGTGTTTAATTATTATTTTCCATATTATTATTATAATTATTATTATTTTTACAATTATTATTAAAATGTTTATTATTATCAAAATTTTTATTATTTTTAAATCGTTTCTATTATTTGCATTATTATTATGATAAATTATTATTATTAATATATTAATTTTAATTGTTATTATTTTTATTATTGTTATTTTAAAAATCATTTTTATTAAAATAGTTTTTAAATCATTAAATTTTAATTAGTTTTTATTGATATTTTTATAATTAAATTAATTATGATAATTATAATCATAATGTTTTATAATTATGCTTACTATTATTATTATTCATATTATTATTATTTATATTATTATATGATAATTATTATTATAATTTTTATTATTATTATTATTATTATTATTATTATTATTATTTTTATTATCATTTTATAATTATTATTTTAATATTATTTTTTAAAAATTGTTTTTATAATTATGATTTTTATTATTCTTTTATAATTATTTTTATTATTACTTTATAATTATTTTTATTATCATTTTATATTTATTATAATGATTATTTTTTATTATCTTTATAATTACTGTTATATTTCTTACTATCATTATTTTTATTATTATTATTATGATTATTATTAATATTACAGTTATTTTTGTTTTCTTTTTATAAATGTTTTATTATTGTTATATTAAAAATAATTATTTTTATTTAAATAATTTTAAACTATTAGTTTATAATTAACTTTTTATTATTATTTTGATACTTAATTTAAATATTGTTATAATTGCTATTTATCTTAATTCTTATAATTTTTATTATTATTACTAATATTATTATATTTATTTTAATTCTTATTATTATATTTTAATTATTTTTACTAATCTTATAATTATTAATTTATTAATTTTTGATAGTTATTTTTTTGTTAGGTATACTTTTATTATTATTTAATAGTTATTTTTTTATCATTATGTGTAATTATTATTTTCATTATTATTATAACAGTATTTTATTATTTTTATAACTATAATTATATTTATTTTTGTCTATTATTTCCATTATTATTATGATCAATTATTATTATTATTTTTATTAATATTACTATTAAATTTATTTTAATTCTTATTATTTTTATTATTATTATAATTACTGTTATCATTATTTTTATAATTATTTAAAATCATTATTTTGAATAAAATAGTTTTAAAATTATAAAATATATAATTAGTTTTTTTAATAATATTTTTATAATTAATTTAATTATAATAACAACTGTCATAACTAATCTTAATATAATTATGATTACTATTATTATTACTATTATTATTAGTATTATTATATTTTAATTATTTTTATTATTATTTTTTATGTTTCTTATTTTGATAAGTATTATTTTAATTATTATTTTTATAATAATTATTTTTATTATTATCTTTTTATAAACATTATTTTGATAAGTATTAATTTATAATACATTTTTATAATAATTATTTTTTTATCATTTTATAGTTATTATTGTTTATATATTTATTATAACTATTATTAGTTTTATTATTATATGAATTCTTACTATTTTTATATTATAATGATTATAATTATCATTTTTGTTATTATTATTATTATTATTCTTATTATTATTATTATTATCATAATTATGATTATATTACTGTTTTGTTATTATTACTTTAATTCTTATCACTATTTTTATTAAATTTAATTAATTTATTCTTTATAAATATTTTATTATTAATCTATTTATAATAATTATAATTATAATTAATATTATTATTGTTATAATTGTGATTATTATTACTATTATTATGAATATAAGATTATTATTATATTTGTTTTAACTCTTATTAATACCATTATAACTATTATTATTATTATCATTATTAGTAGTAGTAGTAATACTTTTATATTTATTTTAATTCTTATTATTTTTATGAATTTATTTATAATAATCATTATTATAATTAATATTATTATTTATATAATTATGATTTTGATTATTATTATTATTAATATTAAGATTATTATTATTATTATTATAAAGATTAATAATAATATTATTAGTATTATTATTAATCTTATTATTATATTTATTATTATATTTATTTTAACTCTTATTAATATCATTATAACTATTATTATTTTTATTATTAGTACTATTATATTTATTTTAATTCTTATTATTTTTATTATTCTTACTATTATTATTTTAGAAGTGTTTTAATATTATTTTTATAATTATTTAATATATAATTGAAATTTTTATTATTATTTATAATGGTTTTTATTATTTCTATTATTATTATTATTACTATTATAATTATTATAATTACTATTGTTAATATTATTTTATATTTATTCTAATTATTATTATTTTTATTGTTATTATGTTTTTAGTTAGTATAATTATTTCATAATTATTACATGTATTATTAATTATATACCTAGTATTTTAATATTATTATAATAATTATTATTATTATGAATATTATTAATATTATTTTTATTTTAATTATTATTATTTTATTGTTAATATTTTATTATAAATATTTTTAATTATTATTTTTGTTATTTTCTTTTATATTTATTATTTTATTATTAATTTAATACTTACTTATATTATTATTAATATTATTATTTTAATTATTATTAATATTATTTTTATATTAAATTAATTATTATTTTTATTGCTAATATTTTTTCATTATTAATAGTATACTTATAATTTTTATTATTATTGTTATTATTATAATTATTTTTGTAGTATTCTTATAAGTGTTTTATTAATGTTATCTTAAAAATTATATTATTTAAACAATTTTAAAACAATTAATTTTTGAATTAATTTTGTTATTAATAATTTTATAATTAATTTAATTATAATTGTCATTATTATTATAATTATGATTATTATTTTTATTATTATTTCTATGTAGTTTAATTCTTATTATTTATTTTAATTCTTCTTATTATTTTTATTATTATTATATTATTATTGCCATTATTATTATATTTATTTTAAATCGTATTGTAATATTTTAATTATGTTTTAATTATTTATAATAATTATTTAATTTTAACCTTATAATTATTATTTTTATTACTTTTTTATGATTATTATTTTGATAAGTATTACTTTTATAATAATTGTTTTTATAATTAATATTTTTAGTATTATTATTTAATAATTAGTTTTTAATATTATTTTTAAAGTCATTATGTTTAATTATTATTTTCCATATTATTATTATTATAATTATTATTATTTTTATAATTATTATTAAAATGTTTATTAATATCAAAATTTTTAGTATTTTTTAAATCGTTTCTATTATTTGCATTATTATTATGATAAATTATTAATATTAATATATTAATTTTAATTCTTATTATTTTTATTATTGTTATTTTAAAAATCATTATTTTTATTAAAATAGTTTTTAAATCATTAAATTTTTGATTAGTTTTTATTGATATTTTTATAATTAAATTAATTATGATAATTATTATCATAGTGTTTTTATAATTATGATTACTATTATTATTATTATTCATATTATTATTATTTATATTATTATATGATAATTATTATAATTATTATTATTATTTTTATTATCATTTTATAATTATTATTTTTATTATTATTTTATAATTATTTTTTTATTATTTTATAATTATTTTTATTATCATTTTATATTTATTATAATGATTATTTTTTAATTATTTTTATAATTACTGTTATATTTCTTACTATCATTATTTTTATTATTATTACTATTATTATTATGATTATTATTAATATTACAATTATTTTTGTACTCTTTTTATAAATGTTTTATTATTCTTATATTAAAAATAATTATTTTTATTTAAATAATTTTAAACTATTAATTTATAATTAACTTTTTATTATTATTTTGATAATTAATTTAAATATTGTTATAATTGCTATTTATCTTAATTTTTATTATTTTTATTATTATTACTAATATTATTAATTTATTTTAATTCTTATTATTATATTTTAATTATTTTTACTAATCTTATAATTATTAATTTATTAATTTTTGATAGTTATTTTTTGATAGGTATACTTTTATTATTATTTAATAGTTATTTTTATTATTACTTTTATTATCATTATGTGTAATTATTATTTTCATTATAATTATTATAACATAATTTTATTATTTATATAACTATACTTATTTTTATTTTTGTCTCTATTATTTCCATTATTATTATGATCAATTATTATTATTATTTTTATTAATATTACTATTAAATTTATTTTAATTCTTATTATTTTTATTATTATTATAATTACTGTTGTTATTATTTTTATAATTATTTTATTATTATTTAAAATCACTATTTTGAATAAAATAGTTTTAAAATTATAAAATATATAATTAGTTTTTTTAATAATATTTTTATAATTAATTTAATTATAATAATAACTGTCATAACTAAGCTTATTATAATTATGATTACTATTATTATTAGTATTATTATATTTTAATTATTTTTATTATTATTTTTTTATATTTCTTATTTTGATAAGTATTATTTTTATTATTATTTTTATAATAATTGTTTTTATATTATCTTTCTATAAATATTATTTTGATAAGTATTAATTTATAATACATTTTTATAATAATTATTTTTTATCATTTTATAATTATTATTGTTTATATATTTATTATAACTATTATTAGTTTTATTGTTATTATTAATATTATTATTATTATATTAATTCTTACTATTTTTATATTATTATGATTATAATTATCATTTTTGTTATTATTATTATTATTATTATCATAATTATGATTATATTACTATTTTGTTATTATTACTTTAATTCTTATCACTATTTTTATTATTAATATTATTATTATTACTACTACTATTATATTTGTTTTAATCCTTATTATGTATTTTAATTCTTTTTATTTTTATTATTCTTATTACTTTTTTAGTACTATTATCATTATAACTATAATTATTTTTTCTGCTTTTATTATTATTATTAATTTTTATTATTAGTATTATTTTATAACCATTTTTATTATTATTATTTTATAATCATTATGTTTAATTATTATTAGTATTATTGAAAATTTTATTATATTTATAATTGTTTTTATTATTTCTATCATTATGATTATTATTACTATTATACTTATTATTATAATTATTATTTTTTTTTTATTGTTTCATTTATATAGCCCCCTTTAACTTCGATGGTCATATCGGGGGCTTTGACTTGTGAAACAACTCGTATTACTGTAGGTTAGAACATTAGGTTAATTATTATTATATTACTAATACACACGCACATTCACTCTCACATTCATACTTCCAGACACTGTGTGGGATAGCGAATAAATCTGGTTAAAGAAAAAATCCCTGCCCCAGCCGGGAATCGATCCCGGGACCTCCGGATGAGAAGTCAGCTCGCTGACCACTCGACCATGGAGGCAGTCTATTGTTAATATTATTTTAAATTAATTTTATTATTATTTTATCATTAATTTAATACTTATTTTTATTATTATTACTAATATTATTATAATTATTATTAATATTATTTTTATATTTACTTTAATCATTATTTTTATTCTTAATATTTTATATTATTTTTTTATTAATTTTATTATTATTATTATTATTATTATTATTATTATTATTATTTTATATTAATTATATTAATTATTAATAAGGCACTTATAATTTTTATTATTATTATTGTTATTATTTTTATTATTTTATTCTTTTAAAAATAATTATTTTATTTATATAATTTTAAAACATTTAATTGTACAATTAATTTTTATTAATACTTTTATAATTCATTTAATTATAATTATCTTATTATTATTATTATTATTATTATTATTATTATTATTATTATTATTATTATTATTATTATATTTTTATTTGTATTATTACTATTTATTTTAATTAATATTTATTTTAATTCTTATTATTTATATTATTATTACTATTATTATTATTATCATCATTATTATCATTATTATTATTATTATATTACTATTTTATATTTATTACTATTATTATATTTTAATTCTTATTATTATATTTTAATTTTATTATTATAATGATTATTTTTATTAATTTTTTATAATTATTAATGTGATAAGGTTTACTTTAAAATAATTGTTTTATAATTAATACAATATAATGCAATAGGAAGCACCGGAATCACTGAGTATACGAGAAAACTAAAATCAACAGTCATTACAGAGATAAAGGAAGAAGGAACCATCAAATGGCAGAAGAAATGGAACAACACAGCTAAAGGAGCAACATGCAAGAAGTACTTCCCATCAGTTAGAGATAGATTAAAACTCAAATGCCAGATAACATCAGAGATCTCCGAAATTGTAACAGGACACGGCAAAAATAAATCACATCTACATCGAATAGGGATCCTAAACGACTCTAATTGCCCGTGTCGGAAAGCCACGCAGACCATAGACCATCTACTATACGATTGTAAGATGTACCAACACGCCAGAAACAAGCTAAATGAAGAAATCTGCAAAAGTGGAGGAACATGGCCAGTGCCACAGAAAGAACTAATACACAAACAGTTTAGACATTTTAACAAATATGTGAAAGCAATAGTGTACGATAGGGTCTGAAGGACAAGTGAAAAAGTGCAACTTGAGATAACAACACTGAAAGAAGTATTAAAATATACAAAACTATGTAAATAATGTATACACAATGTAAATAGTGTGAAATATGTAATGCATGTAATATTACTTCGGTAATGGGGCATGCTGTTTTGAATAAATGAAAAAAAAATGTATAATTTTTATTATTATGATCATTAATTCTATTACTAATATAATTACTTTTTTGTTATTTTTATCATTATATTATTGTTATTTTAAAAATCTTTTTTTTTTATAATTAATATTATTATTAGAATTATAATTATAATTACTATTAAACTTATTATTATTATCATTATTATATTTATTTTAATTCTTACTTTTATTATTTGTATTATTATTATTATTATTATTATTAATATTTGTATTTTTTAATTATTTTAATTATTATTTTGATAAGTATTATTTTTATAATAATTGTTTTTATAATTATTATTTTATAATTATTTTTATTATGATTACTTTATAATTATTTTTATTATTATTATTTTTATATTTATTATATTGATTATTATTTTTGTTATTTTTATAAATATTATTATTAAATTTATTTTAATTCTTATTATTTTTATTGATATTATAATTACTGTTGTTATTATTTTTATAATTATTTATTATTGTTATTTTAAAAATCATTATTATTATTATTATTAAAATAAATTTAAAATTATTAATTTTATAATTAGTTTTTTTATAAATATTTTATAATTAATTTAATTATAGTAATTATTATTATAATTATTATTATAATTATAATTATGATTATTATTAGTATTATTGTTAATATTAAGAATGTTATTATTAAGATTAATAATATTATTAGTATTAATACTAATCTTATTTATATTTATTTCAATTCTTATTATTTTTATTATTCTCATTATTATTATTTATATCACCATTATAATTAATATTATTTTTGTTATTATTCTTACTATTATTTTTATTATTATTATTTATATAATTATATTTATTATTTTTATTTTATTATTTTACAATTTTTTTATTATTATTAATATTATTATTGTATTTATTTTACTCTTAATATAATTATTATTATTATAATTATTTTTGTTATTATTAATAATATTATTAAAATTTTTATTATTTTAGTATTGTTTTTATTATTTCATTTATTATTGCTTTTGTTATTATTATTTTTATTATTATTATTATAATTAATATTATTACTAAATTATGATAATATTACTATTAATGTTATTATTATCATTATTATTTTTTATTATTTATATAATTCTTATTATTGAAATTTTTATTATAATTAAAATGGTTTTTATTATTTCTATTATTATTATCTTTACTATTATAATTATTATTATTTTTATTGTTAATATTTTAATTGGTATTTTTATTTTATACTTATATGTATAACTGTTTATATACCTATCATTAATTATAATTATTATTATTATTAATATTATTTTTATTTTAATTATTATTTTATTGTTAATATTTTAATCATTATTTTCATTATTTTATTTTATAAGTATTATTTTTATTATTAATTTAATACTTATTTTTATTATTATTAATATTAATATAACCTTTATTATTATTATTTTTACATTTACTTTAATCATTATTTTATTCTTAATGTTTTTTGATTATTTTTTATAATTATTATTTTATATTAATTATATTAATTACTAATAAGATACTTATAATTTTGTATTATTATTATTATTTTTATCATTATTATCATTATTATTATTTTTAAAAATGTTTTATAGTTATTTTAAAAATCATTATTTTATTTATATAATGTTAAAATAAATAGTTTTACTTTAAGACAGTTGGGTTTATTAATAAGAATTTTATCTATGGGATTTGCTGATTTAGCTTTTTTCATTTATTTTACAATTAATTTTTTGTTAATACTCTTATAATTAATTTAATTAGAATTATCATTATTATTATTATTATTATTATTATTATTATTATTATAGTTATGATTTTTACTATCCTTATTATTACTATTTATTTGAATTATTATTTATTACAATTCTTATTATATATTTTAATTCTTATTATTTTCTACAATTCTTATTATATATTTTAATTCTTATTATATATTTTAATTCTTCTTCTTCTTCTTCTTCTTCTTATTATTATTATTATTATTATCATCATCGTCATCATCATTATTATTATTATATTACTATTTTAATATTTATTATTTTTTATGTATCTTATTATTACTATACTTATTTTAATTATTATTATACTTTAATTATTTTATTATTATGATTATTTTATTATTTTTTTTATAATTATTACTTTGATAAATTTACTTTTATAATAATTGTTTTTATAATTATAATTTTTATTGTAATAAATATTTAACTATTTTTATTATTATTTTTATAATCATTATGATTAATTATTTTTATTTATCATTATTACTATCATTAATATAATTATGAATATTATTTTTATACTTTAATTACTATTATTTTATGGTTAATATTTTTAACTATTATTTTTATTATTATTATTATTTTATTCTTTTATATAATTTTTTGAATTTGATACTCATTATTATAATTATTATTATTATTGTTATTATTATTTTTGTTATTTTTATATTTATTATAATACTTATTTTAATTCTTACTATTATTATTTTATTATTATTATTATTGTTACTATTATATTTTAATTATTTATTTTATAATTATTATTTTTTTATCATTTTTTATAATTATTATTTTGATAAGTATTATTTTATAGTAATAGTTTTGATAATTACTTATTTCTTATATTTAATAATTACTTTTATTATTATTATTATTA
Source organism: Hymenopus coronatus (assembly GCA_030762935.1). Taxonomy (NCBI): domain Eukaryota; kingdom Metazoa; phylum Arthropoda; class Insecta; order Mantodea; family Hymenopodidae; genus Hymenopus; species Hymenopus coronatus. The sequence goes on along the minus strand of CM060897.1, from coordinate 69,832,950 downwards.
TTATTATGTTATAATTATTTTTATAATTACTATTTTATAATTCTTTTTATTATTATTATAATTAATATGTTTCATTATTATTGTTATATTTATTATAATGATTATTATTTTTATAAATCTTATAATTATTATTATTTTTATTATTATAATTACTGTTGTTATTATTTTTATAATTATTTTATTATTGTTATTTTAAAAATCATTATTATTATTAAAATAAATTTAAAATTAATTTTATAATTATTTTTTATAAATATTTTATTATTAATTTATTTATAATAATTATAATTATAATTAATATTATTATTGTTATAATTATGATTATTATTACTATTATCATTAATATTAAGATTATTATTATATTTGTTTTAACTCTTATTAATACCATTATAACTATTATTATCATTATTAGTAGTAGTAGTAGTAATACTTTTATATTTATTTTAATTCTTATTATTTTTATGAATTTATTATAATAATTATTATTATAATTAATATTATTATTTATATAATTATGATTTTGATTATTACTATTATTAGTATTAATATTAATATTATTATAAAGATTAATAATAATATTATTAGTATTATTATTAATCTTATTGTTATATTTATTATTATATTTATTTTAACTCTTATTAATATCATTATAACTATTATTATTTCTATTATTAGTACTATTATATTTATTTTAATTCTTATTATTCTTACTATTATTATTTTATAAGTGTTTTATTATTATTTTTATAATTATTTAATATATAATTGAAATTTTTATTATTATATATAATGGTTTTTATTATTTCTATTATTATTATTATTACTATTATAATTATCATTATAATTACTATTGTAAATATTATTTTTATATTTATTCTAATTATTATTATTTTTATTGTTATTATGTTTTTAATTAGTATAATTATTTCATAATTATTACATGTATTATTTATTATATACCTAGTATTTTATTATTATTATAATAATTATTATTATGATTATTATTAATATTATTTTTATTTTCATTATTATTATTTTATTGTTAATATTTTATTATTAATATTATTATTTTAAATATTATTAATATTATTTTATATTAAATTTAATTATTATTGCTAATATTTTTTAATTATTAATAGTATACTTATAATTTTTATTATTATTATTATAATTATTTTTATAGTATTTTTATAAGTGTTTTATTAATGTTATCTTAAAATTATATTATTTAAACAATTTTAAAACAATTAATTTTAGAATTAATTTTTTATTAATACTTTTATAATTAATTTAATTAAAATTGTCATTATTATTATTATAATTATGATTATTATTTTTATTGTTATTTCTATGTAGTTTAATTCTTATTATTTATTTTAATTCTTCTTATTATTTTTATTATTATTATTATAATTATTATTACCATTATTATTATATTTACTTTAAATCGTATTGTAATATTTTAATTATGTTTTAATTATTTATAATAATTATTTAATTTTAACCTTATAACTATTATTTTTATTACTTTTTTATGATTATTATTTTGATAAGTATTACTTTTATAATAATTGTTCTTATAATTAATATTTTTACGAGTATTATTATTTAATTATTAGTTTTTAATATTATTTTATAATCATTATGTTTAATTATTAATTTCCACATTATTATTATAATTATTATTAAAATGTTTATTATTATCAAACTGTTATTATTTTTTAAATCGTTTCTATTATTCGCATTATTATTATGATAAATTATTATTAATATATTAATTTTAATTCTTATTATTTTTATTATTATTGTTATTTTAAAAATCATTATTTTTATTAAAATAGTTTTTAAATCATTAAATTTTTAATTAGTTTTTATTGATATCTTTATAATTAATTTAATTATGATAATTATTATCATAATGCTTTTATAATTATGATTACTATTATCGTTATTATTATTATTATTCATATTATTATTTATATTATTATATGATAATTATTATTATTATTATTTTGATTAGTATTATTTTTTAAAAATTGTTTTTATAATTATTATTTTTATTATTATTATTTTATAATTATTTTTATTATTATTTTATAATTATTTTTATTATCATTTTTATATTTATTATAATTACTATTATTATTATTATTATTATTATTATTATTATTTTTATTATTATTATTATTATTATTATTACTATGATTTTTATTAATATTACAATTATTTTTGTATTCTTTTTATAAATGTTTTATTATTGCTATATTAAAAATAATTATTTTTATTTATATAATTTTAAACTATTAATTTATAATTAAGTTTTTATTATTATTTTTATAATTAATTTAAATATTATTATAATTGCTATTTATCTTAATTCTTATAATTTTTATTATTACTAATAATATTATTATATTTATTTTAATTCTTATTATTATGTTTTAATTATTTTTACTAATCTTATAATTATTATTTTATTAATTTTTTATAGTTGATTTTTTGATAGGTATACTTTTATTATTATTTAATAGTTATTTTTATTATTATTTTTATTATCATTATGTGTAATTATTATTTTCATTATTATTATAACATTATTTTATTATTTTTATAACTATAATTATTTTTATTTTTGTCTCTATTATTTCCATTATTATTATGATCAATTATTATTATTATTTTTATTAATATTACTATTAAATTTATTTTAATTCTTATTATTTTTATTATTATTATAATTACTGTTGTTATTATTTTTATAATTATTTTATTATTATTTAAAATCATTATTTTGAATAAAATAGTTTTAAAATTATATAATGTATAATTAGTTTTTTTAATAATATTTCTATAATTAAATTAATTATAATAATAACTGTCATAACTAATCTTATTATAATTATGATTACTATTATTATTACTATTATTATTAGTATTATTATTACATTTTAATTATTTTTATTATTATTTTTTTATAATTCTTATTTTGATAAGTATTATTTTTATTATTATCTTTTTATAAATATTATTTTGATAAGTATTATTTTATAATACATTTTTATAATATTTATTTTTTTATCATTTTATAATTATTATATTAATTCTTACTATTCTTATACTATTATGATTATAATTATCATTTTTGTTATTATTACTTTAATTCTTACCACTATTTTTATTATTAATATTATTATTATTACTACTACTATTATATTTGTTTTAATTCTTATTATGTATTTTAATTCTTTTTATTATTCTTATTTCTTTTTTAGTATTATTATCATTATAACTATGATTATTTTTTCTGTTTTTATTATTATTATTATTTTTATTATTAGTATTATTTTATAACTATTTTTATTATTATTATTTTATAATCATTATGTTTAATTATTATTATTTTTATATTTATTATCATTATTTTTATAATTATTATTAGTATTATTGAAACTTTTATTATATTTATAATTGTTTTTATTATTTCTATCATTATGATTATTATTACTATTATACTTATTATTATAATTATTATTTTTTTTATTGTTTCATTTGTATAGCCCCCTTTAACTTCAATGGTCATATCGGGGGCTTTGACTTGTGAAACAACTCGTATTACTGTAGGTTAGAACATTAGGTTAATCATTATTATATTACTAATACACATGCACATTCACTCTCACATTCATACTTCCAGACTCCGTGGGGGATAGCGAATAAATCTAGTTAAAGAAAAAATTCCCTGCCCCAGCCGGGAACCGATCCCGGGTCCTCCGGGTGAGAAGTCAGCTCGCTGACCACTCGACCACGGAGGCAGTCTATTGTTAATATTATTTTAATATTTATTTTAATTATTATTTTTATTGTTAATATTTATAAATTATTATTATATAGTTATTGTATTTATTATTAATTATATAATTATTGTTATAATTATTATTTTGATTATTATATTTATTATTAATTTGATACTAATTTTTATTATTGTTATTTTAAAAATCAATATTTTTATTAAATAATATTAAAATTATTAATTTTACACTTAATTTTTTTGTTAATAGTTATATAATTAATTTAATCATAAATACCATTATTATTATTATAATTATTTTTATAATTGTTATTTTTATTATTAATTTTTTATAATTATCATTTTGATAAATATTATTTTTATAATTTTTTACATAATTATTATAATTTTTATCAATAAAATTATTATTATTTTTATAATTGGTTTTATTATTTGTATTATTATTATCACCATTATTACTATATTTATGATTATTATTTTATTATTATTTTTATGATTATTTTCATTACTTTTATAACTATTATTTCTATTATATTTTTATTATGTGTATAATTATTTTATTATTATTACTATTATTATTAACATTTTTACTATTTTTAGTAAAGTCATGAAGTCATGAATAATTGTATTCAATAGACTAATAAACGATCTATCTACCTATTATAATATTATTATTTGTTTAATTTTTATGATTAATATTTTAATTATTCTTACTTTTATTATACTTATTTTTATTATTATTAGAATTATTATTTTTACAATTAATATCTTTTTTTTATTTTTATTTCTTTATTATTATGTTATATATATTGTTATACTTATTATTCTTATTATCATTATGATTACTATTAATATTTTTATTATAATTTTTAATTGTATAACTTTTTATTATTCTTATAATTCTTATAGCTTTTATAAATTGATAAATGGTGCAATTACAATTGCAAATACAAGGAGAACAAAACAATTTACGTTACTTTTAATATTAGTTGTCCTGCTTTTTTAACTGAAACTAGTACTAAATTTCTTGGCATTCATTTCAACCCTGATCTAGGTTGGCGTTCACATATTAGTTATATCACCAACAAAGTAAGCAGAGGTATATTTATGTTACGTGTTTTAAAAAATCATGTGTGTTTCAATGTTTTATCATCAGTTTATTATGGACAAATCCATAGCCATTTGAGTAATGGTATTTTATTTTGAGGGAACCTTGATTTAGCTAAAAAGACACTTTTATTACAGAAAAAGGCAATTCAAATTTTATGTGGTGTAGCCCCCAGGAATCATTATACACCTTTATTTGTTAAGTTGGGTGTTTTAACTCTGACTTCATTGTTTGTGTTCCACTGCCTCTTATTTGCAAAGAAAAATATTCATAAATACAATCTATGTTCTGAAATCCATCCTCATCACACCAGAACTACTTCCAATATTTACATCAATAGATGTAAATATAGTAAGATACACAATTCCTTTGAGACAATATCATTAAATCAATTTAACAAACTTAGTAACAGCATTAAAGCTCTCTCCATTGAATCTTTTAAGAAGTCAGTGAAGCACACTTTGATTTCAAATCCATTTTATTGTCTGGATGAATTTTATAATACTGCCAATTGTTTTTGATATTATTTGTAATTGATGTTGCCACACAATGTACTTTGTTATGGCAAATAAACTTAACTATGCACCTATAATTATTTTTATACTTATTTTTATTATTATTATTTCAATTCTTCTTATTATTTTTAATATAGCTTTTATTATAATTTGTTTATTAGTTTTATTATTACCATGTTAATGATCATTTTTATAATTATTTTTCTTACTCTTAATATATTTATTATTATAATTATTACTTTTATAATTATTATTTTGATTATTATTTTTATAATTACTATTTATATTATTTTTATTGCTATAATTTTTTATTATTATTCCTATTATTTGTATTATAATTTTTACTATTAGTATTATAATTTTTTGATAATTATTATTTTTATAATTTTTTTTTTTCTTGTAATTATTTTTATTATTGTGATTTTTATAATTCATTTTATTATTATATTATAATTATTATTTTTATTACTATTGTTATAATTATTATTTTTATTACTATTGTTATAATTATTATTATACTTATTTTTATTATTACTATTTCAATCATTAATTTTATAACTTTTTTTTATTTTTATTTATAATTATTATTTATGCATTTTTTATTATTATTAATACTATTATTTTTATTATTTATTTTTGTAATTTTTATTATTACTATTGTTATTTATGTTAGGCTAATTTATATTTAGATATAGATTTGTTAAGTTTTGGATTATTTTTTTTCTTTGCTCTGAATTTTTGTAGCAATTTTTTTTCAAGCTGTATAACTTTAGTACCTTGCTGGCAGGTAGCCATGGTAGCTCTGTGGTGAAGCAACCAGCTAGAGATCAGGAAATATGTGATTCAAATCCTGACAATGGCACTGAATTTCTCAGCCTGACTGTATACTTTTTTTTTTATCATTTATTTATCTTTTCAGATAATTAAGTATACTACAAACTAAAATTTAAAATTAAAATCAGAAAATAAAGATCTAGAATTAAAAATATCAATGAAATGAATGAAAAATTGATGAACTTAAGTTGCAAAGACATTAAATATAATAAAAGCAAACTATTCTAGGACAAAAATATTACTGAAAAACCAGCAACTTTGTACCTTCTTTTTCTCCAATGTTTTCTATTTTATATTTTACATTTTACTACAGCTTTATAATACTATATTTAGGAGTATTTAATGCTATAATTAGGTGTTTTTGTGCCCTTTTTTAAACACAATATTGCTATGAAAATAATAGTACTATAATAATTAACAAATTGAACCAAGGAAGTTCATCAGCCAGTTTTTTTTTTTTTTTTTTTTTAAAGTATCAAGAACTCGCAAACAACTGCCAAAGTGTCATCGAGAATTGCTCCTGGCGCTTATCTTCCACCTTGCCCTCCTCATGTAGTCCATGTACTACATCGGATCCACACCACTTTGGAAATGCCAAAGTACATAAAAGTTTGTGTGCTCAATGATCCATAGCACAGTTTTCTGCCTCCTAAGAGAGTTGAGATAATCCAGATGAAGAAAGGTTTCTGGAGCACAATTTGGAACACCTAACATTCCCAAAAAGGTTATAACTATGGTATACAAGCAGACACAGTGGAGCAAGTAGCAACACAAAGTAATACAGTACCTAGTTGATGACAATGAGGGCATGTCGGGGGATCACTCAGGTGAATAGATGCTAAACGTCATCGTGTCGGGAAGGTATCATAAATTGCTTGATACCAAAGGGAGCAAACTGCGTACGCAAGGAAAGCGGACCTTCGCAAGCTTGAAGCAGTTCCAGATACCCTCCAGGTTGTGAACAAGATGGACTTAAGTAACACCACTCCAAAAAATATGTTTGTAGGTATCGTAATGTTTCTGGGATAGAGCGAAGATCCACAGGACTATGTAGGTCAACAGTAGTGGACCAAGACTGCAACCATAAGGCAGAAAAACTGTTGTTTGTGTCTTGTATATGCCTCTTACGACTAAGAAACAATGCTAGACACTTAAAGCCAACATTTATCAGTCCAATTCCACTTTTTTGCGGAGTTAAATATAATGAAGACATGGGCACTCGAAAAATACATCCCTGCCACATGAACCAAGAAATCGCACATATGATTTGTCTTGCATAGAGTTTAGGCAGCAGCAAAACCTGAGCGACAAACCAACACTGGGAAAGTAAGTACATGTGTACTACCCATCCTCACTGATATAGACACAAATCTCGATGATACAGGTCCTTGGCAGAGTTCTTTATCCTGCCAACAATGGGTTTCCAACTCAGATGCTGCAGTTCTCCCAAAGATAACACCTAAAACCTTGAGTTGGGAAACAATCTGCAGTGGCACTAAGCCAGGAGGTGTAGCCCATCGTCCGAAGTTAAGCGCCTTGGACTTCTGCTCATTAACCTCAAGACCAGAAACAGAACTATAGCTTTGCAAGATACTCCATAAGGAGCGAAGATCGAGCTCATCAGCAAGGACAACTCATATCATCAGCATATTCCAGGGCATCCAGTCTGTGAGTATGTAAGGAAATTCCAACAATCTTAGTGTGTAGGTGACAAAGGATTGGATTTAAGGCTAGCACAAATAATAGCAGAGATGCTGGATATCCTTGCAGAACAGAATGACCAATGGGAAACTCGAGAGAGACAGACAGACAGTAACCTGCACACAGCTAAATACCCATATACAAACATTGGATGTAGAGATAAAAACATCACTGAAGGCATGCCATGCTAAACATTTGAATAAAAAGTTATGACTGGCAGTATCAAAAGATTGTGTGAAATCCAAAGACAATAATATGTGTTTGTAGCCCTGAGCACTGTGGGCAATGGAGTCACGTAAGGCACACAAAACGTCAAAAATGTTGCGTTCTGGAATACCACAACGTTGGTAAGGATGAATGAGCTTCCCCAGAAGAGGGCGAATTCTATTTCCTGGACACGAGCCAAAATTTTGTAATCATAATTAAGCAGTGTAATGGGTCGAAAGTCATCAACAGAGAAAGAGTGGGGTTTCTTCTTAACAAGAACATTTCCCGTGGTGGCCCTACAGATCCGTCTGCGGAAGGGGATTCTGCTTCCATTGCATTAATCCAATTACCATCACTCAATGTAACATCTGAGCTTGAGGAATTTGCGGTGTCTGTCCCTGCAGTAACGAGAAGGGCAGTATTGTTGCCCGTATGTACCAGCAAACCACTCGCTCCAGCAACCGCAGAAGCATCACCAGCAGAATGTGGCACTCGGGCAGATTGATCAGGCAGCTGAGAATGTTCCTCAGGGTTTTCGTCAGTAGAGTCGGTTTCCAAGTCCGAAAGAGCCATGTGTTGTTCTACTGTGGTAAGACTGCAGATGTCTTCCATCACTCCAGTAGACTGGGCAATACAAGCACACTGCTCCTGTACCAACGACTCTCTGGAAAAGGGCAATGAAGATAAAGGCATAGGAGACTCGATGTCCATTTGTGTTGCATCATCCGTGGGATGAACGATTGGGATGTATGCAACAGGCAAGGTAGCAGGTTGTTCTACTGGAATGGTGTCGACAGATAAGGCGAAGAGCTGAACTGCTTAAACAGGTCACTAAGCAGGAGGCGCTGCCGAGGTTGCCGAATACCCCTGTTAGGACACGTGTGCCGGAGATGAGAAGAACTGTCACACGAGTAGCAAACCCGTTCTTGCCCGGGGTAAGTCACATAAGCCATAGTGACCAACACTGGTGGGAATGGTTTTGTGTATCTGCATATAAGCAATCCTGATAACAGTTTCCACAAGAAAACGGTACCAATGTGTCCAATTCTCCCTTTCTCATATTGCGCGAGTACATTAGGAACACAGTCATTGGGTATTTCAAGTGGAATATTTAGAACAGGAACAGTAGTTAGTTCTTCTTCTGCAGATGTAATGTTTACAATGGTAGTTTCCCCATTTGACAATTCAATTTGAGACTCACCCATGTGACGGAGGTAGCCGTTGTAAACTGCTTCGGTCGTTAATCTCATGTAGACTACAATTTGTTTCCCTACCAATTAATTAGCTAATAAGTCAGAATCCTTTACATGCAATACTTCGTCAATCCAACAATGGATATCTATTGTAGATGGACATTGGTCTTCCTTTTTAAATATCACCTTTAATGTATTTTGACGTACATCTCTAGTTGCCATCGTGTACCAGACATAGTAAAGAAAACCACTTGGAAAAAAATGATAATTACGACTTAATAACCTACTTGGTTACTCAGGCAGTCACTACCTACCCAGGCGGCCTTGTAACCATGACATGTCCTGCACATGGTTTGTGCGAAAAAAAAGTAACTAAATTAAAACCAATTGACCACAATAATTGGCTATACTATGAAGCCCAAAACTTATAGTACTAATGACATTGTCAATTGCCATTGGGGTATGTCATTTCAAATAATTTGAGATTACCCTGTGGTTTACCAGGAAGCATGTGTCAGTTGAGAAATTTAAATCCTGGCTATAGCGTTGAATTTTTCAATCTGACTCTACCTATTCAACTCCTTCCTACACATAGCTTGTGAGAAAAAAGCAATTAATTTAAAAGATGTATAAATGTTATAGAAAAATCCTTTCTTATTTTTACTTTCTCCATACGCACTATGTACATAGTGTATAGAGAAAGTATTGCACTCCACCAAAAAATTCGATACCGAGATTTCACCAGAAATATATGCTTTAGGGTCCCCAATATCCAAAAAAAGCATTTTCACAAAAAGGTCTGTGTGTGTGTGTGTCCATGTGTCTGTGAACACGATAACTCAAAAACAAAAAGTCGGTAAAATACCAAACTTGGTATTTAAGTTTAGTATCTTCCAGGGATGCGACACGAAGATTTTGAGAAAAATACCCCCACCCCCAACTACCCTTTACATGGATTTCCTCAAAAATGGCTCTAACGATTTTGATTAAAATTTTGTATATTAAACATATTTACATGACAAATAAAATGTATATCTTGAATTTTCTGGGAATAGCCTCTGAAGAGTATTTTATTCTGGATGAATTTCACTAAATTTTGAATAACTGCTAAACCGTAAGAGATGGACAAAAACTTACTACACAAAAAATGTAGAGCACATTAAAACACACAATTTATGTTATATACATTTTTTCGTGGAGTTTGTCGTTTTTGTGACATTCCTTATTTTTGGTTTCTGCTATGAAAAACGTATACTTTTCTCATACAGGAACTTGTCAACTCCTATCCATATAGACAAAGGAACTTCATTGACATAGCAACCAGCTTTTGACTATCAGTTTAACCTACAGTTGTCCCTTATTTTGCTTCTACTGACAAGGAAGCGAGTAATTAGACTATTTCTGCTATTTTTTTCTGATTAGCATAAATTAAATAGAAGTATAAGCTTTTTAAGAATTATTTGTTGCAGGGATATGGAGAAAGTCATGTGAATGGTACACATCAGATTTTTTATAACATGGGTCTGGTGAAATACAAAATTTTTCATAAATTTTGAACAAATAGTTTTCAAATTTAGTGCACCAGAGCATGCAAAAATGTAAAACTGATAAAGTTTATACATCTATTATTTATCTTGGTATTTGATTTAGAACATTCAGCTTTATAATCTTGATCCTCTTTGCACTCCCTTGTTTCTTTTCTTGTTCCTCTTTACTTTTTTAGCCCATTTCCTCTATCTGCTTTCTTGACTCTCAGCTGCTCAATTTCTTGCAGTATCTTGGTCATGTTATGTCCTGGATTGATCTTCATACTCCAAACCTTCCACAGATCCCATCATTGAAGGTAGGCTACGCCATGGCCGAGTGGTTAGACTACTCGACCTCTCACCTAGATGGCCCGGGTTTGATCCCAAGCAGCCACATGTGAGATTTGTGGTGGACAAAGCAGAGGTGGGTTACTCTGGTTTCCCCTGCCTTCGCAATCCATGGTGCTCCATCTTCATGTATCATTAGTGTCATCGTCTGCAGTGCCACAAGTAGTAAAGCGAGCGTTAAACACTATAAAAAAATCATTGAAGGTTAAAACTGCACCATAGAGTATATCCACAAAAACTGTTTTTGGAACGTTTTACCTCAGGACATGATTATCTGAGTTTTGAGTTTTTTTTTGAGATTTAGATTTGCTAGATCCATGAAAATAGACAATTTTTTCCATTACTGCCAGAGGTGGCTATAATGCTCTTGCTGTCTGTTGTATTTACACCAGGAATTGTAACAGATTCCTCTAAATAGACTATAAAACCGTCAAATTCTTTAAGTTTAAAGATCAAGTCCATTCAAAGGTTTTTCTTCTGTGGATGCAAATGAAAAAATGTAATCCACACTGCTTGTTTCGGCTTTTCTAAATTGTCCGCATTACTTCTCTTTGCCTTTCATAGTATTTTAGTAACTTGTCTATTACACTATCTGTTAGTCTATTAACACTTCCAATTTCTTTGCCATCAGATAATTTTACACCAATCAAGTCTTTCTTTAGTTTTCTAAGTTGATTTCCCATTTTTCTGAACATGGCCTATGCATTCAATTTGTTGTATCTGTACTTCATTTCCATATTTCATTTATTTAACCCTTGCTATCACTATTACCTAAGTATTGTTTATATCAAATTCCTTGATTTCATAGAACTCTGAAATATCCTCACTGCTGTTGCTTCCATGCTACCACAGTCGCCCTCCGTGGTGTAATGGTTACCATGCTAACTTCATATACCCAAGGTTGCGGGTTCAAACCCGGCGGAGGACGATGGATTTTTTCAGGCGTAAAAATCCTCAGCATGGCTTCCTTTGGAAGGGAAGTAAAGCTGTGGGTCCCGTGTCCCTCAAGCCTGATAAGAAAGGCCTCTGAGCAAAATTAAGCAATCTTTCACGCCCAACATAGAATGGGACGCTGAGAACCACAGCAGTTAAAGAGCATCCATAAATAGCAGGCCATTTCATTTTTCCGTACTACCACTGGCTCTCTCAACATTCACAGTGCAATTTTCATGACCTACTGCTTTCTTACAAACATAACAATATCTTGTCATGATTTTTACATCTAAAATTTTAGCAGTTTCAAACTGCCATGATTTTTCAGGTGTTTTTCTTTAAATCAACCATCACATGCTGCTATGGTCTTGCAATATTGTGGAGAAGAATCTTCCAGGTGGATTTTTCAATAGTGTTTGCTACAACAAGCAGCTTTTGCCACAAGCTGGCAGTATATATAATTTTTTCAGGAGAGCTCATTTCTAATAACAGGCAGTTTTCTGTGGTAATGCTTGTTCCATGGTCATCATTAAAGTTAGCTTAACATAGCTTTGCATACCTTTGAACATTTTCCACTTTACATCCCGGTCCTTCCAAGATTTATCTCAAACTGTGATGCCAATCTTCTAAAAATGTTGGATGATTTTACAATTTCTTTGGTGAGAAACTTAGATTCACTCGCTGTCTGAAACCTAGTGGAAAATTTTGGTTTATACTTGACCCACCATCACAGAAATTTCCAATTAGCTTCATTTTATATAAGTACCATTGTATGTTTTGTGAGTCAAAGAATTTTACACTGTGCTTGACCCATGATTGTCATCTTATTTATACAATATTGAGATGTATGCTTCATTGGTATATCAATGCTATTACATACTGAAACATGATAGGCAACTGTTACAAACAGTTTGCAAATGTCCCAACATGCAGTGCAGCTTCTACTATTAAAGAAACTGATGCTTTTGAAGCAGGAAGCAGAGTGATTGAATGGTGAGAGAACATGCTCACAAGCAGAAGCATTAGTTTTGCACTCTAATATCTAGTTTATTTTAAAATGCATGAGAATTTAAGGCAATGCATCAGGAAAATACAAAATATTCAGTTTTCTTCTGATTGCAATTGAAAGTGTTGTACCAAAAATCATGACACAAAGAAAAGTAAAACATGAAAGAAAAGAAAAGATTTGCTTTGAATTTACCTTAAAATTAAAATAACCATAGTGCACATAATATTTTACACACGTCAAATATTGTAAAAAGTTAATTAATTTATTCCTAATTAATCATTGAAATTAATGCTTCTAAATTTTTAATTTGAGCTTAATCTATAAATTATTGTGCAAGTATTTCTCAACTTTAATTAGCTAAGGTAAAAAAAGAATTGTTCACACATATTAATGAACTCAACTGTCGTCAATGTGAATTATGGAAAACAATTTCAGCTGGACCATTCCATATTCTTAGCAGCAGGAAAATTTTAGTTTATTTTTTACATTTTGGTGCTATTTTTCACATGGTTTAGTATAATAAAGTTGATTTTAGAGACATTTTTGCCATGCATCATTTTAAAAGTTTGATTATAAGTTGAAAATTACTTAATGTATAACTTATTTTAATTACAAACACTTTATGTATTAAGCCATAAAAGCAATTGTGTTATTACATAAGTATACAAACTATCAAGCTAATGATGCAGTTTTACCTGCAATTAATTTAACTTTTATCAGTTACTATGTAATGCATTTTTCACAATATATTTACCAAGTGGATCAAGGAGTCGCACTTCAAATGATAGCATGACCATAAGTTCCAAATTTTCTTTGCTTGGATTATACCTTCGGTCAGTCAGAATTTCATTGTACTGTGAAAATGGTCATTCACTGTCCACGTTGGCACAAGGAACCCATACTGCTTGTAAAACTGCAGCTGCAAATTCAGGGTTACCTAATTTCATTGACTGTACACATTTCATAATGTCAATGTTCTCAATTGAAAGTTTTAACTTGACTGCATCTTGCAGCTGTCTGTATGCTTTCAGAATTGTTACTGCACAGAGTGATTGTATTCTAGAAGCAGCAGTTGACAGTCTTCATTTACAGCATTTACCACAATGTTCTTTCTTAGAATTAAAATATTTGTTTAGCATTGTGAATATAAGCTTAGAAGGATTAGAGCTTATTTTAAAAATGTAAGCCTACTCATATAAGAGAATGCTTAACTTTTGCTTGAAGCAGCGGTTGCCAATACTGTTGATTTATCTCTCCTTCAAAAGTACTTTGGCTGATCAATTTAAAGCTGTGCTCCATGTTTTTAAATCTTGAGTATAAATCATGGGCAGTAGGGAACTTGAATCCCTCAAGTGCTGTGAGGTCATGACCACATTCCTTAATAAACACTGCTTCAGCTTTACCAGTGTTTAAGTTGAATCGTTAAACTTAGCCCAGACTTAAGTTGAATTGTTAAACTTAAAAGAAAAACATAAAAAAGTTAAAACTAAGTAGAAGAATCGCAAATCATACTTTACAAAAATGGTCACTGGAACTAGTTTAAAATATCTTAGCAATACATTCATAAATATGGAGCAACACTGGAAAGTGCAATGAGGAAATTGGCAACAATATTACCTATGTTAACAATTTTATATTCATTGGTATATATTTTATGATTTTTATGAATTTTTTTTTTGAAGGTAGTCTTCAGTAAAAATTGTTGCTAAATAGCCATCAAACTGTTGAACGCATCGTATTTATCCAAATATAAGATGACCGCCACATTTAAGAACTGAGTTTTGGAATTAAACATATCATGTATATAAAAAGAAAATATCTTAATTTTTAACTTAAAGTTTTGCCACATATTTTGAACACACTAAGGGACACTTAAGCTGATTAAGTATTTTTTTTTTACATAGTTTGAATTTGTGCAGAAACTCACATGGTGGGTACAAGAGAGGGAGGGGAGAGAACAGAAATTATATACTGGTACCTATGTATGCAGGGATGGCAACGGCAGAGTAACTTAACAATTTAATTGATAATTTAGAAATATGCGTAATATAACATACCATTGTAACCATTTTTACCTAAATTAATAATTCAAATTTGCAAGGAAATTCACATTTTGGATGTAAGAGAGACGGAGAGAGGGGAATACAGAAATGTATGTTAGGTGTGCAGTGGGAGAATGTGGCGATGGCATCATATCTGTTACAATGATGGATATCATTTTCTATTCAGTCAACATACAGAATATAATGCATTGTTGTAAAAGATACCCAATTCGAGTTTGTGCACAAACTCACATTGTGAGTGGGAGAAACAGAGAAGAATAGAAATGCTCTGCTACGGCTGCACAAGAGGGTGACAGCAGCAGCTTAGCTGTAATGACAATGAATATGATTTTCTTTTTAGACAAAATTATCTAATATAATATGCCTTTGTCATAGTTTTACTTAATTTGAATTTCCATGTAAATTCACGTTACGGGAGGCAGAAACAGAGGGGCAAACAGAAATGTACCAGTGTACATATATGTGGCAGGAGGAGGGAAATGCGCAGCTAAACCTCTCTTTTTGTGCTTGACCCTTGGCTCAGAGCCAACATAATGAACAACCATTGATGTGAAAGAAAGACTCTATTTTTAATTGTCTTGGAGAAAAATCATTTTTCTAATGAGAATGCTTACAAGCCCATTAACAGCAAACCTTTTGGTGCGAAATGAAGGCACAAAATCTGCCACATAGGTTACGACCTTGGTGCTGAACATTACAGTTTTCCCCAGGGTTCATTACGACTGTACCCGTGAAGTTTATTTTTTTTTCTCTTTTAAATATTACTTTGGATAAGTTTCATATCATTAGAAAATTGTACAAATTACAGTATATTCATAAAACCCCAATTTTTTGAGATATTTTGCAATTTAAAATCTGCGAACTCTGCTGTTTTTGGATATCCAAAACATATTTCCATTATGTTTTCTTGATTTTAATTTTTTCAGCCTTATCATTTGATCACAATTTTTCCATCCCTACATATTCTAACCTCTCAACACAAATTTTAAATCCATTTTTCTTAAAACTCCCCTGAAAATTTTAAGCTTCTAGGTAATAAACTGTGGTCCATTTTGAAAGATAAAAATGCTGAACTAAAGAACTTAGAAAATCAGAGTTTGAAGTTCAATGCAGTGCTTTACTTAAATGGTAGTTAGAATTTGTTATATTAAATAAAAACAATTATACATCATAAAAAGACAACTATAAAGAAATGCAAAAATTTGAAAATGCTAACATTTTTTCTAAATTTCGCCAATGCATTGCCTTAATATGCCTGACCTTTAAAATGCATCTTTTTCATTAGTTACATTACTTATGTCAATCTAAAATTTCAAATATTACCTACATTTTCACTCTAACAATTGACTTAAATTCCATTTGATTAATTGATAATGCAAGTCTGTATAATTTGATAATTTAAACTGAAATAGACTATTAGAGTGGAAATGGACATAACATTTGCATATTTAGGTATTTGAAGTAGTATCTTTTTCGGTTTCTCTCAGTGTAACATTATAAACACTTAACATAGTGAAATTAAAAGCCTATCCTCCAGGGAATGCTTATTGCATTACATTCAGGGCAAATTATAAATAGGATTTCTTTCAAGCATTGAAGAAAAGGACTTCTTTCACGTACTAGGCTAATTTTTTTTATTGCCTGACTGTTCTTACATTAGTCATTCAACGAAGCCTGTAATGCAGGAATCACAGAGTTAGGTTAGACAAGTTTGCATCTTTCATCAAGTACACTTTAGTATTATTCAGTGCTGTGTATATACAATAAATTGTGAAATACATAAGGGATAATAAAAATCAGCTCTTTAAGTATGTCTCTAGAAATTGCAACACTTTACTTCACCTTACTATGTAACTCCTGCATTGATATGATAAATGCACACAATTGACATCAACGAAAAAAATTATGATCACTTCAGTACAAGCCAATACACATATTAGCATTCTCCAAACACGTTTCCCATTAACAGCCGATATTAAATGGGTTTAAGTTTCCTTAAAGTTTCGTGTAGAGATAGGAATTATTGTAAACAGAGTACTATTGGGCACCTTACCACTTCTCACTCTTCTAACATAAATACCAGGAACAAAAAAGGAACAAACAAGCATAAAATCAGTTATCAGGGCTCTGTATTTTGTTACTTCAACCAATACACTTAGGTAGAAAAGCAAAGAAAACTGAAAATGATCTATTGTACCACGAACTTAAATCTACAGATGAATGTTTAATAATGTGCAGGCACAATTTATTTACCCTAATTTTAAAACCTTTTAACGCATATGCATAAAAGAAATTATAGAAATTGTTATCACACAAAGAAAGAAACTTTGGTACAACAAAAACAAAGAAAAACAAGATTCTTACATTTATTAAAGCAAAATAGTCATTGCGCTTAAGAGATTAAGAAAGTAATGTACTTTTTTGTAAGTTACATCTTTTTTTTTTTTTGTCATACAGTGTTCTCTTTTTTTTTGGTATTTTATATAATTTTTTTCCCTCTTAAATGTATAACTCTTTGACTCAGTTGTTGCCCTGTGAAAACTGCCTTCTGATGCAATACATATTTTTAATACTTCGAAAATGGTATGAATTTGTGATTTTTTCACTCCCCCGAACTAACCCCAATATGAAAGCAAAACTTAGCCACAATTCCCCCTTTTAACATATGCTACTACATGTCCACATCTCAACTTCTGTGCACTGCTTTCAACATATCACAGGACCACCAGAATAAAGTTTTTCTTGGCATTAATAATAAAAATACTTCTAGTGTTACTGCACTTATTTATATGCATTATACTTGAATGTGGCTGATTTCTTTCAAATTTGCTTTTATCATAAAATGGAGCAAAATAAGGTGGAGAAAAAATTCACACTTGTGAGATCGCGCTTGCTGTCTTTTAAATAACTGTTCACAGGTTTTAAGTCGTCCACACGATAAGAGTTAATTGCTTCCTTCAGAAGATGGTGGAAGTTTAGTGCGATTACATTACTCAGTAACGTTTTCTACTGGCTACTGCTTGTTGCCCCCACCACGAACATAGCTGCTACCTCCTCCACGATTTCCTCCCCTGGAAGCATTATTTCCACGTCCACCAGCACCACCTCTTGGCCCTAAATTAACAAAACAAAAATATGTTAATGGCTAAAATTTAATTTATCAAATTCTGCCTTACTTGTACATATTATACAATCCTTAAAAACTTCCAAACACAAAGGATTTTAACAAATACAAATCATTTATTTAAATCTAAAGAACCTTTCTGCGATGCATACAAATTTATAACAAAAGTTTGTCTGTCTGCAAAAATATACAATTGAAATATATACTTTGATCGTTTATTACACTTTGGATTCCTCAAAATATCCTCCCTTTGCCTCAGAGAAGCTTCACATACACAAGGCATTCTAACTAGAAGTTTCTGGAGGTATTGCGCACTTATTTTGCCTCTTCTTGTTGCAAAACTTACAGTAGTTCACTTGCATAGTATACTCTTCTGATCCTAATAACACGTTCCACTCATCTCAAACTGATTTAATAGGATTAGACTCAGGTGATTGTGGGGGCCAGCACTTATTCTTTAGCTCTTTTTTTTATTCTTCCTTTGTCATATATGCACAACAAAGCTTAGAAGAGTGCTTAAAATCATTATTCTGTTGCACGATAAATGTTTTGCTTATTAAATTGTTCCCTCAGGGATGGAATGTTTCCATAGGATCTTGTGGTACCCTCCTTTTCTTTTGTATTCCAAAGACTGGCACCAATTCTCCTGCAGAATTATTGCCAAAACCATTACACTTCCACCTTCATGCTTGACAGCACTAGCACATTGGAATAGCGTTCTCCCTATTTTTGAACACCTTACAGAAAGATGAAATTTGTGACTAAGAAGTTGAAACAGATTCATTTGTAAACAATACTTGTTTCCATTGGTTTTATGCTCACTTTGCATGTTCTTTTCCCAAAGCTACCTTTTCTTTTTATTTTAAGGGTATAAAAGTAGTTTTTGGCAGCAACACTATCACAACGTCCTGCTTCAATAAGTCAAGATCATCAGAGTTTCATAACTGACAGGTTTGGAGTGCACTGTAATCAACTGAGCTTAAATTTCAGAAATTGTTTTCATTCTGTCTTACTTAGAAGCCAATACAATTTATCTCTTGTTCTGAATCACTCGAAGTCTTCCTGAATGGGCTATGGTTTTATTTTGGCCTGTTTCTTCATTTCTCCAAACAGGGACTTCCACTTTCTCTAATTGTATATTTTTCGTTGCTTAGTTTGACAACAGCAGCTTATTTCTCCATGTCTAATTCCTTCATCCTATTTGCCCAGGGTTATGCTGCACTGACTTGAGTTTGTCACTCCTCCACACAAACGTAACTGCTACAAGAACTCACTGTTCACTCTCCAAATAACACAAAACACCAGGAAGCATATGAACATTCCAAATCACTCTAGCCCCATAACCTTAGTAGTAGAGAGTATCGCCCTCTGGTGCTATGGTTTCCATGCTAGCTTCATATACCGAAGGTCGCAGGTTCAAACCCGGCGGAGGACGATGGATTTTTATGGGTGTAAAAATCCTTAGCATGGCTTCCTTTGGAAGGGAAGTAAAGCCATTGGTTCCGTGTCATAGATTTACGGCACGTAAAAGAACCTCAAGCCTGATAAGAGAGGCCTCTTAAGCAAAATTAAGTGGTCTTTCATGCCCAGTATAGAATGGGACGCTGAGAACCACAGCAGTTAAAGAACGTCCATAAATAACACGCCATTTTCATATTAGTAGATAGCACAATTCTAGCTGTTTAAATAGATCTGTATTAGGTTTTCTAACTAACAACTACGCGAATAATTGTTCTGGACATTTAAAAAATATATGTTTCAATTTTAAATCAAATTAGAATTGATTGTAATTTGAATTATTGTAGTGTAGAACTTTATTTGAGGTTTGCCAGTACACTTCTCAGGGGGTAGTGTAAATGCATGCAATACTGCCAATATAAGAAAGTGTGGTTTATATTCTTATAGTGTTGCCAAACAATTTGGCCTCTGAAAACTTTGTATATCTAGCAGATGTATCCCTGTTAGAGTTGTAAATTATAGTGTAAAAGTGTCTAAAACTTCACCTCCTACCCTACCACCCCAACCTCAGGAAGCAAAACACAACATAAGATTTGCAGTAGACTATATGAAAAATCCAGAATTGAAGCTAATTAAATCCATGAATGAACATCCTGTAGTATTTTTAAAAGCTGACAAGGGTAATCAAAAAGTAATTTTAAATAAAGAAGATTATAATTCTAGAGTTTTGCAGATATAGATAAAGATGACTATACAAAGACCCATTAAACACATGTGTTAAACTTGTTAACCATGCAATAACAAACTCTAACCTCATACCAACAGAGATTAAAAAGTTGTTGAAAATCAGTAATCCTATACTACCCAGGATTTACTGTCTGCCAAAAACACATAGAAAAGATGGCAGCATGAGGCCTATAATTAAAAATATAGGTTCTCCCAGTTACAACCTTTCTGAATGGTTAACAAAAAAAGTTTACTTCACTTGAAAAGTATGCATCTTTGAATGTTAAAAACTCTTTACAGTTAATTAGTAAAATTAAAACCACTTATAATGATAGAAGAAGACATACTCGTTTCCTTCGATGTTACTTCTTTATTTACTAATGTACCACTTGAGAAATTATCTACTTTATTAACAGGATGGTTAACTTCCATTGCAGTTGATACCATCAAAGAACTAATTACACTTACAGATTGTTGTATTAATCAATCTTTCTTTACCTTTGACAATAAATTTTATAAACAGACAAAAGGACTAGCCATGGGTAATCCACGTTCACCCTTATTAGCAGATTTATATACGAGTTCTCTGGAAACAAAAGTTACTAAAGAACATCCTGAAATATTCAAAGTTTGGCATAGATATGTGGATGATACCTTTGCTAATATTCCTAACCAAGCCATAAATAAATCACTGGATATATTAAATGCTCAGGATGAAAGTATTAAATTGACTATGGAAATTGAAAATAATTGTATGCTGCCTTTCTTGGATATCAAGATTTTTAGAAAGAATAAATTACAGTTTGGTATTTATAGAAAATCAACTCATGTGGATAATTATATACAAAATAACAAATGCAGTCCTGAAAGTTATCAACATGCTGTTTTCAAAGCTTAATATATAGACTAATTAATGTACCTTTAACAGAGGAGGAATACAAAAAAGAACTTAATTATATTATCAAGGTTGCACAAAATAATGCATTAAATAGACATTTGATTTATAATATTTTGAATAAACAAGAAAAAAGAATAAGAAGAAAGAAGTTAGCTTATTAAAACCAATAAAAGACAATTTGAAGTAAAAAAGATTTAATTATCATCCAAAATTGTTTCCAGAATTTAAAAAGTTATTTGATAAATATAACACTTGCCCCCTTGCAGCAGATTTAATTTGAAGTTAAATAAACCACTTGATAAAACAGTGAATAAGTTAAACAAATCTGGTATCTATCAAATAAACTGCAATGATTGTGAAAAAGTTTACATTGGTAGCACAAAAGCTTAAAAGTTTGTCTTAAAGAACATCAGAGAAATATCAAATTAATGCAGTTGGATAAATCAGCAGCAGCCAATCAATTTTGGAGTACCAACCATGAAATTGGGCAAGAAATAAAATTACTGAAAGCCATTAATTCTCCTTCAGAGTTGGATATTTGGGAAAAAATTTTCATTCATAGTAATAACAGTAATGTGGTTAATTTTGAAATACCACCAGCAGATGTCATTTTAAAATTTATACAAAAAAAAAAACAACTGAGTCAAGCTATACACTCAAAACTAGCAAACAGTTCCGAGATGTCCCACCAGAGGTCACCAAGGACTAGAAAGAAGAAGACAGTTGTCAATGATGTCCGACTTTTACCACCAGAAGCCACTACTGTTGGTCAGATGCCGATGTTGTCCAACTTCCTCAGACGTCTGCTAACCTGCAAGAGGATGACAACGAAGGTTGTTGATATGCGCGTCCAGGGTACTCCATCTACACCATGACCAAGTGCAGCACGTTTTGGAAATAGATGTCCAGATTTTAATATAACAAACCCAGTCTGTCAATTAGGATATTCAACTGTAAACTATGAAAGTGGCACATGTTTGTTTTCAAAGCTTTTGTTCATTTAGAATAGGGGAGAGTAGTTTAATATGAGTGTGTTAAGGTTTGTGTTTTCAAATTTTTAACAAGTGAAGTTGAAGCTTAAATAATGCACAAACAAGGAACAAACCAGAGATTTTTCTAAATACATAAATCCTTATAAATTTATGAAGGAACAATCACAATGCCAGAGTGCAGAAAGACATTGTTAAAAGTTCAGGAAAGAGAGGAAAAAGTAACATGAATATCCTGACAAACAACTAGAAGAATTTTGATAGAGAAAAGGTGAGAAAATTATTCAGACACCCGGTAAAAAGTAAAAGGGAACCAAAGATGTCATCAACATTGATGATTTTGATAAGTATGTTATTTGGTACACCATCCCTGAATTTTACCTGTGACACGAAAATCTCCTAGTGTCCAAATTACATCCGATAATGAGATAAAAAATAACATTTTCAAGGGAGCAGCTTATGCTGCTTCATCAGAGAGCTAGGCTTTAGATGTAACAGATCAAGACATTATAGATGTGGAATAGTAGAAAAGCTTGATCTACATAACAAAAGAGTAGTTTAATTGCCTTTAAAAATGGACAAGGAAGTCACTGTGATGTCTATGAAGATAAGACATAGTCACAGCAGCCATACAACTCCTAAATGGTGATACATCAGGGCTACTAGCACTAATTTCAAAAAGGGGCACTTCAATATTTCACATGTAAGCAATGAAAACAGATGTGCCTAAGAACTTGTTCATATTTAAGTTCCAGCAAAAAAATGGGAACAGTGAAAACTTTACTATCACAAAGTTTAATTCCAAACTTAGGTCAAATTCAATGCTTGTGATATACAACACATCCTATTACAACATGCAGAAAGACAAGGCACAAATACAAATAAGACAATGAAGAGCAGGTTATGTGCAAAAACATTGCATTTGACGAATCTATATTTAAATTCTACTTCTACACCATTAAACTGCATAAGCTTAGACACGTAACTTATGTAACGGACAAAATACTTTGTTAACCAGAATTATTCTCTATCCCCCACAGAGTCTGGAAGAGAGAGAGAGAGAGAGAGAGAGAGAGAGAGAGAGAGAGAGAGAGAGAGAGAGAGAGAGAGAGAGAGAGCGGGGTGTGTGTGAGTGTGTGTGTTTTTTTTTTTTTGTTTTTTTTTTGAGGAAAATAAAACAATTTAAACCCAACATAAAGAATCTAGAGATGAGTTGTTTCTAATGCAAAGCCCCCCATACAACCTTAGATGTTAAAAACTCTGCAGCTAATAGCTATTGTATATTGAGACTCCCTCCTTATCATGAAGATTTAAGCCCTCTGAAAACAGTGGGTGTGTGCCAATAAAGTGAACTTTAAACTGGCAGATGAACTGTGAACAAAGGTTTGCAGAGTTTGGGAAAGATAAGTAGAATTTGTTTGCAACTATGTGAAAAAACTAGAAAAAAAGAGTACTGGGAACGAGGATATACAATTGAAAATAGAATACAGAATATTGTAATCATAGATATCAATGGCAAAAGTGAAGCAATAATGAGAATGAAGGCAGTAGAGAGTAATGGTCAATGTCGGGCAAGAGCCTCTATAAGACCCACTGATGATAATTTTATTAACTGACGAGAATACACTCAAGTCATAAAGTTGGTCTTTCACATGTGCAGTGGCTTAACTATCTATAAATGGTAAGTGTACTTCTGTAGCAGAACTATTAGCTCAGATACACCAGGTTGGACAGTGGATTGAAAGCTGAACATGGTGAGAGGCTCATTCTTTAGTTTACTATTGAAAATTCCAGATCTAAGGTTTATAACACTGAATAGATAGAAAATAGAGTAGTGATTAATAGAATTCTTGCTCAATTTTATGCTCCTGATATAACTTGTCTTTCCATAAGTAAATGAGATGCAGCATACAAAAGGTTACTAAAGGGCAACTTTGACATTTTTCCACCATTAGGGATAATTCACTATCCTCTCGGGATGTTTTGGGTAAGTTCCATTTACAGCTTGCATCTGCAAATAAGCACCTGTTATATAAATATGGAGGGATTAATTATACTATACCTGTTATGTTGGGCCTAATATAGGAGTTATTCTTTTTTTTTTCAACCTCCAATGGGACATAACAGAAAGACAAATGTGAACTTATTGCCTAAAGTCAACTATAGTCATAATTATTTTTCCATGCAATCACTGTAAAGTTTAAGGCATTTGTCACATCTATAAACAAGCTTTCCAATACCCTCTTGGTAGAAGGTTGCTGCCTGTGAAAGCCAGTAGATCTTCATAGCATCTTTAAGTTTTCCTATGGTGAGGAAGCGCTGTCCCCCCAGACCTTTCTTCAGTTGCTGACCAAGACAAAAGCCACTTGGCACGATCTGGGCTGTTACCCGGATGGTTGAACACTTTCTACTGAAACTGAGTAAGCATCTGTTGGGTTATGCAGTATATGTGGTTTTGGGATATCATGAACCAGAACAGATGACAGCGTAACTCTTTTTTTTTTGTTTTGAATGGCTCTCTGCAGGCAACATAATACCTGACAGTACATGTTTGCAGTGATTGCAGTTCATAAACTCCACAAGCAACACAGCTTTCTGATCCCAGAAAACAGTAACCATTGCCTTTCTATTGCTGAAAGTTTGTTGCATAACAAGCGAGGAAGACTAACACTGATGCCAAGCACTGAGTGAGCTTTGTACAACTCATTGATGATCTCTGTCTCTGTTGAACCACTTGATCACTTCGCTGAACAAGTTGTCCACCTTCATCATGAGCATTAATTCGGCCTTCTTTAAATTTCCTACACCATTCCTGCACAAAGCCCTCACTCATACACACAGTTCATTCTGCCATGAATTTCTGCTGCATATTCCCTACTGCCTGTAGAAAACTAACGTTTGCTTTGCAACTCGCCATTGGCAGGACAATCAATGATGACATGCATGAAGTCCTTGTAGCTTGGCTCCAAATGATGCACTTAAAACTGGTGCAACAAGATCTGGACATGTGAAAATCTTAGTGACAGCTAGGAAGCAGGTTGTATAGCAGGTTGTTACCAGATAACAAGTTCATCAGTCGACTGCATGCATTTGGACTGAGTGTCACAGACAATGTCAAATATCTGTCACCACTTATGCACTACATCACATTGCGCTGATCAACTTTTATATATATATATATATATATACACACACACACACATATATTTGTATGTACAAATATCACTGCACAAATGGCCTAGATAAAAACAATGCCAATAGTCTGTCACTAATTCTTCCATACCTGAGTCTTTTTAAAGAAGAGTGCATGTGCCTAAGTTCATGAATCAGTCTCCTCCATTACAAAAATTAGTGTTTGTCTTTAATTACAAAACATCACATGCCATCTGTCACACACTTCACCACATGTTTGCACACATATTTTGGTCTGGGCATATGATATTCTTTTCTTCTTTTTTGTTGTTGGTTTGTTTGTTTGTTTTTTGTTCTTTAACCTGGTTGATCATATCGGAGGATGAATGAAATTGGTGAAATCATCTTGCAGCCCATGGAGCCTAAAGTTACTTGACATTCATCTTCTAAGCAAAAGAGAAAACCCAGAAAAAACCTTATCTGAGTAACTCACCCTAAGCAATATTCAAACTCATGACCTCTTGAATGTGGTATTCTGTTTTAAGGCATTACATATGGAGGAAACCGCGAACAGCAAACATCATGTGTGATGTTTTGAGAATAAACAATGCAATCACACAGTTGATTTCTGAGAATCAGACTTTTGGAGAATACTCAGGTGAACACAATTTTCATTCCTTTATCTGTCTCCTGTTTTATGAAGTCGAGGACATTTGCAATTATTTCTCTGTTCTGACTACGTATTAACCTTGAAAATGTAGGAGGCATGATTATTGTGACAAAAATAAAATTACACTATTTACTACCATCTTTTAAAATATAAATTATGCGGAATACTTTTAATGCAGGCTGTACAATGTTTTGCTTGCTGTGACAGAGTAAATGTATCATATAGCAAACTCCAAGTAAGCTAAGCTCAGCAGCTGGGTTGGCAGAGAGGGTCATGATTCCAGAAGTTCTGCTTTAACTTGGCCTTGGAGGACATAATGCAGTAACACAGTTCCACCTACTTATGCTTGTTTGGTTGTGTCACAAAGCGATCGGAGGTTGAAAAAAAATAGCCTTTGTATTATTTGCAGGTGTTCCAACTTTGCCTTCTAACCATTTAGTCACCAATTGATGCACTGATAAATAATATTATATATTAGTTATAATTATTCTAATTATATAGATACTTATATACTTAATCATTGTTAGGTTAGGTTATTATTACTTTTTATGTCTTACCACTGCACTTAATTAGACATTTGAATTGTTTTTGCACTTTTGTTGTAAACACTGTTTCTGTGGGGTTTTATTTTAGCTTAAGGAAATCTACGCAGAAGAAAACCAAGAATTAAATTGTTTGTTTTAGCTAAGTATACTGAAATCATATAAATTGTTCCTCATATTATTACAGTACAGTAATTTGCAATGTTGTATTACATACCCATACATAAATTATGTCCATAACACATTCAATGTCTGGTTTACATTTAAGATGCATCCAGATTGTTAGTTATAAATAAATATCAACAATTATGGCAGAGAACAAAGGAGATGGTGGAACTCATTACAATTATCTACTTTTCAATTTTAATATAACAATGACTTGAAATACATATAGCTCATTTTAGCAGATCAAAATAGTGCATAATTGGTATATCTGTTGTCTGTTGATTTCTCTGGCGACTCAAATTAGATCACTGGAAAGGAAACCTGCCAGGAGGGAACCATAACTCAGTCATCTTTGGCCCACCCATATTACACTTACCTCCTCGTTCCATGCCTCCCCTTGGTGCTCCTCCACTGCCTCCCCGAGCACCACGCTTATAGCCTCCACTGTAGTTGTTGTTACCAAAGTTGTCACGTTGTTGATAGCCATTTTGATAGTAATTGTTGTTCCCTTCATTGTTACGATAGCCATATCCTAAGGAGAGAAATTTAAGATTGTGAAACTTGATTGATCCAACCACTTCAACCAAAGTACAAATTATTTATTACAATTCTTATATGGCAGGTGACTTTACATGCAACTGGAACAACAGCTGCCAATTTTAACATTACCATTCCAGTAAAAATTAATAAAGCAGAAAGAATGACTGTAGGTTTTCAAAGATATGTTGTCATAATGACCTAATCCCTCAATACAGAATGCGAGGGCAACTATATTTTGACCTTGACTAATTGTTGTTAGGTGCCATTTACGTTTCTGCTGGAAAGTTTGGCATTGTTGACCATAAGTGCTTCAGACATTCTGTCAATAGAGCATTATTTGTGTTGTTTGCAGTGGCTTCCCTAGGCATTAGTATCACCAGCATATATAAAGTATTGCATGATAATTTAAAGGTAAAAAGGGTTTGCTTTCGTTGGATCCCAAATAATTTGACAAATCTCAAAAAGATGTCCATGTTGATTGGTGCATACAAATGCTCAAGAAATTTAATGGTGTTACTTCAAAAGATGTATAGAAGAATGTAACAAATAACAAATCATGAATATATACATATGACCCAGAACATAAACAGCCTATGACCCATCAATTTGATTTTTTGAGTGTTCAAATAGTCGGTTGTAAGACCAGATATGTGAGTGATCACATTATCTTTATGAAGAACATGGCACTTGTTTGTTTTCCATGTTTCATGCTGACTTTCAGCAAAAAAATGAGGGAATGCAAGTTACTTTTTATTTGATTGTTAAAAATTTTAATTTTCCTTGTGTGTGTTGGGAACCATTCAGAATTGACCATTTTATGTTCCCCTAAAGCCACTTGCCACATGACACTTTTTCCAATAAATGGATCTCCAGGGTGAGCATATCTGTGCTATGATTTTCTATGGCTTTATATCGGTTTAGGGGACAGAGAATGCCTTAAAAGATAGATCGTGCATTTGAAGTTTTTGCTCTTTGCAATCTACCCTTTATTGATTGGTATGCAAAGTTTAGAAGAGAAAGGGATTCCCTCGAAGGTAAACACTGAGAACGATGGCCAGCTACACCAACAATGCATGAAAAGGTGAACAAACCAGAGTGTGGGAAGATAATTGCACATTAGACCAGATTCATGAGGCCCTAAATATTGGATCACCAGCAAATTGATATCAAAAAGCTCTTCTTTTGCAGAAATCATCGTCACTCACAAATGAGCAGAAATATATATATATGTGTGTGTTTAATGGTGCAAGGAAATGATCAGTCTGAGTCTTCCCAGGAGAAAGTCTGCCAATAAAAGTGAGGTGAATCAGAAAAGTTGGCAAAAAGAGGCTCTTTACCTCTCAGCAAATGGCCAAATTGTGGTGATTCTGCTTGAGGGACAAAAGACTTATTGTCAGATAGCATACCACAAAATGTATGGCAAAGGTGTTCAATGAAATTAGACAAGTGTTCTTAGACTGGTCTGCATGTAACTTTGTTGCACCATGACAATGCCTCTGCCCACACTTCACAAAACATCTCATGTGTTCCATTCATATGACTTTCTCTACAGCTCTGCAACAAGAAAAGTATGTTTTTTATAGCTGAAATCAATAACAAGGAATGTCTCAAAAACGATCAACTCCACGAAAAAATGTATGTAACATAAATTGTGTGTTTTAACCTGCTCTACATTTTTTGTGTGTTATATTTTTGTCCATCTCTTACAGTTTAGTAATTATGCAAAATTCTGTAAAATTCATCCAGAATAAAGTAGTCTTCAGAAACCACTCCCAGAAAATTCAAGATATGCATGCTATTTGTCTGATAAGTGTCTTTAATATACATTTTAATCAAAATTGTTAAGAGCCATTTTTGAGAAAATCAAAAAAGTTCCATGTAAAGGGAAGTTTGGGGTGGGGGGATTTTTCTCAAAATCTTTGTGTTACATCCCTGGAAGATACTAAACATAAATACCAAGTTTGGTACTTTACCGGTTTTCACAGATACACACCGACCTTTTTCTTAAAATACTTCTTTTGGTTACAGGGGATCCAAAAACATATTTTCAGTGAAATCTTGGTATCAAATTTTTGGGTTGAGTGCAATACCGTCTCTATACATTATTGACATAGTACGTGTAGAGAAAGTAAAAAACAACTCAATTTCTACGAGGGTCATTTATTTTTTCCTAGCCCTTACAGCCCAGATCTGGCCACATGTGACTTTTTTCTATTCCCCAAAATAGAAAAAAAAATTCAAGGTAAATGATTTGAACCATCTGAAGCAACAGTGGCTGTTATGAAGAGTGTATTTGCAGTCTCTCCAAAGAAGAATGGTGTTCAGCATTTGAAAAATAGTTTTAAAGAATATGGTGACTAGAATGCAATAGAGAATATTTTGAAATGATAAAATCTAAATTTTTTACATTTTACCGGTTCTTTCTCAAAACTTTTAATGTGGCCCTTGTATTTTCATTTCAAATTAATTTTAATGCATGCATGAGTCAATGGTCACACTAATAACTTCACTTACATCAAGTTATAAAATCTGCCAACTACAACTTTTATATGTTATTCTTAACAGTTTCATACATTTTACTTCAAATATTGAGAAGCAGTTTAGACTATCTCATTTTATTTTGGTTATATTTATATTAATGTTTCTATTAACACTCCCATACTTGAAAGAGAACTTACAAAACATAAGTCAACCCTATTTGAAATTGAACACTTATTTAGTGATAGCAGAAAATTTGAAAAATCTTATGTATTCCACTCACATGACTTTCTCTAGCTGTTCCACAAACAAACTTTCCTTATAATAGATTGTTTTATCTATATCATGCTAATCTAAATAAAAACATTAGCAGAATGGGTCATGTTACTTTTTACCTCATAAGCAGAAGGGAAATAAAGGAAAACAGTAGGCTAAAGCAATAGAGAATTTCTTTAAACATGTGAAACAATTGAAATTCTTGAAAATTAGTTGAGTCGATTTTGTAACACTACATCACTTAATTTTTATTTCGGAAAACATGTTTCAGAAGCCATGTGCTTCTATTGTCAATTCCTTTGGTCGACCAAAGTAAGTGATGTAGTGTTACAAAATCGACTCAACTAATTTTCGATTGTTAAAACACATCATTGTCACCAAGTCCACTATATATCAGGATAATTGAAATTCTGTTCTCTTTGCTTGCTAGGAGTACGCAAAATACACATTAAAGAAAGATTACCTACTATTTGTATACAGTTTAAGTAGCTTAAAATTGAAACAGATATCACAGAATATCTCGGAAATGACCAAATCTACAACAAAACTATATATGGCAAATTATGTTTTAACGACCTTCACAATTTTTTGTGCAGTAAGTTTTGGTCTATTATATTATTTACCAGTTACACAAATTCCAGCAAAATTCATTCAGAATGAACAAGTCTTTAGAAGTTATTCCCAGGGAATTCAATATTATTTGTGATGTAAATATATTTATTATACAGTATTTTAATCAAAATTGTTATAGCCATTTTTGAAGGGGACAAAAAAATCATAAATTTTCAATGTAAGGGGTAGTTTGGAGAGGGGGGCTTTGAAAATCTTCCTATCACATCCTATCCACATAAACAACTTAAATACCAAATTGGTAATTTACAACTTAGTTTTTGAACTATACTGTTCACACACCCATACAGACATTTTTCTACAAATGCTTTTTTTGTACTCAGCAGGCCTCAAAACATATATTTCTGGCAAACTCTCAGCATCATATTTTTTTAGTGGAATACAATACCTTCTCTATCTACTATGTACATTGTATATACTGATAGAAAAATAAAAATCTGAAACATTTTCATGTATTTTGAAAAAAATGACACAAGAAATAATAAATGTAAAATATTCCTCTAATGAATGAGTATACATGTCTACAATGACAGATCCAACTTAACAAATAATGGTGTCTTCTTTTAATTCTAATAGAGTAGTACTCCAATGGATACACTCTGGCATACAAGATAATAAAAGATATATAATATTCATTGTGTTTTGTCGCTTACCATGTATGTAAAATTAGTTTCTACTCAAGGTCAATTCACAATGAAAATAAGGCAAACCGTCACTTAGCTCTTTTCACATTATTTTAATGCATGTATTTCTATGGCCTGATGTCAACACCAGTATGGCAGTGCACATATAAAATTTACAAATTATTAGGTTTGCAATACCCAAGCTTTTATGTTTACTAACCATTATATGCAAGATCAGTGTATGAATGGCACTCTTTAAGTATTGCGGTTCTCAGCATCCCATTCTATGCTGGGTGTCAAAGACCGCTTAATTTTGCTCAGAGGCCTGTTCATCAGGTTTGAGGTTCTTTACGTGCTGTAAATCTATGACATGGGACCAACGGCTTTACTTCCCTTCCAAAGGATGCCATGCTAAGGATTTTTACGTCCTCTGCCTGGTTTGATTTTGAATGAATGGCTAAGATATCAATCATAATTTATATACGAATTTACAGAAAAATGTCAGCAGCTACTTTTTTTATAAGTTTTATTTATTTAATTGGGTTCTTGAAGTGTGTCCAAATTTCTTTTGCTTGTTACAGAGGGTGGTTATTTCGCAGGTGATTAGTCATTTATGGTTGGCTACTGTTTATGTTTGTCGTTAGGATGACAAGTTTTAATTTTATATAAGTGTATTAACCATAAATTTTCATTTTGAAAGGTCTTTTACACCACATGTTAATTAACATTACTTACCTCCTCCACTACCACCTCGTCCATTCTGGTAATTTCCACGTCCTCGACCTCCAGAGTATCCATTAGATGAACCTCTGCCACCACGGTTCATTCTGCCCCTTCCTCCATAGCTTCTTGAGCTTGTCTGGGTGATGAAGGCTGGTAATAAAAGAATATGCACACATAAACGCTATAAATAAGACAATAATTGTCAGTAAATCAAAACTTATAAAATTTTCTGATACTGTACTGAAGTTTGGTTCATTTTTGAACGACTCATAGAAGCCAATCTTCCTATCATGGGGATCGTCATTTCACCTGACATTACATAATCTGTCATGAATATAGCTTATTTGATAAACAATTTTTAAGTGGATTCATATTACTTGAGAGTGAAAATAACACAAGTTTGAAACACTGCCAATGAACTGTATAGGATAAACCAGGAAAAATCAAAAAGTATTTTAAAGAAATATAACAAACAGGAGGAAACAGTATCCTGATTAGTGAATAATCTATATATATATGGTAATGAGGGTTTAGCAGCTTAACTCAAAGTTCCCACAGAGAAGATCCACTTTGAGAGAACATCATGGTGAAAATCCATGATTGTTTTCTAAAAAATTCAAAAATTGGTTTTGAGCATTAACAAAGTTGAGGAAATCAACTATTTTCTTGATTCTGTGAATGAAATTGTAAACAGTAAAGTTGCCAACACTAATTCTGTTGATCTAATTATGAATTACTAGTATTTTTAAATTTTATCATGTTAACTGTAGAGGATGTTTATGCTGTTTTAATGAGACTTAAGCTCACAAATTTTAAAGTATGCTGCCTCTGTTATATGTGAACCTCTGACACACATTTTTAACATTAGGATTGACAATGCTAATTTTCCAATTTCTAGTAAAATTCATTCCTATCCATACAAAAGGAGGTAAAACTGACTATGTCAATTATAGACCTATAAGTATTATCCCTGTTGTGTCGAAGGTTTTTGAAGTTTTATTAAATAATCAGATGACACATTACTTCAAGAATAACTCACTGTTTTCTCCTAGTCAATTTGGTTTTAAAACTGGACATAGTAATGTTGAGGCTGTACTAGGCTTTTTTAAACAAACTCATCCAATGATAGTTTCTTTGATCTAACTAAGGCCTTTAATATCATCTCTCACGAAATACTCTTAAACAAATTAGCTACTATGGTTTTAATGACAGTAGTGTAAACATCATATGTTCATATTTAAGTGACAGATATCAGGCTACTTATGTTAGCGTCAGCAATTCCAAATCCAAGAATATTAAGCATGGTGTGCCTTAGGGCTCAGTCCTCGGACCGTTTTCTTTTTAATATATATTAATGATCTCCTTGAAGATATTGAAGACGAATGCCGTAAAATATTTTTATTTGCTGATGATTTAGCATTAAATATATGTTGTGATGATAATGGTACTCTCACAAAAAAAGTAAAAGATATAACATATAAAGTAAATTACTGGTGTGATTCTAATAGATTAATGCTTAATCAAGCTAAGACTGTAGATCTAAGTTTGTAATTATGCTGCTAACATTTCTTCAAAAGCAAACATTTTAGGCATTTATCTCAAGTCTAATTTAGGGTGGAAATCCCACATAGATTATATTTCTTATAAACTAAGCAAAGGGATCTTTATGTTACGAATACTGAGCCAAATCATTACCAAAAAATCTTTACTTTCAGTGTATCATAGCAATATATACTAAATTATGAATGATGGTATTTTACTTTGGGGCAACCAATAAGCTTTTTATATTACAAAAGAGAGCAGTAAGAATATGTGGAGTTCTGCCAGAAACACACTGTAAACCACATTTTATAGAACTTAGAATCTTCACTGTTCCTTGAATATATATATTTTAAATTGTAGTATCCTTAATTTATTCCATAGTTTACCTGATAAAATTAAGAAATTTACATTCAACAAATTTAAAAGAGAGATTCTAATTGTTTTGAAGAAAAATCATCTCTATAACGTCCAGAAGTTTTATAACATTGAATTTTTGTAAATTTTAATTGATGTTGCTACACATGTATTATGCTCTTGGTAATAAATATCTATTTATCTTGAACAGCATTAAAGAACAGCTTTTTAGTCAATGCACCATACTGCTGGTAATCCACTCTTCATTCCATTTTCCACCATTTGAATGTTATATACTTGGTTAATATGATAGATGGGATACTGGCTATATTTGAATTCTGTAACCTCAGAGTTTGTGATAGCAGCCTCCTTTGCAAGTTGATCGGCCCTTTCATTTCCAATTGCACCATCATATCCTCGTACCCATCCCATACAATGTGTAAATTACTTTCCATAATTCATTTTCTAATATAACAGCCAGAGCATTAAGACAATATTTATTATTAACTGCTTTAAGTGCTGCTTGTGAATCACTACAAAATACATACATTAACTTCATTGTTTATGCTCCATTGCACTGCTTCCTTGAGAGCTAAAAGTTCTGCCTAAAATAGATACACTGTGGTGGTTAACTAAATTTTACTGAGTTTATTTTCAAAATTATTATAATAAACAACAAATGCACATCCAACTTGAGCTTTATCAGTAATTTCATGGTAGGAAAGTGTATAAATGCCATTAAATTACTCTTGCAGTTAGTAACGATGATGGGGAATACACTAGGATGTCGAATAGTTGTATGCAGGGCAGAATGCTGTATTTCCGATCTTGGAATTTCTGCAAGTGGTGCTTCACATGCGATATATAGTAGACTTTGTTTTCAAATGACATGATTTTGTCATGACTTTATAGGTACAGAAAATCATATCAGTTACCATATAGTGGGATGTTAACAAAATGTTAGCTAGTTTTTTTTTTTTTTGTATGTGAGTAAAGCTTACATGCCTTACATGCGAAGGGCCAGCTCAGCCGAGGGGAAGTAAACAGCATTAACGTCCAGGTTTCAGTTATACAAAGGAGCCATATCATGAATTTTAATTTGCCACCATACAGCAACCTCTGGTAGTTCATAGATCCAGCAACAGATGCCTCCACAATTATTACACCACCACCCCCATCGTTGACGCCAACGAAGAAAGATTTAGTCTGAATTAAGGGTTGAAAATGGAACAACTGTTACCCGAAACCGGTCCCCAGTAAGTAAAAATAAGTGATGTTTGTGTTACAAAAACCGACTCAAATTCTTTTACTTTTTATTTTACTTATTGTTTCTCAGTAGGAAAATGATCCCACCAAAGTGAAGCTTTTCCCAATTCCTGTACTCACAAGGTGGAATTTATGGTTTAAGAATGTTGAATACATTGAAGAGTATCTCTGTTATATAGAAGAATTTGTTAAGAGGCTTGGGAGAGCAAGTATGGCTGTGGAGTATTTTAAGCCTTGAAACCAAGTGAAATTCAGAAAATACACTACCAAGCTGTTTTTCTAATTGAAAACTGTTCAAAATGCTGTAACTTTCTTCTGAATTTAGAGAGCTCCAAAATCTCCTTAATGCATACACTGAATTCAAAACTTGATGACCTCTGTAGAAGTTTTCAGCTAATTGAGGATGAATTCTTTTTTCAGAAAACCTCAAGTATTCTTTTGGGAAAAATCTGGGGAATTCAGGTGCAGTTGACTTTGCATTTAAAACCTTGTGTACACAAAGAAAAATCTGAATGAAATGATGGAATCTGACCCAGGGAAAGTGGTTAATTACTTCTGTTGAACTTTTCAACCCACATAATGTAACAAGAAGTGTTTTAGAAATTTATAAAGTTGGCACATGTATAAAACAAATACCTCTTCTGCAAGAACTACTTCCATCACAATCGTACCCTGCATTTAGAGATTTGGTAAGTAGCTCTTGCAAAACTGGTCAAGATGTGGATGTGATTGCTCTTGTGCTCAGCTTAAAATCAGGTTACAACATTTTGTAGAAGCTGCAGTAAAGATTTTGTAGCTCTCTGTAAATGTAGACTGTGAAAGATAATTTTCTGCATACTTAAATGTAATGTCTGACATGAAAACAGGTCTGATTCCTGCTAATATGGAACTAAAGATATCCTGTCATTAGCTGGTTGAAGAGATTTGTAAAGTGATCTCTAATATTATACACGGTTTTTAAGTTTGCATATTTGTAATTATTATGTAAAAAATATATATTTCTATTTTTTTGCAATATGGTGTATCGTGCTTATTAATGTATCTTAACTCCTATGAATTCAAATTTATAAATAGCAAAATAATTGACAAAACGAACAAAATATGCTGAAATTTACTCAAAATAAGTGATGAAATCTGGTAAAATTTTTCACTGAAAATGCAACATAATTGTCGAAATAGTAGAATTAACGAAAAATATACCAAAAAATGACGAAATCTGGAAAATATTTTCACCAAAAACAGTTGGCTCTAATTGTGACATTGAGACTTTTACGGATTCCATCCTGGATAACAAAGTCAGTTTCATTTCTTAAATGCATTATATTAGCTGCTGTAACCAATGTAACTTATTTTCAGATATTCTACAGTATGTGAAGTTCCACTGTGATTAGTCACATTGTGTTGTCATAGAATTAATTTGCTTTAGTGAAAAGCTAAACAGGGTTTGCTGCTACCTATCATGATGTTTAGATAGAAGAATAATTTGTAAGTAGCCTAAGCTTCAATCCTACTGTTTGTCTTTGCTTTGTGTACTTATTTTTTACAAGTTTGTAAACTGCTGCCAACTAATAGCAGCTTTACTGCTACAAGCCCATAGTAACCTTAACAGTTCCAGTTTCATAAGTAAATTCACTTTTAGGTCTTCTCATTTCTACTTGTTTTAACCATCTCCAATTGAAAACCTATCTGAGGTTGTACTGTATTCTTTAGTCAAAATCTTTTAAGGCAGTGGAAGGGGAACACATATAACTGACCTAGACATGAGCAAACTGTTTTGTACCTTTGACCTCTGCATTGTCTCAAAAGATTCTGACCAAGAATAATAAATTATGGCCCTAAAGCTTAGCATCCAACAAAACACAATGTAGTAAATCATTTTATTCATTCCACTGTCCTTGACCAAACTATGGTTTCAGTGTATTAAATAAAATGAACCTAACTTACAGTCATTCTGGTTGCTTGAAGATGATGCCCAGTCATTCTGTGAATCTGTTTGCTGACTCCAGTCACCCTGGCTTTCCATTTGCTGACTCCAGTCACCTTGGGTATCACTGGTTTGTCCCCAGTCATCATTTGCATCATCAATAGGCACAGTGGAAGCAGGCTCTGATACTTGGGCCAATTCTGGTTGTTCCTAACAAAATAACAACCACACTCTAAATTTCAGGCTTAGGCTCAGTCAATAAATTCTGAAGACTAATCAGAAGCAGTGAGTTATAGAAACATTTGAAAGCAGTAAAACATTCTTTACAAATTTTATTATTAGATAAAAATTTTAGCATTTGTTCTCTTGCTCTACATTGTAATAAATAAGAGCATAAGAAAATCATACATAAGGTTGACCCAAAAGGGTAAGTTCTGATTCTATTGGGATTTGATTGTAAAGACCTACTGCTCATATAATGTTTTACATCTTGGGTGCACACATTCCACAGTCAATAGCTTTTATCTAATAGGATAATTGATTACTCCAGCAGAGCAAGGTTTTTGTAAAAGTTCAGGATTTATTTATAATTATTATAATTATTAAAACTTACACACTTGTACCTTACAAAATAACAAGGTGATCTACCTGAAGTTGGTACATCATTCTTAGCAGTTTGTATAAGAGTGAAAGAAGGTTAACTCACACTGTTTCCCATTACAAAGAAAAACTACTTTTGGTACTGAAAAAAATGGCTAACTACCACAGACATTTATGGTGAAATAGAAGACTTACTAAAGCTCACATAATTATGTATTGAACAAACCTACTTTACATTCAGGGGCAAATTTTATTCACAAAAGTATGGTTTAGCCATGGGAAATCCATCTCCAATACTTGCAGACATGTGCATGAGTAATTTAGAAATCCACATAATCACAGCCTTCCCACAAATATACAAAACTTGGTATAGATATGTATATGACATAGTGGCAACAGTAAACAAAAATGTAGTTGAGGACAGCCTTAAATTACTAAATCTTCAGGACATTCCATAAAACTCACAATAGAAAAAGAATTGAATGGCATGCTTCCCTTCTTGGACCTAAAAATAATCAGGAACCACAACAAACTAGAATTTGGAATTTATAGGAAAGAAACACAGACAGAAAACTACATAATTAACAACAGCTACAATCCAATTTCACACAAACACACCATGATGCAACAGTCTTGTAAACCTTTCATTAAGTCAGATGGAATACAAATTAGAACTTAATAGAATCATAGAAAGAATGCCTACCAGAACATTTGGTAAAAATCAATAAATTTATGAAACAGATGAAAGTAAAAAAAATTAGCACTCTGAAAACAAAAGCAAAAACCAACTCCAAAAAATTCACTTACCACCCTTTGGCACACCAAAACTTTCAAAACATTTTCAAAAAATGGAACATCAACTTAGCCCCATTTAATAAGCACAGTTTAAAAAACCTCGTCCATACAAACACAAAGATAAAATTCCCCCACTGAAACAATCAGGGATATATGAAATCAGCTGCAAGGAATGTGAAAAAGTATATATAGGAAAAACAAAAATAAACATTGGACAATGTTTTAAAGAACACATGAGATATTTAAAATATAAACATCCAGATAATTCAGCTGTAGCACAGTATTTTTGGACTCAAAACCATAATTTTGTCAGTGAGGCCAAGTAATTAAAATTAGTGCAGAATCCAATTGGATTAACACTTTGGGAAAATCTATTAATTTAAAAAAAAAAAAAAAAAAAAAACAGGTAATAAATTTTGATATACCACAAACGTACTCATCTCAAAATTCATCTATCCAGAAGAGAGACCTCCACAGACCACCAAAGCATGTCCAAAGTAAGTTACTTTATTTCAAGAGTGAAGTTTGACAGTAATCTATGATTTTACTCTTAATTGATTAGTTACTTCACTGTGCATTCCCATTAATGTTTTAATTCTGAACTAATATTTGATGCTTTTACTCTTAATTGATTAGTTACTTCACTGTGCATTCCCATTAATGTTTTAATTCTGAACTAATATTTGAAAATGACATGATTAATGCTGGTGTACCTTCCCTCACTCACAAGATCTAACAGAACATTTTTACTTGCAGGACAGTCTAAAGCAAACCTGTGGAAACAGAATCCTCTCACATTGGAAGAACTACGAAAAGATGCACTGGAAGGTTAACGGGACTTTGGTTCAAATTTCTTTTAATATGTAAAAGATAGTATAAAGTTTGCATAATCACCATAAGCTTGCCCTACCTTTATTTATAGATGGAGAATTTCAAAAAGAAATGTGAGCCAATTACTATCTTACAGTATTCAAAATAATAGCTTTTTTTAATAAAGTTTCTATTTAAATTATTAGTAAAAATGAGGGAATTACAATTTATGGAAATTACATTACAAATCACACAAAAAGAAATAAAATATGGTTCACTGACCAATGAATGTTTATGAAAACTGGGAGACAACTTGGTTCATAAAATATAGGGTAATAATGCAATAACAAAGCCAAACTGAATCAAATAGGACTGAAAATATACAGTACTAGCTAGATCACCATTTACTTTGAAAGTTCTATTTAATTGTATACGTTGAGTTAAAAATCATCATTTCACAAAGATCCTAGGCAGATCAGGAAAAGCAAGTATATAGTTAACTTCATTGACAGCTTCTAAAATGTGATAATGGCAAAAAAGTTAGGTTAGATTATAGTTTCACTATTTGCCTGACAAGCCCTTTATTTCAGAAAGAACTACAGAACATGTATTTTTGCATTTTTTCAGCTTATGTCAATTTTTCATGAATTCACCTAAAAATAATTCTTACAAAAATAAAAATTTCAGCAAATCCAATCTCTCAGTTATGTTCTGTTTCCATGTACTAATAGGTGATAGCAAATTTAGCTAGAAAATAGTAAATGCCATTTCAAAGCATATCGAGTATTACAAGAAATGGAATCAAGTTGATCTCTTTTCCATTATTCAATGTTGAACATACTAATTAGGTACATATCATCACAGTAATTTTTATTACATTCGGATATATAATTAAGCAATTCTATGTGGTTCTGTCTAGAACATCTGCCCAGAACATCAAATTAAATTGTTGAGAATGGGAACAATACCCCATTCCTGAAACGCGTCCAAGTAGTGTTTTTTCAGTGATAGTGTTACCAATTCCCAACTCATTTATTATATAAATGTGTAATGTAAAAATATGCCAAGAAAATGAGAGCAGAGTATGCACATTGCTGATGTACATCAACATGGTTCACCACGAGAGATAGAGAGAGAGCGCAGTATTTTGTGTAAACCAATTCCATTAAATTTGTAATTTGACTTGTGTAATCAACAATCTGAATGCGAGAGAATTTATAGTTTTACTGTAAAAGAAGATAATTAAATAGCATCTGAAAAATACAATGTGGGTCATGTCTTTTGTTTTCTAAGGAAAAGTCAGTTTCGACCACAAGCAAATATGATTAAGTAAAAACAGTGGAATTTAATTTGTATAGTTAAAGTAACACTGAACAGCATAACATGGAAGTTAGATAAAAATAAACAGCACTGTCACATTTCCTAGAAGCTATTTCGACCCCCCCCTTCTTCTTTTAAAGGAAAACAAGGGCTTGTATTTCTTGGCTACATTGACTACTGAGTGATCTAAATGAGAGAATGTTTCGCTTAAATTAGATGAAACTTCAGAACACAGAAAAGCGAATTAACTTTTGCAACATGCTCTAAATACTTTAATTGTTCAAATGAAAACTTCAGTTTTCTTATTCTTTTGCTCGCACTCTTTCTCCTTTATTTTTTAAAATACAGTTTAAAGTGCATACTCTAGTCCATATACAATGTTACACTACTGACATGTATGTCATGCACTGTACTTTTGAATTGAAAGACAAGCATTCGGCATTACCATTCAATACAGGATGTTCTACAACATAAATGTGCTTCAACATCACACACCTAGAAAGAGTGGTTAGTGCCATACAAGAAAGCATTTACTTTAAATCTTATTTACCATAATAAGGTTTCACAATCAGAGGCTCTTCATGAAAGATTTAATATTAACACTAGTGCTGTAGTATAAATACTCTGTGACTCTTTGTTCCTCAAAATTTCCATTCTAATCTATAATTTTTTTGGTTTTTTCCACCTTTCTTCATCCAGTATAAACATTAGCACTAATGCTTTTTTTTTTCTCCCTCTCTCTTTCCCTATCATTTTAAGATCTGCCAGTGACTAACTGCAATTTAGAATGAGAAAAAAGAACCACATCCCTGTTTATCTTGGGGGTAAAAAATGGAAGAGAACTGATGCATTAATACTTAAAAGCAAGTGGATAATGCTCAGCAAATTAGTTTTAATGCTTTGCTTTCACACTAAATATACTAAAACAGCTGTGCAGCTTTTAAATGCAGAGGTCATCAAGCCATTTTATAAATCCAAAGTGATTAAATGATCCACATCTATGATTTATAGTGTAAGTTTAGTAAATGAGAAAGTATATGCAATCATTAATCTTTCTACTGTACAATACAAGCTACAGAATATTCAATAAGAAGCCATCACATTCACCCCAGAACTGTGATAAAAAGAGTATGCAAATGAGATTTAAAACAGTTACATGTGGTTCATTTTCAAGAACAGGAATAACTTGAAAGATTATGCACAATAATGCTTATACTTAAATGCTGTTAATTATTACTACCTTAAAAACCAGTGGAAACAAACTTCAACTCACTTTGAAGCACAATAACTCATTATTTGATGTTTCAGGACTGTATTTGTGTGTGTTAAAAAGCAGAAACACAAAAAATAATTCTTACATTTTTTAAAATGATTTTGGGGCCCATAATCATTATTTAATCTATTAGTACTTTCAGTATCAGCAGCACATTGTTATATATAGTTCTAAAAAAAAAAAAAAAAAAAAAAAAAAAAAAAAAAAAAAAAAAAAAAAAAAACAAACAAACAAACAAACAAACCCTAACTTTCTTGTCTGAAAGGACACATTTTCTTAATATGATTAGCTTTATCAGTACTGCATCATCCTCATAAAAATAAAAGCTAACTAAGACTTCATTTTCTGTATCCAGTTGCACACAAAAGAAAGATGCAATACATTACCCTTACCACCTTCATTCTTATTACTTCATTTACCGTTAGAATAACCAGCTGAGACAATAAGGTACTGAATACAGCTTAGCAATTGGGTTCAGCAGTTGTGTATGAAGACATGACATGAATGAGCAGGCACTGCTTATAAATCACAATTACAAGAAGCTAACATAACTGTAATAAAGTAATTTTGGCAGCACCAAAAGTATTTCATGAAACCATTATCTTCCATCATTTCACCAAATGGGATACACTGTTGACTTGCAACAGTTGTTTTACCAGCATATTCAAGATAAATTTCTTTAAAGCTACAGAAATTCATTTCATTAAGCATTCAGAGTTGTGTGTACAAGAGTCAACAATGCTAGAAGATAGGTAGAGTCTTAAAGATGGAGAAACAAGCATCAAAGATATGACTCAAACCGGTTGTATGCGGACTGCATCTAACCAATGCAGCAAGGAAAGAGTGAATGAGATTATTAAGAGAGACTGCAATATACATGAAAACTGGGTGAAAACTCTTGTGCATCCTCCATTCAGTCCATACTTAGCACCATCTGAATATTATTATTATTATTATTATTATTATTATTACTACTACTACTTTGGTACTGCAAAGTAGGGCACTGCAATGTACTGTAGATATTGAAATGTTAAGAAAGCAGTGATTCTGTTTTATTTGCAGAACCGGAACATTTTTACTTAAGATAATTTTTCAGCTTCCACAATGGTAAAGATAACATGTTCACAACAAAGGAGACTCTGGAAAGGTCTACAACATAGTACCATTTATCAGTTTTTTAAAAATAACTTCATATAAATAATTTCTCATGACTTTTGGGTTACCCTAATATGAAGCTTTTATTTCAATAACGATACAATCTAGTGTCTTGATTTTAAAAACCAACACTTTGATTAAAGCAATGTCCAAATTGGGTTTGCAAAGCCAAAGGATGTTGAATAAACTGTCAACTATCCAGTAACCTTGATTAGGCTTGCATTATTTCATAGGACCTTTTCTGGCAGGTCTCCCCTTTTGTGATATGTTTCCTAGAAGTATCAAGTATGAGATGTGCTAAATAGCAAGTGGGGCTCAGCTTGAATATTGGAATAAAACAAGTAGGGCTCAGTTTCAATATTAGAATAAAACAAGTAGAGCTCAACTTAAAAATTGGAATAAAACAAGCATGACTCATCTTAAATATTAGAATAAAACAAGTAGAGCTCAACTTAAAAATTGGAATAAAACAAGCATGACTCATCTTAAATATTAGAATAAAACAAGTAGGACTCATCTTGAATATTGGAATAAAACAAGTAGGGCTCAGTTTCAACATTAGAATAAAACAGGTAGAGCTCTGCTTAAAAATTGGAATAAAACAAGTAAGACTCATCTTAAATATTAGAATAAAACAAGTAGGCCTCATCTTGAATATTGGAATAAAACAAGTAGGACTCATTTTGAATATTGGAATAAAACAAGTAGGACTTGGCTTAAATATTGGAATAAAAGAAATAGGACTCGACTTAAATATTGGAATAAAACAAGTAGGGTACACCTTAAATATTGGAATAAAACAAGTAGGGTACACCTTAAATAT
This sequence comes from Hymenopus coronatus, assembly GCA_030762935.1. Classification (NCBI taxonomy): domain Eukaryota; kingdom Metazoa; phylum Arthropoda; class Insecta; order Mantodea; family Hymenopodidae; genus Hymenopus; species Hymenopus coronatus. Next base: position 69,788,869 of record CM060897.1, on the reverse strand, counting down.
TGGAATAAAACAAGCAGGGTACACCTTAAATACTGGAATAAAGCAATTAGGTTAGGGTTCAATTTCAATTTTGGAATAAAACAATTAGGTTAGGGTTCAATTTAAATATTGAAATAAACAAATTACTGCCAGGCAGGCCCATGAATTTAAGCACAAAGGCTTTGCCGTGTAAAGATATACATCCCTCAAGTCCTACTCTTTGGAACCTGGAAATATAAGAAGGGCAAATGTTAAGGATGAGGTCTATTTTATCGGAACCAGTAGATTTTATTGAAAGACTAATTTAAGAGGCACAATGGGCTCTAAGAGCCAACATGCAAGCTTCAAAAGGGGCCACTCATTTCTTCATCATCTTTATTGAAGTGCACTATTTTGCAGAATAAAGAAAACTGGAGGAGCATACATTTTAAAATAAACAGTACGAGAAGTGACAGTCTGAAAATAAAAGAAACTCAATTTTTATAAAATATACAATCATACTATTTTTAAAACATACCTTTAAACGTGAAACTTATTATGTAAGCAGAAATTCTAGTGACAGAGTCATTGAACAAATTTTATGTGCAGCAGTGTGTGTTAACTGAATTATGAATCAAAATCCAAAATCAACTGCATGTTTTAATAATATTGTGCAGAACAGGAAGTATATTCTCACATTGCTTTATTTACCTACTATCTAGACACAGCACTAGAAACAATTGTTTGATGTTTACCCACTTTCTTTTTTAAAATTACTTAGAAAATATATTCTCCTACATTCCTTTGTAGAATTTGTGGAGAATTAGAAATATTCCAGTTACAGAAAAATTCCTCCAACTCAGAGAGAAAAGCAATGTGCTGGATTTACCTCACAGGGTTCAATAAGTAATGCACAAAGAACACCTGAGGTATAAAAAAATGAATTGGGAAATGAAGAGTTGGTATGAGAAGATGAGAAAACTGCTAGAGGAGATTGGAATGGGGGATATTTCGGCAAGCTTTGTCAACTTAAGTTCTTCAAATCTGTATAAAATAGCAAAAAAAAAATTGGGGATTGGGGCCAGATGAAATATACAGATAAAAGTAATTAATTTTGAAGAGGTCTTACATGAATGGACATTGAGGCATTATTCTCAAAAGGATAATGGAAAAACTTAAGCAGAAATTTGTAGCTTGTGTGAGAAATTAGATGGCACCTTCCATTGTTTCATGAGTGAAATGGTTAAAATGTGTGAAGAGGAGTATCTGGGATGAAAAATGGGATAAATTATAAATAGCAGTAGCAGTTAAAGTTGACAGACATGAGGATAGGGAACATTAATAAGATGGGGAATTTTATAGGAAAAGTAAAGGATGAATGGATGAGAAGTTTAACCCATTCAAGGATACCCAATAATGGATATAAGATTATAAAATAACAAAAAGTATATTAGGGTGCGAACCTCTAACCATACTGGTAATTTCAACTCTCATATTCCATTCCTTACACTGCATGGCCATTCGGACACATGATAGATGCAGTATTATCTGTCTTATAATGCTGCATAATGCTACTATGAGTAATTTTCAAACACCCATGCACAAATGCACAGTTAAACAATAAAAAAATAAAATAAAAAGGTAAAATGTGTATGTCTGCATTCAATCGACACCTGTCAGCATCCAACCACGCCATCACACTCATGCTTTGCTTGGACCCTCCCCATCCTTTTCCACAGTATATACCACAATCCTTGGTTTTATAGGTTAGCCACTCCTATAATTCCTTAGGCCACATCCAGACGTTGAGGTTTATATTATTTAATGGAGTTATCTTTTGGTAAAATGGATTAACAATCTGCACAAGATGTCATACCACATCCACGTTGCTGAAGGGGTTAAAGGAGGCACATGAGATCAAACATAATTATGATTAATGATGTCGCAGAGTCTCTCTACCATTCACATAACCTGAGGGGTTTAAAGCTTTGGTACAAAGTACTAAATATATAGTCTTTCAGTTATAGAGTAATAAACAATATTGCTATACTTTTCTCATTCATGGTTTGTTTATTTGTAAAAGGAAATATGCATTATTCCCCAATTTATTAACTACAAATAGCTCTTATTTGATCTAGTTTGAGTCTGTGACTTTTCCCCACTAAGATATAAAAGTCTGAATAGGCTGTGGTACTGATATGTTCGCTTCTTTCAACCACAAAGATTTGCCTATAACATCTTTTGCTGCCTACACTTTTCATGGAGTGCATCTTTAAGGGGACCAAGTAAAACTCAGATGGCTATAGGGAGGATGAGGAAGAACATTTGTGATTGTTTTACAGGTGCACAGACTAGAGTAAGACTTTTCGGGGAAGAGATTGATGTTATGGGAACATGCAGAAATCAATGTTTTAATTTTTTTCAGACTCTGAAGCTACTGTGTGAACAGCAGGCAAGTCTAAATCTCAATCTTAGAAGACTGAGGCCATTACTTTATTGGGCGATGGGTCTGACTTAAATTTTTCTTCTGAGAATAATTTGTGGTACCATGTATCTAGGGCTCAGAATTATGAAGCCTTGCTTCATCCCATGACGATTTTGGATAAATCATCTCTGCCTCTTGACAACCAAGCAACTCTGTGCAAATGATCCTACTTTGTTCCTAATTATCAGTTATGCATCTAAGGTGACTTTCAAAGAGATGAGATTTGTCCTTGAGCACCTCCAGGCCAGCAGCCATCCAGAGTACTGTTGTGTTTATATATTGCATTCCCGCTTAACTGGGGAGTAACACACTAAGTGATCGACTCTCATAAATACTACTTGCGCAAAAACCATACATTTTTAGCTCAAATAGTTTTCATAATACACATGAATAAGCAACCTATGTATTATATCAGAATCACTGAAATGACTATTATTATTTGTATGTATACATATTCTACTATATATGAACATACATGCGTAATTACACAGAAATGCAATGTAAACTATTGACATGACGGTACTAAAAGAATTACTACAGTTATTACCCTTAGCAAACTGTAAAGTCAAGAGACAGAGAGCCAACACACTGTTGTTAGCTGTAGATTGCTGCGTCTGCAATCCCAAGTTTATGTCTCGAAATCAGGGGTCGTGTTTATTTAACTCTAGTCCCTACAGAGTTCAAGTCAGTTTTCAGTTGCTTTTTAATCAAGAATAGAGCAAGTGTAATGGCTTTTAGTGGTGAATTTAGTGGCAAATCTAAAAGACAGGTATTGCATAGCCAGGCTCAAAGTATTATTTTTAGGGTCTACACGCTTTTTAAAAAATGCAGTAATGAATTGTTGTCTCTTGACATAAAGGATGACAGCAATATGGAGGAGCCACTGGCAATTCTATTGAATTAAAAGAGCAGGTAATTCATAAACTATAATAAAAATATCATTTAAGAAAACATGTACATAATATGCATGTTCAAGTTTTAAATTTAAAAACTGAAAAGTTATAAAAGTTTAGAAAAATCAGTTATGCCTTCCTTATGTAAACCATTATGTCACCAGGCAGATTTGCATGCTCAGTGTGCGAGTGAAAGGGAAATATGAAAAGAGTGGGCATAGCGACCTGGCAACGAAGAGCACAATTATGCATCTCATTTGAAAAACACTATAGGGACCTGACCCATTGGAATAAACCTTTGAATAGCCTAAATGGACGATAATTATGTTAGCACTATGCATAGAAATGCAATGTTGAGCAGCCATTCATTTAGTTGCTATTTATCATCCTAAATAAGCCCATCTGTGCTTAGAACTGTCACTGTGTCACAGCTACATACAACCATCCTGGACTTTAAAGCCCTTACAGTCTCACTTTACTTTGTTTGTGGTGGTGTTACTCTGTTTATCCAATGACAGACTATTCCTAATATACAGCCTTATCTCCATAGATACTAACATGACAACAATAGGTTTGTAATTACTGTATATAAAATTAGTCATCTAGCATTTCTCATATTTAACAAAAATGTGCATTACTTATTGAACCATACTAGTAACTGCCAACACCCTAATACTAGATTCCTGTATTTTGTCAATTAGGTTTCTGATTTTACTTTATATCTTCTTTCTTAATAATGTTATAATCTTTAACATCAGTGGACCTAAAAGAGTGTATGAAATGACTCTGGCTTATCTTCCTAAAGAATGAGGAAAAAACCCCAAATAAAGGCCTCAGCCAAGCAGCTTGATTCAACCAAGATTCCAACCCTGAACCACAGCATTAGAAGAAAGAAGTTTAATTACACTCAAAGTTAATAATTAGTATTATTTTCTAAGCTTAAAAGCTGCATTCTACATCTGCAGAAACTACAGAAGAGAAGGAAAAAGAAGAGAAAAAAAAAAAAGAATTGTTAGGAAAGCATTATCCAATGAACCTGAAGCAATGTTGTTTAACACAGATAAGCCTGTTATTCTGTTCTACAAAAATAAAAGGCAGGGTGATTTTGCATTCTGATACTCCTTTGTGTAACACGTGGTTTATAAGCAAGCAATAGTTAACTCCACTTATATGCCACAACACTAATTACATAACCATATGCACAATTTTCTTATGCACTTAGGCTAGAGAGTGGAGTCAACAAATCTTTGAATCCCCTGTACCTAGCATTAAAAAATTACAGTACCTTGGCAAATCTAGTGATAGGAGTAAACATTCCTTTTGCCCTAACATTTACAAAAGATGAAATAAAGCTTGCTTAAAAGAAATTTATACTCTGCAGAGAGCACAAGCTTGATTAGCTATAATGATTACATTCTTTGTTTAATGGTGGGTTATGCTTAGTAAGAAATGACAAGAAAGTGAACTGCATTCCGTTTTATTCATACAAAAATTGACCATCTTTATACATTTTTTCAGTAGCCATTTCAGATCTATTAATGCATGCTAATCTAACAAAAAATTAATTATTTGACCCTCTTTTCCCCCACCCAGCTGCCAACTGGCCTTACATAAAAATAATCACTGACGTGTGTGCTTTAAGGCCTTGAAATAATACTGAATTGTCCACATCAACTGATCAGCTATGAAAATGATTTGTGATAAACTATGTATGAAAAGTAATTGTATGCCATTTCACTGAATGAAAGCTTTGCAAGGGAGTGTGTATTTTGAAAACTAGGTACAGGTAGATACCCAAGTCTAAAAAACCAAATTGTTTTGGTGCCCCATTATTTTTTTTTTTTTTATGACAGCATAGTAATATTACAGCAGGCACCTGGGAAGATTGCTGTTGTTGCTGCTGTTGCTGAGGTGGTGGTTGTGTAGAATAAGAACTGGGCACCACCACGTTTGACTGTTGCTGTGGTTGTTGCTGCGCTTGTGAAGCATAAGTTGCAACCTGCTGAGGAGCCGATGCTTGGCTGCTGTAAGTCTGCTGCATTGTGGCTGGGCTCAGGGAGCGATGCTGATGGTGTGAAGGAGGCATAGGGATTGGAGGCGGAGGGTTTGGTGGTGTAGTCGCAAAGCCTGGTATGTGCGACTGGGGCAGCTCACTTGATGGTTGATACACAACCTGCCACAAAATTTGCCTCTCAAGAGTGATTTGCTCATTCAATGCATCACTTAGGAGTAACATTTTACATTAATGAACACAGAAATTTTGTTAGCTGCTTGCTTACAAAGGAGTTGAAACCTTTGAGAATATATTAAATTTAAGTGTGCTTCCCAAGCAGTTAAATATTAAGAAACTCAAAAAAAAACATATGCAATATCAATAACATTACTGTATTGGCCCAAAAATAAGTTGCATTCACATATATGTTGCACCCTTAAAATCTGAGGAAGAAAATAAAAGTTTGGCCAAAACATAACCCACATTTGGGTTGTGGAAAGAAGTAATAATGTTTTTCTTGTACTTATATGTTAATGTTTTGAACAGAATGGTACATTACAACACTTATGTTCAGTCCATAATTTCTTCTAGCCTCTCTGTGTGATTTTGGCATAATGCACAACTGCAAGTTTGAAGCTTGAATAGTAACAATGACAACCTTGACTTGATATGCTTTTCGCTCTAATGGTCATTCATTACAGCAAAAACCAAACTTCTTTATCAGTGTGTAGCTTCTCTCTAAAATTGAATTTAATAAGGTACTAACTAATCAAACACTATACATAATATTTAATACCAAAAAGCTGGCAAAGGTTTGATTTGTTGTGTAATAAAATGTAGATTCTAAAGGTAATGGTATTGTTGCAAATGAGCATTGATTCACCAGTAAAGATATGTGAAAAGCCAAGGTAGTAATAAATATGTCATAACTAAATTTTTGGCATTAAAATTTGGACAAGCATGACTTATTTTCAGGCCAATGTGGTACATTAAGAATTTAAAACAAATTTTTTTAATGACCACAATAGCAATGAGAAAATTGTAAATTGAGATAAAAATTGTGCAGAGGTTGTAGCGTGACATTTCCAATGTTAAACAAGCCCAAAAGAAATGCAAATTTTTAGCTCAACCTATGTAAATGAAACCATCCCATGTAAAACCAGTGCACAGTTAGCTAAAAACAGGCCCAAGGTTATGGCTTTGATCCTAAACCAGGACAATGGCATTTAAAGCACCTAAAATCAACAGATCTCAAATCTGAGGTGAAATTCTGGAACACATTTATCACAATTGATTATTATTAAATATGCTTAAAAGATTTAACCTACAGATTGACTACAGTCAATGCAGTACAAATTAGATTTTAAGGTTTCAACTCAAATGTAATTGTGTGCAACATTATATGACATAAAATAATTTGTACATAGTGAAAAATGGCGAATTCCTTATGCAGAACTAAACTGACTAAGGGACATAATGGACATTTTGCAAGCCCAATTATAATTTTTCCTACAGTTTTTATCATATGCTGCACTATAAGGATATTTACAAGGGGGAGGGAAATCTTTCTACCATTTCCTGCCACATAAAGAGAAACATGAAGACACATATTAACTCTCTTCGTGCTGCGAACCAATTTGATTAGATTTCTGAAACAGGCTGAAGAAAACCAAAGGTCTGCTACAGCGTTTTAAGCCAGAACTATTAATTATGAAAAATTATATAAAAATAGTTATGCTTAACACATATAATGGTGGAAACTTTTAAAGTATAAGGCCCAGGCTATTTCCGTTTATAGCAGTAATATACACATATTACTTTTATACTGAGTATATGCTCCACTAAAGCTTGTTTTGTAGGATAAATGCTTTTTTCAGAATATAATTTAAAGAGCCACCATAAAAAATGCACTAAAAACTCTTTCGGCTAAATCAAATGAAAGAGTGATGCTATGTAAATAAAGTAGCATCATGAATATTCAAAATTATTTGATTGCTTTAAAATTTAGGCTGGAGCAATGTAGTTGCAAAAAGTAAACTAGTTCTACTTGGTTGGGTACTCACCAAAAATTCATCTTGGTGACAAATTCAAGAACATGGTGGATTCAATTGCATACATGGCATGTAATTATTCTTTTGTCTTTATACTGTCACATTTAAAATATTAAAATAACACTAATAAGATTAATATTATTAATGAATGATAAACTACACAACCACACAGCACATATCCGGCTCAGAAAATTAGTACATTATTTAAGTGCATTTATTTTGTACACTTACACAAAGCTGGTGTGCAATTTGCACAGTTCCAATTAATGTAACAGCTGTAAAACTAACAAGAGATCTGTTTGCAATTTTACAAGCACACAATGTACTATCATAAACTGAGAGGATGTTTACTATTGTGAAATCCAGGCATATAGTCAAAGGAAAAAGCTTGAACTTATCCAAGGGCATGAATTTCATCAATGATTGTGACAAAAATAGTTTTATTATGAAGGTTTTCAGAAATCATTGCACTCAGTGGAATTTTCAAAACCAATTTATTCGTAAACCGGCACTTTTAAGACTGTCAATTGCTCTACCCTGCAGCACCAAGAGAATTAAGGCAAACTACTTGTATTGTTTCTAAAACAAACAAATGGTATTGACAATTTCAAAATGTTTTCTATTTTACAGGTAAATATGCAAAATTTTTGAAGATTTGTGGTTTGTAAAAAACAGATCAACAGAATATTTTGCCACCTCTTATCGCTGTTTTATATGCATCATAAAAAACTTGCAAATTTTCACAAAAATTTCATTATAGGACATTTTATAATACTAACATAATAACAACATGCAGGTGTGTTTCTGTTTCAACCATCTTTAACACCAAACAAAGCAGCATATAGTTGAACTTAATTTTTCTAGGTAATAAGTTCACAAAGTTATAATTTGCAAGGCAGATGGGAATCCTATCACTCTCACACAACAGGGAATGCAGATTTAATTATATAAATACTAAGATTAAGTCTAGTACATTTCTATTTCAATTGAAACATTAAGAGCCACTCACAACAAAAATTATCCATAAATATATCATAAACATAAAAGTTGAGTACCATATAAAGCAATTGAGCCATTCACTATACTGTATACTTAAAACAACCATTCAATTACACATACTAGAAATCTGCAAGCATCAATACTTAGGTTAATGCCACACAAACCAGCCAAACCCAGTGTTAAAAAAAGCTGCAATGTTTCTTTTTCAGATATATTATAAATAATGAAAGCCATAACATTTATAGGATTACCCAGAAAAAGTAAAGGAAAAATAAGTATGAATCTTGTTTTTCAGAGAAATTAATTGTACCAGTAACCAAGTCCTGTTGCCCATGGTGATGTATGCACTTAAGCCCTTTTGTTATGCAACTACTGCTGTCTACCACTTTAACTTAATTGTTTTACTTTTTCTCTTGCAAACAGTATTTCCTTTTAAATGTGAATAGAACCTCATAATATTATAAATAACTTTTATGCTGTTACATTTAGGCTCAATTATTTTCACTATGGAAAGGCCTTTATGTGTACACAAGGATATACTGGAACTACTTGCTTTCAATTTTCCACACAATTTTGACAGTTGCTTATAAAATTACTCAAATTTGATTAGTCTTTATAAATGATTACTGTTACTCCGATTAACTTTTGAGATTACATATTTTGATAATTATTACACTTTATTTTAGTGTATGGATATTACCAGTACACTTGATTCATTAATGTTCTCCAGAGGAAGAATCATACTGGCCACATCTTGATGGTTAACTTTATCAAAGGCTCAGTTATCTGCCATAGACGGCTCTGCTGCAAATGAGCTCAAGTACTGTGAATCATACTCAGGCCTTTTACTACTCCTGTGAATTCTGATTGGTCTTTGAGAGATGACCTGCCTGCCAAAATTATTTTCCTTTCACAATACTAGTCACGAGATAACTGGACAACACTATATACAGAATTTAAAAAATCTAATATGTTCCATTCACATAATCTTCTCTAGCTGTTCCACATACAACCTATTCTTACAAAAGATAAACATTAGTAGAAATAGTCTTACTTGCTTCCTTGTAAGTAGAAGGGAAATAAGGGAATGCATTACGCTAAAGTGACAGTCAAATCATTTAAAAGCTGGTCGCTATGTGAAAGAATCAAATTTTGCTTCCCTTTGCATGGTCCAGTTTGAGAAAAGTTGCACAGTTTAAAATTGAAACCAATAACAAGGAATATCTTAAAAAATGGTCAACTCTTTAAGAAAAACACACATCACAAATTATGTGTTCTAATGAGATGTGCATTTTTTGTGTAGCAAGTTTTTCTCTCATGATTTAATCATTATGCAAAATTCTGCAAAACTCATCCAGAATAAAGGTGTCTTCAGTGGCTACTCTCTGGATATTCAAAATAAACATTTTATTTGATATAGTATTTTAATCAAAATTGTTGAGCCATTTTTGAGAAAGACAAAATTTTCAAAAACTTTTATGGGTCATTTGTTGTGGGGAGATTTTCTTGAAAATCTTTGTGTTGCATCCTGGAAGATGCTTAACATAAATACCAAGTTTGGTATTTAACAGTCTTCTTGTTTTGAGCTATGCTACCCCCATACTCGCTTGTGCGCACCTTTTTCTAAAAATGCTTTTTTCTGACTCAGGGCACCTCAAACATTTCTGGTGAAATCTTGACATCAAATTGTATCTTCTCTAGTTATTATATACTTGTTCATGTGCTACAAAAAGTGAAAGCATATAGCCTAGACACAAGCAGATGAATACTGGTAATGGAAAGGGAACCATTTATTGACCACCATATAGAAAACACTATTAAGTTGTTTTTGGGCTTGAGAACATGAAGCAGATGCAGATTTTAAAAAATGGGACATACAACTATGTTAAATGTTAATTTAAGTGTAAGAAAATATTAGTGATAAAAACAAGTAAATTCTTAAGTTTGGCACATAATTGGGAACACATGCAAGTGCTAAATATGCTTTTAATGAATAGTTCATCCTCAAATTAACTAAAATTATATTCCATTGCAACGTTACATTCTTTTGAAAGCAAGGGGAAAAAAAATAATTTTAAGTCCCTTTTGCAAAGGCCCTCACAATGCTTGAGTGAAAGAGTTTGTAGTCATCATCATCCAGTATGAACTGAAGATATTGATGATGAGTGCATGTTTGTTAGAGCCTTATTTTTGTACTTTTGAATCAAAATTCTGGAAAAAATTATAAAAAAGCACAACTGGATAATGTGGTCTTTAGGATGCATTATTAGTAGCATGGATTTTCAGAAGTAATGACTATTTTAAGGCTGCCAAAATTTGTGAATCAAAAGCATATCGTTATGTAATCTATCCACCTATTACAGCCTTATTTTTTAAGTTTGCTAAGTTGGAACAAACATAATGCTTATATTTGAAAAATAAGATGTGTTATAGATTGCTGTTCAGAGGATAAACATATTTTTCAATTGCAACAAAGTAAAATATGGTTGGTTGGTGTCTAATGTTGAACACTAGGCAGTGAAGCCATTCGCTCTCTTGCATTCCAGTATTTTGATGTTATGTTATCATGTTGACTAAAACAAAGTAAAATATACAAGTATACAAAATGTTTTTCATTAGACTAGCAAATCTTCTGCCTGTTAATTACTTCTTCAGCTCCTTCTCCTCTTTTCATTAGGACCAGTCATTTGCCTGTGCTATTTGTGTATCAAGCCCTCCTTCAATTTTTGTTTTGACCACCCCAGACTTATTTTCCCTTCTGGTTTACACATTTCTCTCATAGCTTTATTTCTTACATGGTTAAATAGTGTCTTTCCAGCTATTTTTTCTTAGCTCTCTCATTTTGATTGTTTCCACCATGTGTTGTGTTTGGATCATTGCCCTATTTCCAATGTATAAGCAATTATTGATCAGACAACCAGCTGGTAGTCTGGCCAATAAATATTTATGAAATTTGTATTCCACAAATATAAAATGCCCTAATGTGGAGAATTGAAATAGTTGCAACTTGTTGATGCTATGTAACACAAATATAGGGATAAAAGGCTCCAAAGCACTTCTAATAGGGTGTCAGAATAACATTAAAAAAATAAATCAGTAAGATTTTATTTTATTACACGAAGATGGTGGAGATAAAACATAGTGATAAGCGCCCACCTGGGTAGTGTGGCGGTAGCATGTCTGCTTCACATTCAAAAGGTCGTGAGTTCAAATCTTGCTTAGGGTGAGTTACCCAGATAAGGTTTTTTCCTGGGTTTTCCCTTATCCTGAGAAAACGGATGTCGAGTAACTTTAAGATCTAAGGACCTCGATATCATGAGCATCATTTCATCAATTCCATTCATCGTCCGATATGACTAAAACCAGATTAAAGGAGATAATAATAATAATAATAATAATAATAATAATAAAAAAAAAAAATTATATATATATATAATCCATTGCCTAGCATAATATGGTCAGAAGTTCTGATTTTTACCAAATGGTTTCTTAATTTGGCGCAAGGAAAGATTGGTTACTTGGGTAATAAAAAGTAAATTGAAAAAATGCAGCAAAATAAAAATAATAAATAAAATTATGTTTAAAAATGTCTAATGCTACGAATTGTATTAGGACATTGAAAGTGGCTATAGAGTTACTTGCACACCAGACAACCACAAATGGGTGAAAATGGGGCAATTCAATTAAAACCTGACACATAAAGAGCAGTAACAGAAAGATATATGAATGTTGCTGCATGGAAAATGTGCTATATTCCAAGGATTTAGCAACATAGCATTAACAAGAGCAAATAATTTTGGCATACTGTTGAAATAAAGAGCAAAATGTACTTGAAATATGCATTGTGAAAAAACTATACATATTTTATGTAAAACAGTGACTATGTAATATTTTCAGTTTTGCAAATGTAGCATGCTTATTCTTCTTTGAGAGCTTTTGCATACTTTTAACCCCTTAATGCTCAAATTACTTTGGTACATAAGCTGCCTTTCTTAAATTCCTAAACTAATCTTCACATCTCTTTCACAGACATCATAAATAAAGCAATTCTAATGGCTGTAAGCATTAAGGCAGGGGTAATGGACTGGATATCCATTCAAATCCCAATTTTGCAAGGTTAAATCCCAGCAACTGCAGTCAAATGTGCCTGTGGTATGGAATGGCAAGGGCCAAGTAAAATAATTGGTTGTAATGCTTGAATTTATTACATTTGACTGCAGTTGTATGGATTTTGCTTTTCATTAAAAATGAACTATAATTCTAAAAATATTTAATATTTTTATGATGTAAAATAGATATCAATACTTGCATTTTATGTTAAAGATTAGTATAAGTAAAAAATAAAGCTATTAAAAAGTTATACTTAAAAACCACCTTTGTGTAAAATATGCTACACCAGGCACTAAAGGGTTAAAAAACCACCATTTTCTCATATTTCTGTAGAAATACATTTATGCCTTAATCACGCTTCAATAAATATTACTGATGTTACTAACATGTCAACTACATGTTAAAATGGCAAAAAGAACTATTTAGTCTAAAAATTCCAACAAGGATAAAGTCTGTGCTTGATTTTTATTTTCTCTTGCACCGTATGTAGAATGTACATAGGGGTAGAGAAGTATTGCATTCCACCCAAAAATTCGATGTCGAGATTTGACCAGAAATACATGTTTTAGGACCACCTGAATCCAAAAAAAGCATTTCCAGAAAAAGGTGTGTGTGTGTGTGTGTGTGTGTGTGTGTGTGTGTGTGTGTGTGTGTGTGTGTGTGTGTGTCCGTGAACACGATAACTCAAAAACAAAAAGTAGCTAAAATACCAAATTGGTATTTAAGTTCAGTATCTTCCAGGGATGCGACACGAAGATTTTGAGAAAAATCCCCCCCACCCCAAACTACCCTTTACATGGAACTTTTTCCGAAAATTTTGATTTTGATTAAACTATCGTATATTAAAGATATTTACCTGACAAATATTTTCTGGGAATAGCTTCTAAAGACCTGTTTATTCTGGATGAATTTTTCTTAATTTGGCACAACTAATAAACCGTAACAGATAGACAAAATCTTACTATACAAAAAATGTAGGCCTTGTTAAAATACACCATTTACGTCATATACATTTTTTTCGTGGATCTTACCGTTTTCGAGGTATTCATTGTTATTAGTTTCAGTGTGAAGTACTTATACTTTTCTCAGACAGGAGTGTCCGTTTTTCTTTTGTTCTACTCCTGGCCAAAAAAAGAAGGGATTTGTAATGACAATCGCATAACGACAGCTTTTAAATCGTTTGACTATCGATTTGGCCTAGTGTATTCCCTTATTTTCTTTCTACTTATAAGGAACTAAGTAATAAGAATATTGTGCTGAATACCTCGATTAACAAGGTGCAGAAAGAAGAATAATCTTATGTAAGAAGTTTGTAGAACAGCTAGAGAAAGTTATGTGAGTGTAACACATCAGATTTTTATAATTTGCTGCACTACACTAAGAAAGTTCCTTTTAACTGGTAGATGCATCAAAGATATTACTTCCAAGAGTTTTCCTATTAAAACTGTCCTTAACAGATTAACTGCAAGCTCTTGGGTTGAAAGAATAGTCTCAAAAGGTTTAAATATGAACAGTTACGTCAGGTGACCTACATTGCAACTGCCTCTAAAGGAGCAAACTGGGCATTGTGCTACAACAATCATTCTGAAATTTCCTAAGATTCCACCAAGACACTCTTTCTCATATTTGCTAAAATTGATTTGCAGCAGCAGTCTTACACTTTGTTAAATATTACATCACCTTTGGATGCTAGTTAACTAATGTTAGTAACAAAGCTCCTAAACAGTAAGAATTTTGAAAGCAAGTAAAATTAATGCAGCTTAATGTATAAAGTAAATCATCCAAGAAGGTTTTCATTGTTAATTCTTCTAGTCTTAACTTGGTAATGGATTATGATGTCAAATGTATATTCTTTTCTTAAGCTTTATAATTTAGCTTTATATCCTCTTAAAAGTTAACTACTATTTCAACCCCCTGCATATATCAACATTTTGTAGTCAAGATGAACATTTTTACCTAATAGAAACTATCATTTCTACATTAACACTTACCATGATAAACAAGAAGCCTGTATTACATAAGCTTTGTCAAGACTAATCTGGAATCCATGCGAAATGGTAATGCCAAATCATGTGAATTTTTATCTCTACGATCAGTACTATCAGTTTATAATATATCAATGACCACACATATTTTACAAAAATCTCACGATTTGTATTAAAATGTGACATTAATGTAAGAAAAAGTTTCATTGAACAGCATATGAATAAAACTATAAATGTACTTCAATGGTAATTAATTGTACTTTCACACAAGCCATATATAAGAACTAGATTGGAAAAAGGTAAAATCATCTGAAAACAATTCAATGCCAGAGCTGGGATTTGAAAAATGGATCATCTGATTTCCATCCAGTTCCTCTAACCAGTTGAAGACATGGCAACATGGTGCCACAGCATTAAATTCCCAAACTGACTCTTCTTTTCTTGGTAAACCACAAGAAGCTCTTGAATTTATTTTAAGATGACATATCATTAAGTATTAAACTCTGGTTTAAGCAACAATTAGGTCAATTGTCCTGCACACAGCTTGTGTGGAAGAATAATTAATTACCATGACTGAACTAATGGTTGGCTAAACTACAAAGCCTGAGACTTAGAAGTACTCGCAGCATACTCATTTGCAATTGTGATATATCATTTCAAAATTAATTTGAGATCTCCTTGAGGTTTGCCAGGACGAGCTAGTTAATTATTGTAATATTGTGCAGACATGCTGTCATGGCAGCTCAGTTGGTTAGAGCAACCAGACAGAAACCAGAATACCAATCCCCAGCTATTGCACTGAATTGTTCAATATGATTCTACCTTTCCAACCAAAAATGTATTTTACAATTGTTCTTTCAACAGTAGTAAAGATTAAGATGGACAAACTTCGGTTGTGATGCTACATTTTTTAAGTTTGATCCAATTTTCTAACGAAATCATATGCCAAAGGACAAAACTGTATTTTAATTTTATTTTGCAAATTATGGCTTCCCAGCTCATCAAATGTATAATAAAACATAATGATTTTAAATTCATGTGCTGTATTTAAAATTAGCTAACAGAATAATTACAAAATTTCTTTCCAGAGAGTCTACTGTTTTGAAAGTTTAAAACATTGATTTCCAGTATTGCCCATAGAAATCAATGAAATTCTGATCATTCTATGCTTCTAATGACTATTCTATAATTTTACTACATTTGTTACCAGTTACATTCCATGAATTGTTATGCAGCTGTGGAGAACCTGTTAGCATTGCCTTGTCCATCTGTATGTATAAAAGCAACAATGAATCATGGTGCATATTAGGTTGAAATTGGTGGAAATAAGGATTTATTTTAAGGACAGCCTCCTTAAAATATAATTTTGCATTATTTTCTCAAATATACAACTAATCCATTTTACCAATGTTGCATTACTTCCACCATAAAATAAGCAAAACAAATTATTTGTACATTTTCTATCTTGTATATTACTCCCAATCTTAAGCAGACTATAATATAGATTAAACAGTTCTGCAGAGTCCCTGTAAAACCTCCAATCTAACTACGGCCATTTAAAATATTTCATCCAATTTTTAAAGCATAGAACTATAAAAAATAGTATAATTCCAGTATATCCAGTGTAAGTATAAATTATTCCAGAGCTTGTGAAATCTGCAGACTCCTTCCAAAAATTTAGGGGATCTTAAAATTAATGCCAACACCTTAAAGTATAACATGTTATTTCTTAAAATACTTTAAATAACTTGGCTAATTTAATACTAAGAGTACAGATGCACCAGTTAGTCCAAAATATTAAACCCAAAACCAACTACAGTTTCATAATTACAAAATAAATGGGTATCATTACTACTACTACTACTATAGAAACACTAGCAAAAGCTAAAAAAGGTTGAGGGTTTTCATTCACTATGGTTATTGCAAGAAGGCTGTAGTTAAAAACAAAACAAACAAGTTTATATTGTTAGAATCCATGATGAACACATTACTCTCTTAACAAAATTCCACAAGGAATAGGTGTCTCACATTCTAATCAAGAAAAACAATATATTTTACAATATGCTAAATAAGCTGATTTTCAATGAGATACTACAAAAGTACATAAAAACCATATTTTAGATTACTACTATTCAAGGGAAGTAAATAGTATCCAAGATAGAATTTTTTCACGCATCTGTAGGCACTTTTTTTTTTTTTTTTTTTCACACATTTGTCGTAACACAAATTTTTGTTTGAATTCTGCCGTTTTCATTTTTGTTAAGTAACATACTTTGTATTTCTTTTCGTCTAAAAGAATGTTTTGCTTTGCATTTGGCGAATTTCAAATCAACTACAAATGGCATAAGCATTGGTAGTACATTCAATAGTCAGTCTCTGCTTATCTGAGACTGAATGCACGTTCTGCATTTGTGGATTCAAGCATTTCAATCCAGATCCAATAAGAGTTTGTTTTCACAGAAAATGCAAATGCCAGTGCTGAATGAACATGCATCAAGCCTGGATCAAGCTGGTGATTGACAAAGCATGTCTGAACCTTAGATGATAATACATGTTAAATGAAGCATACTGATGTCACATGTACTGTTTGTACGTTAGATCTTTGATGCTCTGCTGTGATAGGTCTTATCAATCCAATGCCATCTTGTGAATTATACATCACCAAATAGTGAAAAATCTGCACTGTTATTTAAGGCTATTGTAAGACATTTGTTTTTCATCTACCCTATCTCTTCTCCATTTGCTCACCATGTAGCTGCGGCCAAGTCTATATTGGTACCACCAGGCACAGTATAAAATCATGTACCAAAGAGCACAAAAGTAACTGCCAACAAGGACACAGAAAAATCTACAGTAGTCAAGCATGCATTGCTAATG
Source organism: Hymenopus coronatus (assembly GCA_030762935.1). Classification (NCBI taxonomy): domain Eukaryota; kingdom Metazoa; phylum Arthropoda; class Insecta; order Mantodea; family Hymenopodidae; genus Hymenopus; species Hymenopus coronatus. The sequence goes on along the minus strand of CM060897.1, from coordinate 69,771,518 downwards.
GACCACAACATCAAGTTTAATGAGACAAACACTAAACAACACAGCCTACTACCAAGCATGGCTCTACTGGGAGGCTATCGAAATTTATAAATGCTGAAACAATTTTAATAGGAAAGAAGAAATGGAACATATACACAAAGTCTGGAAGCCATTGTGTGAAAAGACAAAACTTAAATCCCCAAAAAATCAGCCGGACAAACCATATGGCTGTTTCCTTAGCCACACAGGAATTGGCAGAAGAGCGAACAATGAAAGACAAGAGAGTGACCCCTGCCACATAGCTTGGGGCACTCCTCAAACTGCCACTCTAGTGTAAACCAGCAAATAATTATCCTCGGAAAATAACTGGTAGAGTCACAGGTGAAAGTGATATTTCATCTACTGGACCACATTCTACTGGATGCATTACCAACATTTTAAACTCAGAGAAATTACAAAAAAATATGTAGAACCCAATAAAGATGAGAAATGAATGAACTGAAAGCATTTCTGATTACATTCAATAAGAATTAACATTGCATTAACCAACTGACAATTTTAATAGCAAAGCATTTCTGATCACTTTCAATAATAACCTTCTTTCAGTAACAGTTAACACTGCATTAACCAACTGAGAATTTCAAAGGCATCTTTTATGCATGCTTTCACCCATACAGCCAAACACCCAAGCCACTCCTGAAAGGAAGCTGTTCAGATTGGGTTGAACTTGGTAGACAGTGGTTCCCAATACTCATGGGAGTTTTGGGTACATTCAGGCATTGATGCTAAGGCAGGGTTGTGAGCCACCTTAATGACCTCCAGCACTAACCTGGAGTGTTAGTAAATGGTGGCTAAACATTATCACCCTTTCTGAGGTATTTCATTTGTCTTCTCTGGCTTTTTAAAGTTATAGGGTACTGCCCTAATGGAAAAATTCATGGTGAGGCTTTGTTCCTTTTGCTGCAAGTCAGAGAGGGGGCTTCGGCTCCTGTGCAGACCTCCTTTCGAATTTCCCCCACACAATTTTTTATGCAATGCAAACATTTGCTTTAGTTGTTGCATTGTCATGCAATTTATTTGGCACTGACACTTTTCAATGCATGATGGCTGAAAATGTTTTGCTATTCATCAGGTGTAGCTGGCAGATATGGACTTTCACAAGACAAAACAAATTAATTTCTGGTGACAAAATACTGTGGTTCTTAGTCAACTTTCCAAGTAGATTAAGAGAATAGAAAACAACATAACCTGTGGAGTTTAAATACAATTCAATGTGACATCAGGAAAATTAGCAATGGTATGAAATTTTAAATATAATTTCAAAGAATAAAAATTCAAGATGACAAATTTTAAACTTTTATAAGTTACAACTGCATTTATTATGATACGGGTTATAGAAAGACCATGAAAAGTATTTTCATACAAATATTTAATGGAAGTCCTAAGGAGTTAATTGCTTAAGAGACTGGTCTTCAAAGTCATGATTCTAAGTTTAATAAAGACAACCAATAATTACACAGATTTATGTGGTAATGTGGTAATTTTGCAGACATATATGGAAATTATCAGAGTAGATGGGATAAAACTACATTGTGAAGAATATTTTGGATGAATTGAAGTGTAACATTTTTTGAAAAGATTTTTAATACAGATTTTTGCTTTGTTGCATGCAAGTGTGTACAATAACAAAAATGAGAATTATGTTTGAAATTGTAGATTCAAAGTATTTTGGTCAGGGAATCCAAGTGTCAATTTTTAATAATTGTCATTTTATTTCCTCAATTTAATAACAAAAATATATACACGAATGCCTGATATTCAAATAGGATTTGGACATACAAACAGAGAACAGAATCCATAATCCATTAAAACACTAAAAATGGCTCAAATTGCTTATGCTATCTTTGACACATTCTAGTATCTTCAATTCCTTTTTTAAGTTAATTGCATCAACTTTATTGACTATTACTTGGCAGCTGAATGAGATTAAATAATATAATTTTATAATCTCTCTTAGGTAAAGCACAGTTAATTAAGAAGTTTCTCGTCTGCATTTTATTCTAAACACATGGGATGTTTCTTATAAAAATATGACATGAAAATATGCTCTTAGACGAGCATTGTATTTTGGGAGACACATTAGTTGTGACAATGAAACAAAATATGACGAAGCAACATTTTTAGTCAGTGTTAATGCAATAATGAAGCTTGGTAAAACCAACCATCATTCTATTTAAGCAACATTCTCCACAAAACTATGTAAGCTAAAAACCTAAAGCTTTTACAGGTTAAGCCTACATTGCTTAATTTTAAATTTGCAGACCATTATCTTTAGAAAAATGTTTTTCTGCATTTTTGAACAAGCAGAAAATGGGCAGAAACACAAATATTGTTGGTGCTCCCAGTTTTTTCAATCCATTCACTGAAATTGTGTAAGCCTACAATATATTTTTATTTATTATTTTTTTACTAAATGGAAAAATTCATGTAAGTAAATGTTCAAACATTCATGAGTAATCATGTGCAGAAACCTGCCAATAAACCTAGCATTGCTTTTCAAATACCAATTTATGGAGGTTTCTGCGCCATTAATCTTTTTTCATGAATCCATAAGCTGCAAATTTTCTGGATTTCCATTATGTGCTAAAATTAGAACCTCAAGAACAAACTTATTAAAATTTTGTATCAATTATTTGTTGCAGCAAGGATTAAAACATAGAGAGGTATTTTGTCTTTAATGTATTTTACCATTTTTCCTAAAATGTTACTGAATTAAATGAACTACAGCCTTCCTGGTATAAGTCTGGTTTCATCAACATACATTTAATATACTCACATGCTGTTTGTTAATATTGTCTTACAACACTTGCATTTCACCAAGCATTCCCCTCAAAATGTTAACAAAAATTCTGTCAATATTCCCAGACAATGCAATCAAGTTTGTCTCTGGTGATGTCATAACGGAGAGTAATGAAAGAGTGCAGTCTTGGTCTCCCATGTACTTTTATTTCTTTACATTGGTACATCCTTACTTCAGGATGTAATTATGCTAATATATTTGTATAGATAAATTTACATTTAAAAATACTTTCTGAAGAGGCAACCATATTTATATCTTTATCCTGGCCAAAACTTTGGGGAATAGAGCATTCAATCTCTATTCCAATAAAGAAAAAGTAGACCTTGATTACCATATAGTATAGCTATTTTCCTGTATACAATACAGGATGAATCAATAATAACAAACAGGTTCCACTCACTAAAACAAGTAAAACACGTAATTTAAACATATCTAGAAATACTTAATTTTTGAGTTCTTGAAAGAAGATTCTACAATGACAAACTTCTTCTTGGGATTGTCAGTTTAGGGGTTCAAAATGTTCAACATACAGAAACTCAATAGAAAATGCTTCCTGCTTCCTACATGCAAATTTGTTATATGATGGACTGTCTGACTTCCAACAGTGTGGAATGGTAGCACAGTTTCTATGACTCTTTGATCACACTCTCTGTATTTGGAATTTCTGTTCCATGAACTACTACCAGTAACTACAGATAAAAGAATAAGAGGCCAAGGAAATGTGCAGCCATGGGACTGTTACTGCCCTGACCATTACTTTTCACCATTTTAAAATCATATGTGCCTGCTCATTGAAAGACTATCCTGCCATGATCAAACAACTGCAACTGTAGCAAGTGTGTATAACACAAGTGACAGACTAACAACAAAAGTATATAAATGATAAAAATAAACATGTCATCCAGGACACTATCAATGCATCAGTTACCAGTATCTGGCAAAATGTATTTGGAATATATTTAAGGCATTGGATTGTACCTGAGATGCACTGAAAGTGGTGTCCATAACTCAAAAACTAAGCATTTCCAGATGTACATTTATCTAAAAAATGTTTTGTTTTAGTTTCAGAAACCCATTCCCAAAAAATATTATATACAGCATAAATATTGCTTCCAAAACATTGGGGCAATTATATAATTTTCAAACATTCTTCAATCAACAGAAAAGTTTGTTTTTCTTTTTGGTGCAAATGTTGTGCAACGTTCAGATAATCTTTAGGTTAGAGTGACTTTGGAAACGTTAATCATTTTGTCAACCTTCAGACAAAAGGAGACAGTAACGCAAAATTATCATAGCTTAGTCTAAACATGTCTTTTGTACTCTTTTGCTTAACTCCCCTACTTCACCTATAAACTCTCTGACCTCTTTTGAACTTTATACACTTTTCAATTTTGTTTGTTAAGAGAATCATTTAAAGCTGAAAATGCCAATTCTGTCAGCTTTAATTTTGTCAGCCATTTTCTAACTTTCAGAATTTTAAAATTAAACAGAAAAATTTAATGGCTAATGCTAAGTTTAATATTGGTTGGTAAAACAGAATTTTTGTTAATCTGAGCATTATAAATGGTATACAAGCTTGATAACTCTTTAACATGTGTTGATGGAACCAGGCCTTAAAGTACTAAGATATGAATGCTCAGAAAACCACTAAACCAATACTCAACAGGAAAGCATTGTAAGTCTGTCTCTGCAAGAGGAAATACTGTAATGAAAAACAGTTCTTCCAAACCTGCTGTGGTACAACACTTGCTGTGGTTGCAGAAGCAAAATTCTGGTTGGTAAACGTCTGAGAAGGAATGGGGGCTACCGCCACTGGTCCAGAGGGGGGTGGTGTTGGTTGCACTCTTGCCTGCGACTGCTGAGATGCTGCCCCAGAGAGCATTGCTGACAGATCTGGCGAATCAAGCTCAGATTCCTACAACACAGTGCAGCCACTTCAGCACAGAAGTCATGCACCACATACGATTGTAATAAAAGTTCCTGGTACAGCACTTTTTTCCCCTTCGTCTTCTTCCTGGGAGTGTACATAACTTTAGTTCCAATAATCATATACAAAATCAGTTTTGTTTACAGAGTGATAACATTTTGAAAATTTTAGTTCATTAACCACAACCCTGCTCTGCATCTAACTTGTATTTTACCCAATTCTTTATTTTCCTTTCCGAATAAAAACTTGCTCGGTGCCCTGGTCAGTTGTCATTAAAAGTTAAATCATTTAACAAAAACAGCAAATGAAGATGCTAACAGCGAAAAAAAATTTTAGGATGCTTCAGAAATACTATTTACTAACTTTGGAGGCAGGTTCCACACTCCAAAAACAAGAGAGAAAAAAAGCTCATATACACATATGTCCCAAAACTCTTAGCTTTTAATGTTATCAATGAAAGTTGACTTTGAGCACATTGCAAGGTACAATCCAACAACCTAAGTTTGTTACCAATAGTAATATTAATTTTTAGATAGTTAAATGTCATTAACATAAATCTACTTATGTACCAATTGTATCCTAGCTGGCAGTGCATTGCAAAGGAGACTGGTTCACATTTGTACACATTCAAGAATAATCTGTAATGTACTTTCTCATGTTTCACCTGTGTAGGAGTTTATGTTATGCTTAACCATGGCAGGATATCCATTTTGAGAGCAGGCAGATATGAATTTTATGAAAGATAACAGACACAAGGTTGCATAGTTGTATCAGATGGAACTTACAGACTGAAATCAGCTAATTATTTAACATTTGCTGCTATTTATTTTAGTTTTGTTGAGACAGGATCCACACACAAACTGTGAATTGATGAAGGCCAAGAGTTTGGTTAAGAAGAACGTATTATACAGGTTGCTGCTGAAGATCTGAATATCAGCACAGGGAAGTGGCATGTACTACTGCAAGGAGGGTACTTCTTGACTTCCCTATATACTTATCTTCAATGAGTGCAGGATGCCTCACCTGCCAATTACCACCATGAGAGAATTGTTGCTGCTGGTTTGTTGCACAAACTGCCAATCCATTGTTGGTCTCATCGTAGTCTTTTTTTTTTTTTTTTTTTTTTTTTTTTTTTTTTACAGATGAGGCAACATTGATGAAATTCAAATTTCCACAACCAACATTTGTGGGCAGATGAAAATCCCCATGGTATAATTGACACTAGACTCCAGCATCAATTTTAGATTAATGGGTTGGATTGAGATGACATTCTAATAAGTCCATAGGTTTTCTCAAAACACCATAAAGGTGCTGTCTACAGGGGCTTTATTCAGAATGATCTTCCAGCCTTGCCACATGATGTGCCCTTGCAAATAAGAAACATATGGTTTATGCACGATAGGTCTCCAATACTTTTAGCCACATTGTTAAGACATGCACATGCTGATATCTAAAATGAGAGATTGGATAGGAAGGGCAGGACCAATTACATGGCCTGGATATTCCAACCTCAATCCTCTGGATTTTTATCTGTGGGCCATCTAAACAATTGGTTTAGGCAGCAGATGTTCCTAATGCAGACATATTTCATTATCAAGTCATGGAGGCTGTGAAACCAGTTGACAAGTGTGGGAGTATTTGAAAGGGTGCCACAGTCCATGGTCCAATGAATGGGCGCATATATGGAAGCAGGAGGACAACATTTTGTTATGCTCTTTCATCAATAAAGAAAAACTAAGGACTTTTGAATATATGTATGAACTTTTTTCTTGTTTTGGTATGCAAATCCTGCCTCCAAAGTTTGTAAAAGTATTTCTGAAACACTGTATATATATGAGAGAAAGAGAGCATGTGTATATACTAGCAACAATGATGCCTCACTTAGGTTTACAATAAATATAACAGAGCATATTTAGTGATTCATCAATTAAATCTTCAATTCCTGTTTTTTTTTTTTTTTTGTTTTTTTTTTCCCCTGTTCACTTACATTATTATGACCAATTCCACAATGTGGTTGATCATTCACAACTAATGCCATCTACCAGAATAAAAATGTTATTTTACAAAATGTAACCATAACTTAAGTGATGATTACATATAGCATAAAAGTACTCAATTCACCGTAAAAATAAAATTATTTTGGCATTTGATCGCAAACTTATGCCATGATGGTTTTGAATATCAAAACAAAGGCCACAGGCAGTTTAACACACCAAACAAGAGATTTTTTTTCTACAACTTTTTGTAAAATCAATTGGTTTCACATAATATACAATTTCAGTTTCTATACAATCCCACTTTCCATGGTATAATAGATTTGGCAATACCAAAAAGTCAGTTTGAAACATCCTGTTACACAATATTGATCTTTCATTTGCAATTTGGTTGCAGGGCTGATAAATTGGATTTTCATGTAGCAGTGAGGCAACAAGAACTGGCGAAGGGTTACCCGAAGAAGTTAACTACTGAAGATAAATTAGAACCAAAGAACGATTTTAATTTACTAGCAACTAATAAGCTGCACTAGAGATGAAATTGACTCTTTTGAAATCCTATCTGCTAGACATAAGCTTCCAGGTCACTAAATACAATTATACAGCAAATGAAACTACTTATGCTGTGAGAGGTCACAAGATTGTTCTCAAAATCCTCAAAACAGGAGAATGGATCCTTTAGCCATTTCAGAAAACTCTGAAAAGCAGCATTGGAGAAGATAAGAGATTTTCTTGTCGATTCAGACGTAAGAGTTTGCTATAAACAGATGTTCATCTTTACCTACAGTACAGTACCTTAGGGAACAGGATTTCGAATTCCACAGAGGATATTGTCTATTGAAGCATGTTTTACAAAACAAATTATCTGCCATTTTTACAGCAAATGTATGGCCAAAAGAAACTCCTCCAAAGGCAAAATTTCATTTTATGGGCTTTTTAATTAATTTTCAATGTATTGATATTAAAGTTATCATTTGTTTTATTGAACTATACACATTTAGCATAGCATTTCTTAATTTAGTTATCAATGTTAAGTGAAAATCTACATACTAAGAAGCCATTTTCACCAAGAGAAAATGGATATATATTGTCAAACTGATTATACAACTGATATCTGCAATTATGTTTGCTATTCTTATTCTCTTTGGAAGCGCAATAGCAGTACATAATGTCAATAGAATACATACTTTTCAATATGCTTGGTAGCATTTGAAATAGACAAGGATAGGGATAACACTATTTAATTAGTTTTGGATAGTACCATCAGGTTTCACCTATTACTGCATGCTTACCAAAAGGACCTGCTGCATGTCCATGTTGCAGTTTACTGATGCAGTGGTCAAATTTTGCATTGCAAATCACCTAATTTTTAATAAAATTATGTAGACCAATAGTTAAGTACTTTTTTGTTCCTTGACAATTCAAAGGTGGACACCCGCTTCCATCTCATATAAAAAAAAAATTGCATGACTAAGAAATCATTCTGGCCATCTGATCACAAAAATTCAAATACTAGATTTTTAAAGAACATTTGTTATAAAAATACAAACTGCCTTATAAGTTTTCAAATACTGTCAATATAATCTATAAAGTAGACAGCACTCATATAATAATAATGTTTAACAAAAAATACACAAGAACTGAAGAGGTACAATGCAAATGATGAATCAAAATATGCTTTATTTGATTAAAAAAAAAGTGAAGCCTCTATATTACTAATCTATACAACTTACAATTTGCAGTAAATTATTTGCTATTTTTCTCCAATTTTATTATTATTATAATATATTATAATAATAATAATAATAATTTTTCATTCACATATAAGGTAGGTTGTTCTCAGCTTTTATTTTCCTTAGTCTTACCATGTCTTAATTTTGCTCCAGCCTATTAATTTTTTTTCTCTTCTTTTTTTCTTCACATTACTCATTTGCTCTGTATGTAACTCAAAGTTCTAATGACATGTATTTATTTAGTCTATTGGTGAAAATATTTCAAAGTTGTGCTATATGTTTGCTTCTAAATTTATCCTATTTTGTGCAACCATATTTCTTCTTTCTGCTTCCATCTATTGTTCTTTAAGTTTCTCTTCCCTCTTCTTCACTCAACCTTCCACTTCAATGTCATTTTTGGAATTTTACTGTTATCATGTGTGTAATCCATTTCAATCTTTAAAGAAGGTATATGTGTTAGCACAAACTAACAATGCACAAAATAGCTTCTCTTCCAACTCTTGTTGACATATTGAACACAGGAACTTGCCTTTTAGCATTATGCAGACAGAACTTGCTGAGAGAACAGCAGACAACACTAAGCTGAAATTCACAACAAATTTGCTTAGTGGCAATCACTTCCAGTGTTAAGTGCTGAGCAGGGGAAAGTCAAGTCAGGAGGTTTCACTTCAGTAAGAGTTGTAGACAATTTCAGAGCTGAGAGCACCTCCCCCCCCATAACTAATTCTATCCAAACACTCGCATACTAGCTGGCCCTATAAAACACACCCTCCATGAAAGCTTGACGTAAGCTCCATCACAGAGCACCCTCCTGTTGGTGTACCAAAATCTCACAATATGGAACAAGGTGATCAAGATATTCCCATAGAATTGATGCTGATTGAGGTATAATAAGTTGATCTGAATGGTAATATTATTGCACTGTTACCAGAAATGTTGCAACAATAAAGCCACATTTCAGCTTCAGATGTTCCCTGGTGAGATAAGGATTGGCTTTCAGCATGCTAATTAATACCTAGACATAATTGCTTGCTGGCCAATCTGTAACAGGAAGTATGCCAAACAACACATCACGCAGAATCCATGGCTCACATCTGAATACCATGTTAGCCAATGACGTTTTGTCATTATTGTATAAAAATGATTTTATAAATTTAAATTTGTACATTAGAATACTTTTAGCTTTGCAAGTGGACTCATGTAGGTCAGAAGGATTACTAGTACTCTTACTTCCTGCCCATTGATATAACACTCCACCATTCCATCTAACCATAGATGAGTAGTATTCGAGTGTGGATGATAGGGGTCTTCTATAACCTACTTCTGGAGCAACTCTCACATAAGGTTAGATTAAAAATTGGTCCCATAGAGCCCTTGGGTATCCCAAATTGGCAGAAGTTGCACTCTAATCCATCAGCCGCAGTTGAAGCCTCTTGATTGGGAATTGCATAAACTTCTAGCCACTTGGTGAAACAGTTCATAAGCAATTACATAGCAATTTCCCATATATGCCCTATGGAAGTTTAAGTAACTGTCACATCTGTAGCAATTTGTTTAAAGAGTGCTCAACACTGTACACCTGCATTTGGGACCAATTACACATTTGGGGCACATGACCCACTGTATAGATGTCACATTCCTGACATTACCTCTCCAAGCCACTTGCAAATTAACAAACAAAATCTGTGACCTATGTAAGTAAGGAAGAAACAAAGGTAGCACTGGCATTGGTAGCACTAGCGTTGGACTCTTCAAGAATTTCCTTCATCTTGCTCTTAGTGAGCATTAGCTGTGCCACCTTGGCTTTCTCCTGTCCCACATGTTGACTTCCACACTCTCATCCTAAAGCCCATTCAGCCTTGGGTTGATCCTCACCAATACAAAACCCAGGCGACCAGTGCACCATTAAAATGTAACCTTCTGCCAATTGCGCCAGAAATGTTGTCACATTTTCAGAACCATGTAGTGTGTATACGCTGCATATTTTAATGCAAAATAAACAGACACCTTAAATGCTGACTTAAATATTCTGTAGGTATAATGGTGATAATATTGAAGGCCATAACAAAATAAACGGGTACATAAGTAATAATTAACTCTAAAAACACAAGAAAAAAAATAAATAACATGTACACAATAACTTACATTTATTTGCTCTCTGGAAGTTACTCTATTCCCTCCAGATCAAAATCGTCATCTGAGCTGTTTGTGCTGCTGCTTTCAATCCAAGGTTGATAACCAGGTAATCAACAATGGTGTCACTTAAATTGTGCACTATTACACAAATTGCATTCTTCACAAAATCATCACATTCTTGCATTGAATATTTCACACGCTTTATTTTTTTTCACAGATGTAACCACTTCTTCCATTTAAGATTTTTCTTTGTGAGAATTGTTTATATCTGTAGCCAAAACACTGAACTATGTTAATTTCACTACTTCTTTCATGGGAAGTGTTGGATATTTTTAACTTAACAATAAACATTCAACACTTTTAGCTTTTTCACCACTAGTCAACAATTTACCGGTCTTATGCTTTATGTAACCTGACAAAGATGCAAGAGGAAACTCATGGCAACCATCCTCCATGATTCTAAACAGAAACTACCAGTAACCGTTACTGTGTAAACAATAATGTGGAAAACAGGCAACTCGTACAAATAGCAAGTTGGAACTTGTAGCTCTGTTTAACGGTTCAAATCAGCGACAATTTAACTCTTAGATATCTGCATAGAATTTACAGTTTAAGAATAAATTCATTCCGTAATTTAGTGTGTTAGCATGGGATTACATTCCTGTGTGCACTGCCCACGTAGATCCATTTTGGCGCAGATCAGCCTAAGAGTGAATAGAAAACACAGTTGCTTCCTCCTCAAGGTATCTTCATCCTTAGCTGCAACACCCTCCTTAACCTCCACTTTCACAGTGTGGAATTCCTCCACTTTCACATTTCCTAGCACAATTTTTAAGAAAAAGCATCTGCATTTGACATCTATCTGTCCAGTGCTCCAAATAGCATCTCTAAGTCTCTTTAGCATTGCAAACCCTGGCCAGGCTGCATTTGGAGTATGCCCTTAGGTGTCCATGCTCTCTACACCTCCAACACATAGAACTTCCATGACCCCCATTACTATGACAGTTAAACTGGTTGGTATCAGTCTTCATTTTGCAGTTTTGGCCAGCATTGGTGTCTCCTGTTCAATATTATTGATATTACAATATTTAGCTAAAAAGGCTGCTGTTTCACTTCCAGGTGGTAAATAAGTGGGCTATATCTCAGAAATTAAACCTATGAGTGAATCCATAGGCTTCTGACACCTAGGCACTTTCTTGTAAGTCCTGGGGGGGGGGGGCAGTCCTAAAACAAGGGGAACTAATAAACCCATGGTGTGCCAGTCACTCTACTTCCATGGTCAACTCCTTTATTTCTTGCCAGGTTATTGCACTCATTTGTTAAGTTAAGTAAGGGGATAAATGGTAATGTATTCCATAGTACCCTTTCAACACTAAGTTGACAGTCAAGCCTTCAGGGAGAAATGTGCAGAATTTAAGGTGCTTACCCCTGCACTGCAGCCAAAACCTATGTCGTCATCTCTGCTAGCATTAGTATATTGTGAGTAATAATAGTTTCACTGCCACTTAAAATAATTCATGATAAAGTATGTTGAATTTCAGAGGCTTCACCATGTCATTCTCATAATCATAAGATTCCACGATAACTTTTGCTATTAGATCATGGCCAATATCCTCCATTGTGGCATCAATCATTCTCTTGCTTTCCTTCACATAAGCTGTTCTAATCATATTTCCTGCTGATCCAATTACTCTTCCACCCCAAGTCATAAGTTATCCTTTAAAACACCTTAGGAATGTACAAGGTTTTCATAGTAGCATTTATCTCATCAGTCAATATCAAATCAGATTTGGATTTCATTTTCTTCATTTCAGTTCCTGTCTCCCATTCCAGATTTCAGTTTTCATTTTGGCAACTTTTAATTAAGTACTCCCTCCATCTTGGTATTTAAATCCCACTCTGGCACCTTGTGTGACTTTGCCTTCTTTCACTCTAATTCCTTTTCAGTTTGAAAATGGTTTCTCATTGACTTGAGAAATTTAAACATAAACAATGTGATTTTTATTAGAGAGTAACTCATAGATCTTAAAGAGTTCTAGTTTTCATGTGGAATGGAGGAGGTTAAGAGATATTAAGTCAAAATTTATTTTTTCAACATTTACTCAAATGGTATACTTTGAAAGTATGAGACTTTTAAATATTTTTGCAACAGAAAATATACTGAGTTTTCTTGGCAAAAATTTACTGTCTGAGCAGATCAAACATTTCCCTTGCCAAGAAGTATCAAATCCATCACTCCTCTACTTTTGTGAGACATTATGTGCTTTGAATTACTGTACTTTACTTTGTTTCAAGCTACTTTATTCTACCTTTCTGCGAGGAGATAAACAAACTTCCATAATAGTTAAGGCCAGCAAATACTAATCCTCATCAGCAGGATAATTTCCATCTATTCTCTACTTCTCTCATGGAGAATAAACTACTAATAGAAAACAAAACTGGGCTGTCATCTGAGTCAACAGGAAAAATCGGTGTTAGCACTGCATGCTCTAGAAGCAGAGGGGGAACATGTGATTCATTACAACGAAACTGACATTCTCTCCTTCACTACTCATTATTATACATGTTTGCACCGTGAAGCAATAGAGATCTACAAATTTAGCAACAATTTCAATAGAAAGGAAGAAACACTCAGATTAAATAAAACTTGGTACCCAGCCTTATAGAACAGATCAAACAGGAAATCATATGCATCAATCACACAACATGGGTGCAGGGAACTGTAATTTGGACCAATCAGGTCATGTGAGGGCAGCACCTCCCACAGTATATCAAGCTCTTACTTCCATTGTCATTACTTTACAGCTACCATGTTTCCTGTTACTAGTTAATTTTTCTTCTAGCTATTTTGCACAAATAATGCATTTAATTCTTTGCCAGTAGCATAACTTTTTACCATGGATTCAATTCCCTTTCACATACAGCACTTCAATTAACAAGTGCAAATTGGTCTCTCCTCTCTTTTCTTCTCTCACTGACATGTTGACAGGAATCATCTTCTAAAATTAGCTTATTATAACTTGTCCCTCTAGAGAGCTGAGTGTCTGACATCACAAGCTATATGTGTGACAGCCAATCACCATTGATTTTGTACAACACCCCTTCAGCATAACATAACACTTCCACTGTAAACTGTTTTATTTATACTGCTGAAACATGGTAATACATGTTTTGTTTTCATGAACCCTGGAAGGATTGGATACACACACACACACACACACATATTATAAAACACCTGACTACTGTTGTGTATTACTCAAAGCATTGTCTTGTTATATATGTAAATATATATTAATAATAATAATATGAAATATGTATAGATGCGCTAGGATGAAACAAATCTTGGTTTTCAGCAGGGAGTTCCGAGACTGATTTTAAGCACTTAGTGCAATATAGCACATATTATTTGTCACACTTTACTCCAGAATTTACAAAGATATTTATCTGCTACCACATGAAATTTAAATTATTAAATAGCACATTATGTTTCTTGTAAGTTGATTTGATTGTTATCAAATATTTATTCTGTTATCACAAATGCTGCTCACAAACAACATGTAGCCTTCCCTCTTCCTGCTACCTCATCTTGCAAAGCTCATGATGCCAGTACACAAGAATAAAAATCTCAGTTTTGTTACCTCACTGTAGTAGTTTTGTTGTTGGAAATGATTAATAATTTGAGAGAAATAACAGCATCAAAGTGTCTTCATACATCATTTCTTCTTTTGTTTTAGTCATGTACATTAATAAATTAACTGTTAGCATTGTTAACTCAAGAGCGTCAGATAGCATTTTGCTGTCCCATTCCCCTCTGTGCAAAAGGTTGCAACACAACCCTCCCATCACTTCACACTCACCATGTGAAGCTGTCTCAAGAGGCAAGTTATAATAGGCAATTGCAGCCAATGCAGATGGAAATCATTGAGATAGAATGAGTGAACATAATTGCTTATGTAATAATCACTTTCTTATATTTTCCTTGGAAATCACTGCATATTTATACTGACATTCTGAACTTAACTTTGGTGTGCTCTTCTGAAGGTATTTGTAGCATTTTTCACATTTTCTTCATTACCCTTTCTTCTTCAATCACCATTTTAATCCTTATTTGTTACATCCTATACATTTTATTCCTAATGCTCCCTTATCAATGTTGCTTTTAATATTTTCTCATTCCACAATTATTTATAACCATTGTTCATTAATCTATTTTAATATAATATCCTGTAATAAGCATACCTACGAAGATGATTCATTTATGTAGTTGGTAATGGTTTGCTTCTATCTTGATATTGTGTTAATATGTTGTATCTACAGATATTACTTCCTGAACAATTCTCAGTGATGAAGCTTTCCTACTGAAAATTAGTAGTTTATCAACAATTACCAATGTTGACTTAATATATTTGATGCATCTTGTTTCTGAAATAAGTGTTGATATTTTACATAGGTTTATACATCCCAAACAAATTTGTAAGCTTGTAACCAGATCCAGTGATTCCACGTGTTCATTTTGAGCTCTTTTTTCCTGTCATTTAAATCATCTAAAGACAAAGAACAAAAGACGATTCCATGCTCAGATAGATGAACCTGGGTCCAAAAAAGCTGACAGATCAGCAGATATCTAGGTAACTAATCCCAACTGAGATTCAAATTCTTATGTCTTCTGCATTACTATTAGACCCTTTGCAAATATGATGGTGAAAAGTTCAATGAAATATCAATTAAACTTACATCTTCAAGGCAGATTAATATTAATTCTTATAATGAGAAAAATAAGTTATACATTTATAAGGATATTAATGAAATGGTATACTACTGGAAGCTCAGAATCTGTATGAAAAACTAAGAGTTCCCCAAAAATCTTCATTTTTCACCCAAAAAGTAACAATTTCTCCTCTTATTAACTTTCAAACATTGCTAGTCTTCTCCCAACAGTATGTTAACTTTTTATATTTCATATAAATAACCAAAAAGAGTGACTCCCATTTGCTTCAATCAGGTTACAGCAAAATTTATTTTTCAGTGAGTTTTGAATTTAGGTAAGAAATAATTTACAGCAACCAACGAGATTATAAATTTAAACTAATTTCAACAAACATATTCAGGACTCTTAATAATTTAGCCTTGTTCTCAACAGTGTGGCATTTCCCTTCACATCAGTAAAGGTAGAAACACACTGGTAGCACAGCACAAGTCAGCATATGACCTCACACCAGGATGCACTCAATTTTCAGGCAGGAATGGAAACGGACAGTTCCGTGGTTCTTTAAATTTGTCAAAAGGATATTCAAAATGCAGACAAGTTAAAAGAAAATATCACAGGTGCAAAGGGTTGATTCTGTTAATTTAAAGGGAAAGGAATTTGAGTGACTATTTCATCCAATGAAAAGGAGGAAGTCACAATGTTTCAGACTAATTCAGAAGGCACTGATTTAATTCATGGTGCAAAAGAACAGAAAATATTACAAGATCATAATTATATATTCTGTAGTAAATATCAAGTACCGTATTTATCCGAATACCATATGGGGAAAAGGTAAGTTCAAACTTTGTGGGCATGGCAGTCGTGATGCCTAGGAGAAATGGTATAGATTACTGCCAACGTTGCAATGTATGTGGCAGATTTTTGCATTCCATTTTGCACCAAAAATTAACTGTCATTTTTAAAGAGCATTTGCTGTCAATCTCAGCTTAACAGTTCTTAAGAGCAAAATTTTGCCATCATCCTCAGCTATGGATCAAATAATGGGGTAGCTGGAAGAAGCTTGCAGTGGCATCTGAATATTTGCTACACTCAGGGACGGTGTGATGAATTTCTTTAGCTGATCTGCGAGGAGGGGGGGCCCTCAAAATCATTATGTAGTTCTTATTCTTCAGGATAAGTATTTTCTCCCATATTGACAATTCAGCTGCATTGCTGATACATCTCAAGAATTTTGACAACTGGCTTGATTTCATGGTTAAGAAATAAAAAATGGACTACTATTACTTTTTAGTTTGTATTTGGCAGGTTTAAAATTCCTTTTGAGCCTGATATTCAGTTTGGATTTAATTTTACCTATTATATTACTCAGACTACAAGCAAATGTGCATAGAAAAAACTGAAACACAACTTCCAAGTCATACTCAAAGATCATTTAAGAAATATACAATGCAAACTATTAAATCAGTAATAACAAATCATTTTTGTACCTCAACCATGAAATCAAGTCTACCACCAAAATCTTGAATGCACCAACAGTGCAGCTTAACTATCAACATGAGAGAAAATAAATGTACCAAAGAACAAAGACTGGCAAATGAGCTTTTGATGAACCTCCCTCCAGATGAGCTAGAAAATTCCTCAAACCACCTTCTCGTACGGCAAATTTTCAATAATAAATATCATCACATCAAACGAAGCTCCTTCCAGTTTGCCCATCACAATGTTGATCCACAGCTGAGATTGACAGCAAATGCTCTTTAAAAATGACTTGATCCGAACAAGTGTAATGTGTTTCAGTTTCAAACTCACTACATTTTAACAATTTTAAATGTTATTCAGTCCTTCTCCAAGGTGTGGAGGTAGCATGCCTGCCTCACAGTCAAGAGGTCCCAAGTTTGAATTTTGGTTGGGGTGAGTTACCTGGATAAGGTTTTTCCTCAGAAGAAACATTGGGTAACTCTGAGCTCTATGGACCCCATTCACCATCCAATATGACCCATCAGGACATTAAACAAACAACAAATAAATAAATAAACAAACAAACAAATTATTCAAACTCCCTATATTAAGTGGTTCATGCAAAAATCATATACATCTTGAGGCTATTTAAACTATCCTTAATTTTGCACCGACTTCAACCATGTCTAAATAATAGTGCTTAAAACCCACAGATACATACAAAGTCAATTGCACAAATGCAGCCATTTGTAATCCATTTTATGTATGCACACAGAGACAGACCAGTTGACAAGGCAACACTAACAGGTGGTCTGCAGCCGAGAATAGGATTCCCACTTTACAAAATGTAGCTGACACATACTTATTACATATGAATAACTCAAAAGCTTACAATACCTTTTGGATAACATTTTGCTAACAAGAGTCATTTCAAATTATTTGGCATTGAATCACTAAAAAAATCACTTTTCTCAAAAGCTCTTATCCAGCAAATATTTCTATTCCTGATATTTTCCTCACACTTGGCAAAAATTAGGCACATCAGAGATGTTAAAATGTTACTTGACACTGCCAAATACCAGGCATATTTTAACATTGAGGTGTACCAGAATTTTGCATTGCAGTAGTTTTTAAAATGCCAGTAATTCTACGATATGAAGCACAGTTAAAAGCCATCTCTCTGGACCAGGGTCAATCCTACATTGTTGGGCATATAAAGTCAATGCTCAACCAAATGAAGCACCCAGGGCAATGACCAGAAAATGTGCAAATGATAATGCAAGAGGTATACGGAAGGATAATGGATATTCATACTGTGAGGATAGTGTGATCCTAAGCTGTAGAAATGAATCCACACAATGATTGTGACAACAGAGAACACAAACTCCTGTTTCTTTACGTGCATGCCATCAGTGTATTTCTACAACAGAAGACTGTCATCACCCTTTGGGTGCTTGTACAAAGTGAAAGTTATATAAGATGAGAGAAATGCAACCATACTAGCAACTTTTAGCATCTCATGTAATTTTTCTCACTTTCATCTTATGAACCACCTTAAAATGTTTTAATAAACTGGAGCAAATTTGCAACGTCCTACCTGTAAGAAGTTGAAACTGCTGTTGACTGATCCAATTACTTCATTTAAAGGCCGAGTCTGCTGAATATTTGAAGCCTGTGCTGGAACAAATGTGGGTGCAGCGGTACTGAAGTATGAACTCTCAACAGCTGCCACTGGGGTCGGAACCGGTGTGACATTTTGCTGAGGTATCATAGCTGATGGGATTGGTATGTTAGGGGCTGCTGCAGGTTGAGAAGCAGCTGAAATAGTCTGTGGAATCTGGGTGGCTGTAAAAGAATTATAAAATATTACACCTTTAAAGTACTGCTACCATCTATTATGCTGTCCATACCTCCTGATGTTTCTCAAAAATCAATATAATGCATCCACATCATTGTAAAACTTTGCTCAGTTCTAGCTTTGTGGTAAATGCCATCATAATTTTATAAATACCAGAACACAGTCTATCACTAAAAGAACTGAACAGCAATATTACGTTTAAGTTTAACTCACAAAAGAGGTGCCCACAAAACTTCACACTCATTCACCTCTGCTTAGCATTCTAATAGAGACGCATTCAGTAAGTCCTTAGAGAGAGAAAAAAAAAAAAAATATTTTTGGTAGATTTTTTTTTTCCCAACATAATCTCCTTTTAGCTTGATACACTTTTGCTAGCCTTTTCCAACTCTTAAGTCTTCCACACAGTAGGATTTTGTAGGGTCCTCATAATAGGCATCTGTTTAGGAGATGACCTCTTCATTGCGTTTTCGCCATTCAAATTTGGAAATAAAAAAAGTAACTGGGGCCAAGATTGGTGAATATGGTGGATGTTGTAATAATTTTAACCTTAATTCTACAATTTTCGCCATTGAAACTTCACAGGTGTTCAGCCTTGCATTGCCTTGAAGGAGGAGAATCTTTTTCTTTGCCAGATTAGGGCATTTTTTCTTGATTTCTCTGGTCAATCAATGCAATGATGCATAATGCTCTCCATTTATTGTACTTGCTTTCTGCAAGTAATCAATGTAGATGATTCCGCATGCATCCCAAAAAACCAAGGCCATCACCTTGTCTTCAGATTTCATCACCTTTGCCTTCTTAGGAGCCAGTTCACCTTTAAACACCCACTGTTTCTACTGTACTTTTGTCTCTGGATAGTAATAGTGTATCCATGTTTCACCCACAGTTATGTATTGATGCAGAAACTCAACAGGATTGCAATGGAAAAGTACCAAACCAGCTTCCAAATCAATCACATGATTGTGTTTATTCTCCATTGAAAGCAAATATGGCACCCATCTTGCAGAGACCTTTGTCAGACCTAGTTTTTGGTGCAAAATTGAGAACACTGTACCTTGTGATATGCCTGTGGCTTCTACTATTTTGCAAACTTTGATTCATCAATCACTCAAAACCATATCCTGGATTTTGTCAATCATTTTGGAGAAAGTCACTTCTACTGGACATCCAGAACAATGTTCATCATTTGTGGATGTACACCATTCAAATTCACCTATTCAATTATCAATTGTTGCAAACACAGGAGCAGATGTGCCATGAACTTCATCCAACTCGGCTTTTATCTCTTTCAATGTTAAGCCTTTTTAATACAGAACATTTGTTACAAAACTTGGCCACCAGGAGAACGGCCTGTATGACCTTCATTGCATTTCCCCGTGCATGTATCCTATATCCGCTCTGTCGTCACATGTGCATTCTGTTCTGGTCCAGTTCACACGTGAATAACATTAGGAATGTTTAGAAGTGTAGTTCTGCTTTAAGTGCTTTCAAAATGCAGTATACAGTATCACAAAGAATGTTTATGTATGATATGTGCTTACATCATCTTGAAGGGAAGAAGTACAGCAATTTGAAACTAAATTTCCTGGCATGGCATGCGTTTTCCGAGCAGAGCCATTCGTTTGCTTGTAAATAAATTCAGGTAAATGGGATCAATTTGTGATAGGAAAAGAAAGGTAAACAGGTGTGTACTTATGGAGCCGAAATTAGTCAAAATCGGAGAAAGGTTCACCTTGAAAACCTCTTAGGCACCTTGCACAAGAAACTGGCATTTTGAAAGCTTAAGAGCTTCAGCATGGGAAGCAATAAACCTTTCAAAACCCAAACCTTATAAGGTTTCTGTTGTCCAGAAATTGCTACCACATAATCACCAGAGTTGGGCAAATTTCAGTAGTTGGGTTTTGAGGAATCTTAATGATGGACCAATCGATCCACGATTAATACTGTGCAGTGACGAAGCATGGTTTCATTTACATGGTTATGTGTCATCACAACACAACTGATATTAAGCTATAGACAAGCCCAATTTTGTTCATGAAATTTGCTTGCATGATAAAAAAATAAGGGTATGGTGAGCAATAAATGAATACAAAATAATAGGGCCTATTTTTTATGTGTACCATAAATACAAAAAATACGAAATAATATACTGGCAGCAGGATTCTGCCACCGCGTATAAGCTAAAGCTAATGAATCACTACAGTTTATTACTCAGTTGATACGATCTTCAGTGATCTTACAGCATGCAATTTTAATAATTCATTTTTATTATTTTATTTATAGGGCAACTTAAAAATAAAGCATAGAAAACTAATCCCCATATATTAGAAGAATTAAAACAAAATATCAGGACAAATTAATGCTATTTCGGAAGCTATAATGCCTGTGAACAAAAATTTCCCCAGAAGATGCAGATGTTCGGCATTTCTAACATCTGTGATTAGGTATGTTTTGTATTTATTCTGATGGTTAATGTAATTTGAGATTTATTTGATGTCCACGCCTGGGTGACGGTCTGCACAACTGCCAGCCAAGTTTTGTAGCATACTTACTGTAGAATAGTTAACCATCACACAAAGCTTGTTTTTTTCCCCATCTTTCTAAATAAGCACAAGATTGTTGAATCATTGCCTATGTAAACGAAACATGATATATATAGCTGAAACTTTAACTATCATTTAGTAAGAGACGATGGTCACTAAATACAAACTTTTTTCTATGCTACAAGCGTAATTTCTTGAATTTTATAAGGACTTACTGAATGCCCCTTGAATGTACATAAGACTAATGACACCAAGTTACTCTGGTTTGTGTGTTTATTGATTCAACTAAAACTCTTAAATAAAATGGAAAGTGACAAAATGCTTTATAGCAAGTGGCTTGAACCTTCTCACTATATTTTTATACCACATTTAACTAGTGAAATTATTTAATCCCCTGACTGTAATGTGCTTCTAAATGTTATTCTGTGTGTGTGTGTGTGTGTGTGTGTGTGTGTGTGTGGGCGGGCGTGCGTGCGCATGTGTGTGTGTGTACAGCATAGCTCAAAAACGAAAAGACCATTGAATACCAAACTTGGTATTTAAGTCTGGTATCTTCCAAGGATGCGACACCCCCAACTACCCTTTACATGGAACATTTTCTGAAAATGGCTGTATCGTATATTAAAGATATTTACGTGACAAATAAAACATATATCTTGAATTTTCTGGGAATAACCTCTGAAGACTACTTTATTCTGGATGAATTTCACGGAATTTTGCATAACTGCTAAATCGTAAGAGATGGGCAAAAACTTAACACACAAAAAATGTAGAGCATATTAAAACACAATTTATGTTATATACATTTTTTTCGTGGAGTCAATCGTTTTTGACATATTCCTTGTTTTTGGTTTCAGCTATGAAAACCTTATACTTTTCTCATACAGGAATTTGTCAACTCCTGTCCATACAAAGGAACTTCAGTCACATAGCAACCAGCTTTTAATTATTAGTTTAGCATATAGTACTCCCTTATTTCTCTTCTGCTTACAAGGAAGCAAGTAATAAGACTATTTGTGCTAATTTTTTTCTCGATTAGCATGACGTAAATAGAAGCATAAGCTTTTTAACAATAATTTGTTGCAGAGAGGTAGAGAAAGTCGTGTGAATGGAACACATCAGATTTTTTTTTTTTGGTGTCATGTTAGCTTATGTTTGCATCACATCCTATTCTATTGTGATGCAGAAATAGTGTCCCAGGGCCCTTCCTAATGCTTGTGGTGCAATCAGAGAAGTTTCAATATTCAAGAGAATCAAATCTAATAGTCCAACTATATGAATGTTCACTCTTGCAGTGATTGTGAGGCACACATACGAGTATAACACTAAGTGCCTCAAATAAACAAGAATGAGAAAATAAGCAAATGAGAGTACAGAAAGGTGAGCAATGGCATGTGTACACAAAAATATAAAATGATCCAACAGAAAAACAGCAAATAAACTGACAATGCAGTTCACTCTGTTTTGAAGTGCAGAGAAGAAACAAGTTCTAGTGCAAACACTAAACCTTGTGAACGCAGTAGCAGCGCATGTGCGATGAAATTCATAGGAAAATAGTTATGGCTCAAGTGTTAAAGATATCAAAAATATCTATGTCTCACATGTTAAGCATTGACCTGAGACTCCATGCTTAGAAATGATGCAAAGAATATATCCTGACAAATGAACTGAAATGCCAGAGGCACATAAAATCAAAGCACCTACTTAAGCATTACGCAGAAAATGGGCACCGTCAAATCCTTTTACTGATGAAAAGATTTTCAGTGTTAGAAGAATTTCAATGCCCACAATGACAGGATATATGCCAAAAAATCCTCTAGAAAAGCTGGTGAAAAAGCTCCACAGAGCTCATCGGCCTGCATCAGTCATAATGTGGAGGGGTGGGTGCTGCAAGTGCACAACAGAGCTTATTTCTGAGAAAAAGGGGCCAAAACTTCAACCAAAATGTACCAGCAGGCAGTGCTTAAGAATTAGTGAACACAATACCCTCTTCCATGGACAGATCTGAAACTTCCAGCAGGACTCAGCCCCAGCACACAAGACACAGACAATCCTGCAGTGGCTAGAGGCCAATGCTCCAGACTCAATTTCTGCTTCAGTTTGGCCTTCTGCAAGTCCGGACCTAAATCCTTTGGACTATAAATTATGGTCCAAGCTTACAGGAGATGGCTTGCAAAAAGACATTTCCATGTTGAAAGTTTAAAGCAGTCTCTTCGAAAGGCAGCTGCAGATTTTTCACATGTGTGTTGTATAATTCAATTGATTCAAAGATTTATGGAAAGTGTGTGCTAATGGTGGCCATTTTGAATATTTGTAATTTAGATTTATAATGCATCCATATAACTAATATTATTAGGATATTAAAATATTTTGTGTCAGTTTACTTAAAACTTTGGAACATTGTATATCAAAAAGTACCCTGAAACTGGTCTTCCCAAACAAAGGCAAAGTTAGTGTAAAAAAGGTGACTCATTTCATTTAAATTAAACTTTGGAACAGTGTTTATGGTAACAAAACTAGGTATATCTAATGTGTCCCATAACATTTACTTGTTCAATTGGCCAAAATAAATAAATCATTCAATCCAAGTTGTATAAGAACTACATGAACAGTAAAGAAGAGGTAGGAGTGCTTAAATTCATGACCTGGCATCCATAATCTCTGAATTTATCTAACTGAACTTTTTGGGAGGAGCTTGACAAGATAGCACAACAAATGGTTTTTTTTTATGTCTTTTGTAAGCCTGGGGTAGAATAACTTAGAGATGTTACAAAAACTGACTGCAAGGATGCTTCAAATTTGAAAAGCTGTTATCAAAACAAGAGATAGTCATTTTGATGAACTATAGCATATGCTCTGAGGTTTGTTGCAGAAAAAAATAAGTATTTGCTCTCAACTATGTGTATTCAAACACCACCAAAAAACGAGTCACTGACATTTTTGTATGGCTGGTATATATTCTTTTACCTATTAAACGATCGTTTCAAACAATTCATGGCATTCGTACGAAGGAATGCTTCTTGGAATGGCTTTGAGTGCTACTTTTAGCAAATTCCAACAAGTCTAAATGCAGGCATTGTTTTGTTAAAATTGCATATATTTTGGTTCATCAAATTGTGAAAACAGCCAATTGACAACATTAAATTTATTCCAGCAACATATTAATTACTATTATTATTAAACATTAAGAAGATAACTATAAATTAACTAGAAAATTTTCAGCCAATGAGAATAAAAATGATTACTCTTTTTTTTGTACTTGTTCAGAAAATAATTTATTATTCTCTCCTTACTACTTGTGGCTTCTTTACCATTTGAAATATGCATGCACATAGGTGATATTCCATTTCAAGTTTAAGAAGCAATGTTGCACAGCTGCTAATCTCAAATGTCAGAAAAGAAAAAAAAAAGAAAAAAAAAAAAAAAAAACACACACACACAACTGACATTTTAAATTTGTTGTCCATTTTCCATTTCATTTGATATATTACATTTGATATATTTTTAGAATAAGTTTGCTTTACAAGCTGGTGCTACCATTAAACATGGCAGCTTCTAATATTTTGTTTGTTACGGGCACTTCAATTCTCGGATATCAGTGCTGCCAGTGTACCAAAATTTTGTCCTGCTGGAGTTCTTTTACATATATATTGACATCACGACGCTGTTTTTATGCTTACTTATAAAAGCATCAGTCTGGGGTAGGCAAAGAATAACAAAAATACCTCTGGAAGGAACCGAATATTCAGAACTAAACCATATAGTGAAAACAGCTGGAATCACTGGTTTTAGCAGGGATCTGGTATACAAAAAACTCAAGAACATTGTGACAAAATAAAATTAAGAAAAATCCACCCTCAAACCATCAAGGATAGCAAGAACTTCAGAAGATTCACTTACCACACATGGACAACTAAACATTTCAGAAAACATTTATAACGTAATATATATAATATAAATTTGTAATTATTTAACATAAAATTCTGGCCCTTACAACAAGTTCAATGTGAAGAATTTGATTCCATTCCATAAAACAGAATAAACTCCAATTGACAAAAATCCAGGCATCTATAAGAGTAATTGCAGTGAGCACAAGTATATATTGGCAAAACAAAAAGGTACATATGTACCCATCTCAAAGAATATACAAGGAATATTAAAAATGTGCAAACCAAACAATCTGCAGTATTGGCTCACTTTTGGAATGACTGCAATATGAACTTGAACAAATCATTCATCTTTTAAAAAAATGTACAACAGACAGGAGAATTCAATGCATGGGAGAAGATATACATGAAGAAACATGAAACGAGCCTCATGAATTTTGACAGTCCATTCAAAGAAAACTCATTAATGAAGTTCATCAAGCAAACACCAGATGAAAGGTTGTCAAACATCAAGGATCCTCAGGTCGAATCTGACAGTCGAAAGCAGTTGACGATGCACGCAAACATGCATGCAAAATTAGATCTGCATAGCAAAGTTTTTGTGAAGCACATGTGCATATATCTGACTCCATCTGTGTATATAATCTGACAACAGTTTAAAATTCAACCAAAAATGTATCAATACACTACATTATATTTTATCAAAGAATACATAAACATAATCAAAGAGAATGTATTTTATAGAAATTAATACTTAATTTTGAAATGTTCATATTTAAGAAATTCATAAAACCGAAAGTTCTTTGCATTATCTGTATGGGATTTATGGAAAAGATTTGAAATATTTATGTCAACATGAAATATACATTATGGTGAGGTCATAGATTTCACTGTAATAAGCAATTTCAATATAGTACCCAAAACAAGAGTAACCTTTCAGTAATTTAATTTTGATTATTCAGATGTTACCTTGTGGGAATGTAGCATCCTCTGCAGTCACAATCTGCTGCTCTTCTGCAGAGTATTCTTCTTCCTCATTTCCCTCTTGTGTATTCTGGACTTCACCTTCCACTGCCACTAATTGCTTGACAAACAAAGCACACACTTTTACTCAGCTAAAAAGTATGACTTGCTATATAATTTCATATGTTTATTAAAAACAGTCTGAGCAATGGACTTGCATCCCCTTTAGGGATTTCTGCCCACATAAACACAAAGCTATGGTTGGTGAGAAATTTCCTTATGATTGACACTTGCAGGGTTTGTCATCTGCTGGCAGGGTCTCATCAGGTTGCTGATCAATCATAGTAAAAGAATGCATAACCATCAGAGATCATGTCATCAGTGTTGCAACACCTACGGGTTCAATATAAATTTACGCATGCGTTCTTATGCAAGAGTGATCTGATTGTAACCTAATTGTTTGACTTCATTCTACGAAAAGTTGGTTGTGTTATACAAAGTGATTCTTCAAGGATTTACATTTATAATCTCTACTATCTTTTATATATGGTGGGCAGTGCTCTTGTTCTCATCCTACAACTAGTCACTCATACCATGAGTGATAATGTGACTTGAAAATGTCTTACAGCCATGATAAACGAGCTGAGATTACATTAGACAAAATAATAAAAGTTTTAGGTTTAGTGAAGTACAGGACCTAATGTTGAAAGGAATAGATAAACTAAAGAAAAATGGGTAAAAGCAGTTCCAACATACAAGTAGTGTGATAGAAAATGTATGGAAAGAAGACATTTTAGAGGAAGCAGTGGAACATGTGGCACTGCAGACAAACAGATATGGCAACAGCCATACTGAAACAGCCACATGCTAGCAGGGATGTCAATCACAAGGTAATTTCTCACCAATAATAGTGGTATGACCTTAGAAGTTAAATTTGGAATATAATGGATTAAATAAATGTATAAATATAAAGAAATACAGAAATGGCAATACTTGTATGGCACAAAATAAATATTTCATTAATGCGCACTTCAGAAAATAATTTGTATAGCAATTTCATTATTTTAAAGTAATTTAGTTGGATTTACAATTAGCTTAGTAACATTTCTTCTGAATAAAACACAACTCTTCATAAATTTAACTTTACCTCTTAGAATTTGCAAATACATTTGTGTTGCCTTTATTTTATACCCCATTATAATTAACACCTGATTGGGCATGTATTAGGCTGTGATTATATTGAATCCTAGAATCTGAAAATTTGGATATTTTTGTATATTATGTTATGCTATTCCATACAATATTATCAACATTGTTATTCTCATTTATGTTTACTACCTTTCATAGCCACTGTCTTACCCTACCAATGAACTTTCCAAGCTTTTTTTTCTTCTCAACCTGTTTTTAAAATTCTTCTACCCCTTATTTCATTTTATAAGTTTTCCCGCTTTTTATTTTTAAGTGCAATTTAATGTTTGTAGGAATGGAGAATGTTGATTATATGAAAACAATAAAACAATTAAATCATATTGGCGAATATAAATTTAGGCTTTCATGGCCGTTGTCTAATTTACCGGTGGCTGCTTTTGGAATTGGTCGTGTTGTCTTGTAGCTCATGTTTTCGTCAATGTTTCATGCCACTTATGTTGTGCATTCCAGTAGTATTGGAAATGTTTTACAGATTTGAAAACTCTGGAATTTACAGATTCTAAATTTCAAAATAAAAAAATTTACAAAATTCTTTTCAATGATTTTTTTAATAATAATAAGATGTGCTCATAAATTTGGGGTGGGGGGAGGGGGGAACAAACAATAGAATTTTGACTTATTAGTCAGTTTACTAACATGTTTGATTCAATTCAGTGCTGATATAATAGTACTACAATTATTCGATTAATTTGCTAAATATAATTAACAACTTTTCTGCCATTATTGATTCTATTGTTAGACTTCTTATTAGATTTTTTCATGTTTTTCTTTCTTTTAAGTTTAAAGATTCCACTTGAAAATGCTTGACGATTCACGTTTATAACCGAGTAATGATGTCAAGGCAAAGATTCAAATGGGTTAGGACTGCCATATTTAAAAACATTATTTGTACACAGTCAATTGCCGGTTTCATATCAGTACCACCGGTGTGCCAGAATCTCATAATTTTGTGCACTAGGAGTTCTTTTACATATCGGCAAATCTATTGACATGGGGCTATCGCTTTTAAGCACACCTTAAAAAAAAAAAATGTTCTCGGCGGGCTTGAACACATGACCTTGCAATTACATGAATGTTGCTCTCTCTCAAAACTAGTGCTTCCACTTCTTCAACTGAAAGGTTGAGTCATTATCTGCAACTGTTGTAATCTTCCTTGATTCTTCCCCAGAAAACAGATGAAACTGACTCTATAGCAAATGTGAATTGGCAAATGCTGCTCGGGTCTCGTATTTACTGTGAATTACACTCTCAATTCCGGTTTCACCTCCATATTTGCCTTTCACCCACTTTTACACCATGACAACCAATGATGACAGGCAGCTCGAAGGTGAGTTAAAACATGTACCTATCCTTGCTAGGGTATAACCACGTACTGATGGGAATATGGGATTTGAGGGTGATGGGTGAGAATGTGGTTGTGGCATGATAGGAGGTAGCTATTGCAACCGTTGAGGAGTCTGACTACCTCCTATCATGCCACAACCACATTCTCACCCATCACCCTGCAAATCCCATATTCCCATCAGTACGTGGTTATACCCTAGCAAGGATAGGTACATGTCTTAACTCACCTCAACGGTTGCAATAGCTATTGTGCACTACCGGTTTAAGTTTATTTCAAAATGTTTCATTTTTTAATGCTATTTACATTTTGATGACCAAGAAACTCTCAGAAGGATTGTATAGGGGCTCGGCCTTAGCTACTGGTCCATGTGACCACCACCTTGTTTTGTTGCTATGATTTTAAAGGCAAAATATGTAGCAGAGAAATTAATATTATTGTGCCTCATCATTGTTGTTGTTTTGCTTGCATTTTTAGGCTTTTGCATATTTCTTTATTCATTAATACTTTATAAGAATAATATATGTTCATTGCCATTTGAAGACCTGTTCTTGTTAAATGCACAAATTAATCTTAGTATTTCTTGTCACAAAGAGAAAAATGCCAAAACCGTTGGAACATGCTCGTGTAAGGAGTCAGGGAATCTGAGTCTAAAGGCTTATATTGTTCAGATGAAGTCAATGGTGTTAGTAAATACTGTTAACTGCAGAATTAAGTGGACCACTATGGCATAGCATTTAAGTAAGACAAAAGGCCAGTATACCACCTCAAAGCATCAAGTATGGTTTATCTCCTGAAGCAAGTTTTGAAACCACAAAAAAGAAAAAGAATAGAAATGACTGTGACTATCTGACCCAAAGAACTTTCATAAAAGTAATATACTGTTAAAAACTTTGATATAACATACATATGTATCTACTATACTATTACCATTCACTGAACTTTACAAATTATAACAGCAAGCCTTTTAGATTTTATATGCGATATATTTAATTTACAACATGCAAGAAGGATTAGAACTTTGTTGAAGTTAAAGTAAAGAAATGCCCAAAACAAGTAAAATGAAAATAGAATGACCTGCCAAATGCACCATATTTAAATTATGAACTTTATATTATCTTTTAATAATAGCTAGGCATTTCCATTAGTTATTTTTATCAAATTCTTATACGCCCGCCTGGGCACTGTTGTGGTAGCGTGTCTGCCTCATATTCAACAGGTCATGAGTTCGAATCTCTCTTAGGGAGAGTTATCCAGATAAGGTTTTTTTCGGGGTTTTCCCTTATCCTGAGAAGACGAATGTCGAGTAACTTTATGATCCATGGACCCTGAGATCATTTGAGCATCATTTCACCAATTTCATTCATCGTCCAATATGATCAAGCAGGTTAAAGGACGTTAAGCTACAATAAAAAAAAAAGAAAATTCTTAATTCTTGTTGCCTGGTGGTATATACAAGTCCTGTATGATATAAGTGCTACTATAGAAATAAGATTTGCTAATTTCATATTAAACTTTCAACCATAAAATACAAGTAATTAACACTGATGTAAAAATATTAAATGTTTGCTATAAATTGTAGTGATTTTTTTTTTTAAGAAAAAAAAAGCAAAATCCACACAACTGCAGTAAAAGTAACTCAGTCAGCTTCCAAGGTTTCATTATATCGGTTATTTTACATGGGGCCTTCCCATCCTTTGCCATAGGCACATTTTGACTGCAGTTGCTACTATTCAAGCTCTCAACCTATGGCTATGAATGGATGGTCACTCCATTACCTTAATGCTCACAGCTATTTGAATCATTTTGATGATGGTGCCTTTGAAAGAGTTATGAAAGCTGGTTTACAAATTAAAGGAAGAGTGACATGCGAGGTGTGATCAAAAAGTTTCCGGAATGGCATCACAACAACGCTGATGCTGAGATTTTTTTAATTTTTACCCAGACTGTACATGCAGTGTTCCTTCCTGATAAAAACGAGAGGTCACATGACTTCCTGTGACCATGCAGTAACAAGGTAGACACTCTGAAGTGAACATGTGTTTTGCATGTGCTGCGCTTTTTCCATGTAGCAAAAATGTCAGATTATGGAGAACAAAGAACAAACATTAAATTTTGCTTTAAACTCGGTAAAATTGCAACAGAAGCCTATGAAATGTTAAGAACAGCTCATGGGGAAGAAGTTATGGGCAAAACTACTCAAGCATTTGAGTGGTTTTCGAAATTTAAAAGTGGTGTGACATCAGTTAAAGATGCAGATCGTTCAGGGCAACCCTGTTCCAGCAAAACTGATGAAAATATCAAACAGGTGAGAGAAATGGTCTTAAATGATAGGTGCATTGCAATAAGAGAACTTTCTGACTCATTAGGACTCTCCTTTAGAAGTGTTCAAAGCATTTTGAAAGACAATTTGGACATGAGAAGAATTGCCGCCAAGTTTGTGGCCCGCCCACTTTCAAATGACCAAAAGGAAAGCCATGTGATTGTCTGCACAGATCTTAAAGAACAGCCACAAAATGACCACAGCTTATGGAGAAAATTAATACTGGTGATGAAACATGGGATTTATGGGTACAATCCAGAAACGAAGCAACAATCTTCACAATGGAAGAGTCCTTCATCTCCATGCCCGAAAAAGGCCAGACAAGTTCAATTCAAAGATAATTCAATGATGATTATGTTTTTTGACATTAAAGGCACTATACATAAGGAATTTGAGCCACATGGTCAAACAGTGAATCAGTGTTTTACAAACAAGTCTGCAAAAAATTAAGGGAGAATGTGCAGCGACACAAATGGCTGGAGAAATAGAGGAGTGGTGCCTGGTTCCTGCATTCTGACAATGTGCCCGAGCACAAAGCCCTTCTGTTCACCAATTTTTGGATAAAAATAGGATTATACTGTTCCCCATCGTGCCTATTCTCCAGATTTGGCACTAGCGAACTTTTTTTCTTTTCCTGCGACATAAAATGTGGCCCCAAGGACACTGTTTCGAGGGCATTGATGTCATCCATCGCGAATTGCAGAAGGCTCTGAACATGTTGAAAGACGAGAACTTCCAGAAGTGCTGGGAAAGTGTATCAACTCCCAAGGAGACTACTTTGAAGGTGACAGTGCAGATTAGACAAAACAAACTGTTGTGTAGTATTTATGTCATTCCAGAAATTTTTTGATCACACCTCGTATGTGGCTAAATAATATTGGCAATAAAGATTTAAGAACAAACCCCTTATTTTCACTTTTAACATACTTAACAATTAAGTGGAGTTCAGAACCACAAATTATAGTAGACTGCAACAAAGAGCTTGTTTCATCTATTTACTTAAGCTTGAAAAATGATTTACAGGATTTAAGGATGTAGACTGTAAATTTAAGCTGTGTAACACAAATAATATGTATTTACCTCCTCAGTTTGCTCAATAACAGCTTCTTCAGTAGTTTGATCAAAGTATCCACAAGTATGGATAGTGAATACGAGTTCCTTTAGTTTCGCATATGTTGTTCCCACAATGTCCTTAGTTTTACCCTCCACTATGCTCAGCAAATGCTCTGCAGAATGTTGAAGTTGTTCCTAAAATAATTACACACCATATAAAAAAATTGTAATCATATTTAATCTGTGTGAAAAATGTAACAAATTGTTCATGGTTTTTGTTCCTTAATAAAGCAAACTTGCAAAGTTTGCACTGCTGAGTATTCTAAATGAAGCACTACAAGAATGAGGCAGAAAAATAAAGTGGGAACTAATTTTATAAATCATCTTTTTGTTTTATTATACAATTCATAATCAAATATTACAATGCTCACTTTGCTGAACAGTTATCTGCCTATCTTCCTTTAAAATACATTGCCATATTTTAAATACAAAAGTATAATGTCAAACATATTGCAGCAAAAGGATATTTAGCCCATACATTCTGGGATTTTTGTTATACTATGCCTAAAATTTATCAAAATTTGTATCATTTAAAAAAAAGATTAAAAAAAAAAAACAAAAAAACTTAGAGCTACATCATTAAGTCATTCAAAATTTAAATCACATTAAATAACAGCAGATTTAGGACAAATATTTTACCATTTCGCTTCTATAACCCCCCCCCCCCCATCTATGGTTTACATTTAAAACATGATTTTGGGTTGTTTTAGGATTTCTTTTAAGATCTAAGACATTTTATAACCAAATCATACCCCCCCTCCCGACCAAAGCTGAGAAGCTTTTGTTCAACTATAAATTATAATTCGCCAAGTAAGAAATAATAACAATTTCATAATTACAAACCATATTACAACTAAACTAGAATTACAGTTTGGAAATACCAGCTTACAAAATAATGTTATGAATCATGTATATTGAAGGCATTAGATTAGATAAATGAGAATGTTAAATGCTGTAGAAAATGTAACTAAAAGATAGTGTTTAACTTTACACTTGAACTGTTTCAGTTTTAAGACATTTCCAGTTTCTAAGTAGTTTGTTGTAGAGTGATGGCCCTTGGTGTAGCATGCTTTTAAGACTGATTTTATTGTTATGGTAACTTGGATTTAAGTTACATGTTACAGGAATGGTAATGAAATTAATATTCTGGTCCCGTAATGGGAGATGTGCAGATATTAAAGATGGTAAGAAGAGATGTTACTGAATAAATATTTTAACCTATAGGTGGTGTACAGGAACATCATACCATTTAATTACATACTGTATTAAAAAGGTAATATTAAAAAATCAAAATTCAACAGATGGCATCACAAAAACACTCCAGTTTGTGAAGTGGCAGAGAAAGGACAGTTGACTACTAAGCAAAAGCTAAAGTAGAAAGGCAGGGACATTTTTGTACTAAGAGGGGCCCCTTGCAAACAGACAATTACCTACTTTACCAACAAAGTGAACCTGGTTCTTTGTTAAAATAATAAAACCACCATGCCCTGCTAGTATCTATACAATTGAAAACATTGAAATGGTTCGGGTAGCTCAAGTCCTGGCAAACCCACAAGGAGGGTTTCTAGTTAGAAATCTCTGGTTAACAATTTGAAGAATTCTGTATTCCCATATACAGAAGCTATAAAAGGCTGTAGAAGTAAATAGGTATTGTTTGAGTGACGGTTACAGTATAGCAATGGGTTTTGGTAAAGCAGTATAGTGATTGGCTGGTTCAATGCAACACTGTAGAGTGGGGGGGAGGCTTAAGCTTGCAAGCTGTTGAGAATAGCGTCGCTTAGGGGTCAGTTGTTAGCTAGCCATGAAGAGGTGATGGTGTAGCTCCTCTCTGGCTTTACCAAGCATGGATGCCAGCATGGTATTAACGAGATCTGAACACAGATAATTTTATAACTTAAAGGTATGTAATATTATTACTTTTTGGTGAATAAATGTTTATGATGTGAAAACAGTGTTAGCTTTAATAGAAGATTCTTGGTCCTCTCCATGTCATATTTAATGTAATGCTCCCTCTGAACTCGCCCCCAATCATGAGCATGGGTAAAGTTGTATTTTGTGGTCAATAATTATGTGGCTCATTACAATATGAGCCATGGAAGAACCTACATTCACTTAGTGATCTGACAAAGTATTCACATTCTGAGTAAAAGAACACCCTCACATAGTCATGAAAGACATTGCATAATTTTCTTAAGTTTTCCATGCAAATTCAGTGACAAACAATACTTATTAAGCCACAATTTGTATTATACTAAAGAACATTGAGGTCTTTACTACTGAGTGCAAAATTTATATCAGCAAATGAAACTGGTTTTATGAATGAAAAAAATCACCTGGCAGTTTATTGATGTACAAAGTGGTTCTAGAATTAAACCTATCATTATCTATTGAACCATGTTCAGATCTCTTTATAATTATTTTCATGACTTTTCTTTTGTGTTTAGATAAGACAAACCATTGATTATTTCAAACCAAAGAAAACCCTGGGAAAGGTTGGAGAAAATTAAATTCTTGACATATTCCGTTAATCTACATATCTCAATTCATTCAGCATTTAGTTGCAGACTTTCATTAAAGGACAAATTTCAGTTGCGTACCACAAACCCAGAATATTTTAATATTTCCTCCAGACTCTAGCTGAAAATTGCTTCATATTATCACAGAAAGAAAGCTGACTAAGGATAAATGTAATTCTAATATTTAGTGATCTCCTTTACAACAAATGAGGAATTGCCCCAGCTGTCAAAGATTCTAACAAAATTGTCGGATACTTTAAATTCTGCTTCAAATTTAAATTGGTATCATGACAGATCACTTAGAATTGTTTTTTTTTTTTTTCCCTTGGGAGGGGGGGCTGCTTACCTGGAATGGTGGAGAGCCATCTTCACAACCATGCTTTGGAGAGACTTCGCTGTAAAGGTCATCCAAATATTTCAGATCATCTTCAGTGAGCTGTGCTGCTCCATTTCTTCCTGCAAGGAAGTCTTCTCGCACATTTTCTTGTCCCATGTTTTGCAGAACATCCTGAGTATAAAACATTGTTAAAGTGCTGATATATGTAATGCATATAACAGAAATACCCATGCCTTATTTCTGATAAATAGATTCAAATATTAAATTGTATCTATTAAAAACATATTGTTTTACTATACTGCATAAAAACAGTTTCAGTTTTAGCATCATCTTATTTTCAATGAACTGTAAGAATACATAATGTTTAGAACATTTTTATAAATTTCATACACAAGTTTACATAAAATAAAAAAAATTAGTAGGATATGATTACATTTATTTCAAGAGTAATATAATTTGTTGTTCTCTTCTCATGGCACACTTTATGACAAACAGTTTTAACAATCAGAAGGCAGATTATTACCATTCGCTGTTTGTGAATAAAATGTAAATATCACGTTAATGAGTGACAAATGGTTAAAATTCATAAAAGACAAAGGTATAAAAATTTTCAAGGAACTTCTACTTCTTAACACTATACAAATTAACACTGACTTTTTTTTTATTTTTACTTTCCTTACCACATTCCTTTGGTAAATAGAGAAATATTATATTCCAGCGGAAAGAAGAAAAGAAAAAACAAGCACACACACACACTTTCTCCCCCTCCCTCTCTCTGGAATTACCTAAATAAAAAAAATTAAATAAGGCATGAGAAAACTTTGTAAAATAACAAAATCTTCCAAGAATGAAGGGAGTGATGCAAAGTTTTTCTATAAAATATCCTCATCCTAAACTATCCTTTACATGGAATTTTTTTCCTTTTATATAAACACACATACATAAATATGGCTACATTAAAAGATATTTATATAAAGAATAAGAGGCACATTTTGAATCTTCTGTCAATAACCTGTGAAGATGCCTTTCTATTAGTTAAGAAACAAAAGAAGATTAAAGATATCACCATACTAAGCACAGGAGCCAACCCAAACCAAAAATACAGTAAATTCACGTTCCACCCACAGTTGCACAATAAATTCAAAAAGTTGTTCCAAGAGTACAATATAGAACTAGCACCTCAAAACAAATACAACCTCAGGAACCTTTTAAACCATCCATTAAAAGACCCCATACCAAACAAATCAAAATCTGGAATTTACCAAATAAACTGTGAGAATTGCCCCAAAATTTACATTGGACAGACTAAGAGAAACCTTCAAACAAGAACATCTCATGAACATGAAACTCAAACAAACAGACAAATCTGCAGCTTCACATCACTTTTGGACATCACAACACATCAAACCAGACATTAAACTTATTAAACATGTAAAAACCACAACTGAACTAGCAATTTGGGAAAGGATACCATAAGGAAAAACGTGCACAGTCATGAGTTCTGAAATACCACCGACATACAACACCTCAATATTACCTCCAAGAGAACCAGATGGCAGCACAGAGGTAATTATGAGTGTAATCTCCCCTTCACTCTATTAATAATAAAATTATTTTATACATATGAAACTGAATGGCATTTCTGATATTCTTAGATTATTCAAAAAGTTGCTTACCCAAAATGGCTTTCTAGCTAGTTTCTCAGATTGCATCTTCACTGAATCAATAGAAACACAGAGACTTCAATGTGTACACATATTTGGAATTTTATGGCCATTAATATGTAAATCGGAAGAAAGTATCAAATATGTTGGGAAAAGGAATTACTCAACACTTTATTAAAGCAGTGCAAAGTTCTATGCTGATAATACAATTTTAACTGATATAGGACTAAAATCTACAAACAAAATATCAACCCTGGAGTAAGTCAACCATTGTC
Source organism: Hymenopus coronatus (assembly GCA_030762935.1). Lineage (NCBI taxonomy): Eukaryota > Metazoa > Arthropoda > Insecta > Mantodea > Hymenopodidae > Hymenopus > Hymenopus coronatus. The sequence continues at coordinate 69,734,693 of CM060897.1, read as the reverse complement.
ACTAACACTTTTAATTTATATATTGACGACAATTGTTCATAATTGGCAATTGAATCTAACAAAATAATTTTAAATAGGTAATACTCCATGTAATACAATATCATTTACTGACATCACCTGCAATCAGAAGATGCATTGCAAATGGCAATTTTAACAGAAATAAAATTCTTCAACAGGTTAAAAATTTCAACCACCTGTGCAGTGATGTGTCTTATGGAAAAAACATCAACATAGCAAAGTAGATTAATAAATTTAGTTATCTTTGTTGAACAACAGCAAGTCTAACTTTAAAACATGAAAAGAGACATCAATATTCAACAAGTAATGGCTGCTCCATTCATTCTCCATGCCTCAGAGTTCAGGATAAAAGAACAAGAAAGATTAGAAATGGTAGACATGACATTTCTGTGGAGAATAACTGGTTACATGCACCTTGACAAGAAAGGGAATGAAGACACCATGAAGGAAATAGAGATATTAAACCAGAATATAATAAAGGAATGAAAGAATAATTGGCTTTCACGTGTGCAAAGGATTTATATACCACAGATAATATAAATTATGGATTCTCAGGGAAAAGAAACATACGCTAACCAATGAAACAATGAAGAGAACAATTTAATCTCCCATGAAATCAATGGAAATGATGCCTTAACACATTTATAAACTATAACATTCATTTATTATTATTATTAGTCAGAAGAAGTCAACAAAACTTTAACTCCATGCTAAGCTGCATCTAGAAGCACACACCATTTATGAAATATTATTAAAATCAAATATGGTTCATATGCTAAAGAACTGAGTTTAGCATCTTAAACATAACTGAGCAACTGTTCACTTCGTCGGACTTGGAACCACTACAGCAACCAAGTGAGACTGAAACCCAAGGGATATTACAGCCTACACATTTCTAGCAGCTTGTGATATTTCCAAAAAAATTAAATCATACAGAGAGTTTAATTAATATGATTTGGCAAAACACTTACCTGAACCATTAGAATTTCCTTCACCTTGGCAATCTCCTGTTGCGCCTTTTCAAGGGCCTCCTTCCTGGCCTGCTTTTTATGCTGCTTTGCAGCATCAATTGCAATGCCATTGAACTGTTTTGAAAGATCTCTCGCAAAATCCAACGTTTGTAACACCTCGTCATATTTGGCTACGGCAGCAAGCTGGTCACTGTTCAAGTCTTTCCCATTCTTCTGCTCTTCACGGTATGACTCAATTTTTCGCTAAAAAAGAAAATTATAGTTTGGAATACATTTCATTTTATTTTTTAACTAAATCTTAAAGTGCTGTGTGCACATCATCAGAAGCATACAGTATTCTATGAACAAAAATATATCTAAAAACTATAATTTACAAAATTGCTTTATTCCCTTTCATAAGCTTTTAAATTTTTGAGGGGCTATTGCTGCTATTCTATGATTTGCCACATTGAAAAGAAAGATGCAGGTATAGGCCACTCATTTGTTCTAGACAAATATCCTTCAGCCAAACCACAGTGAGCTAGTCTATCTTTAATAAACAGGTCAGAAAATAGTTTGTTAAATAACAAACACCTCTGCTTCCTTACATTTCGATTTAAGAATACACAGGGTACAGCTGACTGCAAATTTTTACAAGATACAGGTGTATTGCATTGCCAGGGTTTAACGAGGACTGCTTAGTTACTAATGTGACAATACTACCTATAAAAGGAAAAACCATAAAGCTGTACAATTACTGTTAATGTGTAAGAGTACATGAAGGAAGATACCAAATGTAAAGGTTGATTTTCTCCAGCATGTTTTAATACTTTCATAAGGTGCAAGAAAGAGTTGCTGCAGGCAATACGGCATCGCAGAATTATGGGAGAAAAATGCAAGCATGAAGAGAAAGGAACTTTTGACTGTAGCTACAACAAAAATACTAACAAAAATTGAACACAATTTTTTTCAAAATTCATTTTTAATGGATTCTGGTGGTTTAATACTAGCAACATCTAACACTCAACAGAAAATAAAACTAAATATTTGCTGTTGTAAGAGGTGCCTGAATGGAGAAATGTTTCATAAAACTCCACATCTCCATTTTTAAAGATTTCACAAAACTCACCAATTCATGTTTTATACTAAATGTTTGAAACTAAGAATATAAATTATTTAAAGGTTAAATTTAATTGGCCTTACATCTGTACGTGTTTATTATTGGTCAATCACACAACTACGATAAGAAACCAACTGTTTGCTTAATGATTGACAACAATGTATTTTTCTGCATATTTCTCTTTCATGTTCATCCACCATTTCATTATAGGGTTAGCAGTTTTTGTAGAACACACTTATACAGAACATTGTTATTAAAGATGTTAGAAGATTCAGAATATTCTGAAGTGAAAAGTGGAAGACAAAGACAAAGCAGGAGCCGTCAATGTCAAAAGAGTAAGTGCATGATCACACTCTCAAATGAAGATCTGAATATAAACTGTAATTATATTGAAACACAAAAGAAACAACATGAAAGCAGGACATTTGTGTTTCAATGATTTTATTAATTTTAGAGATAGCCTGAATATGAATAAGACAAAAATTGAACAGCACAATTTCTTACTAAGATACATCAGAGTGCACTGCCCAAAAAATCCAGTGGGAAGGAAGACAATAAAAGTAAATGAAAATCTGTGTCCATATCAAACTATATAAGTGACAAGTAAGTTTGATTTTTTATTTATAGCCTAAACTGAAAGCTTATAGAATGAAAATAAATGTCTGATCAGGTTATATTTATTTTATAATTTTTTTTTTCTAAGAGCGTCCAGAGACAGACTCAGGTGCATTGCCAAAAGATATAAGCTGGAGTGTGTACTGTCTAAGGAAATTCGAGGTGAGCGAGCTCACAAGCTGCAGGAAAGGGACAAAGAGCAGATGCAGTTCATTAAGAAGGGTATACATACTTAAGTATAAATGCAGATCACCTCAGAAATAAAGTTAAATAGTCATATCTCCACCAGAACTAAATCTTAAAAAATGCATGACAGGTACAATGCTTCTCAAGTTAGACAAGGGTTGTTGGGTGGCTCTCTTTCAAAGTATAAAAAGGTGTTCTACAAATATTTAAGCATTGGTTTTGATAGTTACTTAGCTTGTGCATGCTTTCTTATTGAGTTAAAATCAGCTCAAAATTAAATATATAATACAAAATAAGGACAAAAAGATTTTTCAAAATTTTAAATGAAAATAAAATCAACACTGACAGTTTGCTTTGACTGCCAGCAGAATCAACCCTTACCCAAACAGTTTATTGGAGAAGTATTTTACTCTAGATAAGTCTAGTTGTATAACTGTACATTCTTAAAATATTCACAAAAGAAAGCAGACCAAGTAGTTAACTATACATGGCTTCAGACTGACTCAGGACAGGGAGAAAATGAAATTGAATCTGCTCTGAGACACTATTCAAGCTCTTTAGAACAAGATTTAATCAAAGAAGGTGCAGGAAATCTTGGCATCAGATTGTTTTTTGATTCTTGTGGCTCCCAAAACAAAAATTCTACAATGATGGCAATACTTATGAGTTACACTGAAAGCTCAAAGGTATTTAAAGAAATTTAATGTTGTTTCCCAATATGTGGGAATAGCAATTTGCCTCCTGTTAGGGTTTTTGGTCTTATTGAAAAAGAACTAAGAAAACATAAAATAACCATTGTACTCTCAGAATGTTATAATATTTTGGGAAAGTTTAGAAAAGTTAAGGTTTGGGGAAAAGACAGGCATAGTTATGATATGAAATCAAATCAATCTCCAAAAGTGTAATGAAAGCCAAATTGCCGTTTAAGGTATCTGAGGTAAGATTACTGCATTATGTAAGAAGACCTAACACTAAGGCACAACGTCTTTTTCAAAATACTTTGCTTCACCAACAGAATTTGTGCTGAAACCTGGAAAAAGAAGTGCTTCGGTAATGTTTGAAGCACCTCAACTTCCATCAGTGAACCATGTAAGCAAAAATAAATCTTATGACGTGAAGAAATCAATGTGTTATTTTGAAAATGATTCAGAGGAAAGTAAAAGAATTCTATTCCAAAGTTGTAACAGGGAATGCTAATGACACTGGACAAAACTCTGTATTACAGAATTTACATTAAAGATGTCGCATAGTATTAAATCTAAAAATGTATTAAAACATATACTCTTGCTTTAGTCCTCATTAAAACATGTAACTATGAGTTTATAAAAGGCTGAAGAGTCAGAAACAGACTTTGTGCTGTAGAAACTTTTGTTCATGTGTTAAATTACAAGAAAAATTTAAATTTTCTAATTCATGTTAACTTCTTATTCTGACACTAATTAAAAAATAATACATTTAACATCCCACTGAATTTAAATGTTTAGAATGTTTGTAACACTTGGCTTAAAAAACAATAAAGAACAAGCATGTATGAAAAAGTGGATGTGTTGGGTTTTGTAAAAATTTGCAATTAATAGTTTTAGTTGTTTTTTTTTTTTTCAATAAAGTCGGTTAGTGATGAATTTCAATTATTCCTTCATCAATTCCTATTTACAAGGATTACAAGTACAATTTTTTGAATCAATGATATTGAGTACAACTTATGTAAGAGACCATTAATTTTCAAGGAAAATAAAAAGTCTTCAAATTGTAATTAACAAAATGGGCTTTAAATGAACAAAAATAAAAGGTGATTCTGATTGAAAATTATAATATTTGTTCTCTGGGGATGGTTATCTTAATTTTCTCGGAAATAAAAGAGCTCAAGGATGTCCAATAGCATACGAAACTTACCTGCCTACATAGTAGTCACACTTTCCAAAACTCTGATGAATTACTTTCTCTACCTATTCTGCAGCAAACTATTCTTTTACCTACTTAATAGTAATTGGGGCAAACATCAACAGAAATTGTTTTATTACAAATATTCTACAAGGTTCCAGGGAATATGGGAACATACTACAGTATAGTAATAGTCAAATATTTTAAGAGCCAGTGCATTGCAATGTGATGGTTTTGAAATTTGTTTCACTTGATTGATCATAATAGAAAAGAGAAATGAATGACAACTTCTTGTTTGAGAAAATTATAAATATTAGGAAACTTAAACCAAAAAACAAGGAATATCTCAGAAATAGATAATTTCACAAAAAATGTTTTTGACATATAATTGTTTGTTTTAACAAGATCTAATTTTTGGTGTAAGATTTTGTCTATCTCCTACAGTTTACCAGTTTATGCAAAAGCCATCTGAAGGAGGTTTCAAAGACTATCCCAGAAAATTCAAGATATACATTTTAATTGTGATATAAATGTCTTTAATATATGGCATTTTAATCAAAATCAGTAGAATCATTTTTGAGAAAATCGAAAATATCAAAAATTCTGAAGTCTTTGAAGTATAAGATAAGTTTGGAGTGGACGGATTTCCCTAAATATCTTCACATTGCAATCTTGGAGATGCTTAATTTAAATACCAAGTTTCATATTTGACCAACTTTTCATTTTTGAGTTAAAACATGGGCCTTTTTCTAAAAAAATTTTTTTTGGGGGGAATCAGGAGCCCTCAAAGCATGCATTTTCTGTTAATTCTTGATATCAAATTGTTTGGTGGAATACAATACCTTTTTACCTACTATGTACATTATATGTGGTTGAAAAAGTAAAAAATAGATCTGATGGCCATACTTCAGGTTTCATGACACCTGTATCCAAAGAGAAGTGACTGCAGACGGAAGACACTTCATACCAATGATGTCCTTCTTTATAGATTCTCAGCAGAAAACGTGAGACTTTCATAGAAAAATGAACACTGAAAACTATGTCAAGCAGTTTTATATGTCAATTCCAAATTTACCTCTATCTCTGTTTCTAGTAATTGACGGGTTTCCTATCACAATGTAGTTGTGCAAAGAGACGTACAGTGAAGAAAGAAGAAGAAAATTTATAAAACTAATAGTATAATAAATACTGTAAATGGAGTGGGTGTTATTGAATGAGTATCCAGGACCAATTTCAGTAGACAACCCTATATACTGTTAATTTCTTGGCACTAAATAAACAACAGTAGAATATTAACTTGTGTGTGCATGAAAGAAGATGGGCATTGATGTGTTCCATTCACCTGAAATTTCTCTATATCTCTGTAACAAATTATTATAAAGCTTCTACTTCATGCTAATCGAGATAAACATTAACCAAAATGGTCTTATCACTTCCTTTCTTAAGTAGAAGGGAACTAAGGGAATACACTAGGCTAAAGCGATAGTCAAATCTTTTAAAAGCTGGTTGCTATGTGATTGAAATTTGTTTATTTACATGGCCAGGAGTTGATAAACTCCTGTATGAGAAAAGTTAAAAGTATTTTAAAACTGAAACCAACATCATGAAATATCTCAGAAATGCTCAACTCCACAAAACAATTTATATAACAAATCTACATTTTTGTGCACAACTTTTTTTCCATCTCTTGCGGTTTAGCAGTAATCAAGAATGAAGAGGTCTTCAGAGGCTATTCCCATAAAATTTACATATTTTACATATTTTACTGGTCATGTAAATATTTCAATATATGGTATTTTAACCAAAATTATTAGAGACATGTTTGAGAAAATCAAAATTTTCTAAATTTTTTCTATGTAAAAGGTAGTTTAGGATGGGGAGATTTTTCTCAAAACATTTTTGTCGCATACTTAAGAGGATACTAAACTTAAGTACCAAGTTTGTTTGAGATTTTACTGACTTTTCATATTTGAGTTACTGTGTTCCAAACACACCATCTTTTTCTAATAATGCTTTTCTTTTGGATACAGGGGACCCTAAAATATGTATTTCCGATGAGATCTTTACATCAAATTTTTGGATGGAATACAACATCTCTCAATTTACTATGTACTTGACATAATTTTATATAGATCATAAAAAGAGATTATTATGTACTGCATACTTCTTAGAATGGAACAAAAATCATGCAGAGAAAGAAAACCAGTGAGGTATGTAACAATGGCACCACGAGTATTTTCTGTTACTGTTATTGTAACTACTATGGGTGTATCTGACTAATCTTTTGGAAGTTAGTACACTTTAATAACTCGGGGAGGAAATGAAGTATTAGATGAAAGGACATGGATGCTGTGGTTTCTAAGCCACCTATCAAAATACAGCTCTGTACATAGTTTGTCATGTTGATTATTAACTATGGTTCTTAAATTCAGATATTCCATGCTCTATTAAGTTATCACCTGCTTATTTAATGATTTAGTTGTTTATCATTCCTTGCTACTAATGTACACTTCAATGAAAACACAATATAATAGCTTAACAATTCATTTTAGAGCAAAATTGGAAGTCTCCTTCCAATGAGATCTGCAATTATTGGCATCTGATATTTTCTGTTCATTTAAGAAAGATTTGCATTTAAATCAAGTGAATCACCCTGTATATCTTGAGTGACCCAGCTTGAACACCATCCGTGTTCATTTCATACCATTTCCCTTCCATTAAGTGCATTAAGAGTGACCCAGCTTGAACACCATCTGTGTTCATTTCATACAATTTCCCTTTCATTAAGTTCATTAAGAGTGGCCCAGACTGAACACCATCTGTGTTCATTTCATACTATTTTAAGTACATTAACAGTGACCCAGCTTGAACACCATCTGTGTTCATTTCATACTATTTCCCATACATTAAGTACATAAGTGTGACCCAGCTTGAACACCATCTATGTTCATTTCATACTATTTCCCTTCCATTAAGTACAAAGAGTGACCCAGCTTGAACACCATCTGTGTTCATTTCATACTATTTCCCTTCCATTAAGTACATTAAGAGTGACCCAGCTTGAACACCATCTGTGTTCATTTCATACTATTTCCCTTCCATTAAGTACATTAAGAGTGACCCAGCTTGAACACCATCTGTGTTCATTTCATACCATTTCCCTTCCATTAAGTACATTAAGAGTGACCCAGCTTGAACACCATCTGTGTTCATTTCATACAATTTCCCTTCCATTAAGTACATTAAGAGTGACCCAGCTTGAACACCATCTGTGTTCATTTCATAGAATTTCCCTTCCATTAAGTGCATTAAGAGTGACCCAGCTTGAACACCATCTTTGTTCATTTCATACTATTTCCCTTCCATTAAGTACAAAGAGTGACCCAGCTTGAACACCATCTGTGTTCATTTCATACAATTTCCCTTCCATTAAGTACATAAGCGTGACCCAGCTTGAACATCATCTGTGTTCATTGCATACTATTTTAAGTACATTAACAGTGACCCAGCTTGAACACCATCTGTGTTCATTTCATACTATTTCCCATACATTAAGTACATAAGTGTGACCCAGCTTGAACACCATCTATGTTCATTTCATACTATTTCCCTTCCATTAAGTACAAAGAGTGACCCAGCTTGAACACCATCTGTGTTCATTTCATACTATTTCCCTTCCATTAAGTACATTAAGAGTGACCCAGCTTGAACACCATCTGTGTTCATTTCATACCATTTCCCTTCCATTAAGTACATTAAGAGTGACCCAGCTTGAACACCATCTGTGTTCATTTCATAGAATTTCCCTTTCATTAAGTATATTAAGAGTGACCCAGCTTGAACACCATCTGTGTTCATTTCATACTATTTCCCATACATTAAGTACATAAGTGTGACCCAGCTTGAACACCATCTGTGTTCATTTCATACTATTTCCCTACCATTAAGTACATTAAGAGTGACCCAGCTTGAACACCATCTGTGTTCATTTCATACTATTTCCCTTCCATTAAGTACAGTAAGAGTGACCCAGCTTGAACACCATCTGTGTTCATTTCATACAATTTCCCTTTCATTAAGTACATTAAGAGTGACCCAGCTTGAACACCATCTGTGTTCATTTCATACTATTTCCCTTCCATTAAGTACATTAAGAGTTACCCAGCTTGAACACCATCTGTGTTCATTTCATACCATTTCCCTTCCATTAAGTACATTATTTGTTTGATTATGTGTTTCATCTTCATCTAAAATAACTGAGGCTGTATAGATTTTGTTCTGCAGTAGTCAAATCATAAACCATGCACTAAAATTGAATAGCACAAGAGAAGTCTCTACCCCGTTACACTCAACTGATTTTGTGATTAAGATAAATGTTGCTTTTAAGCTAATGGTACTGCATCGTAGTTATATTTGAATAATTTGTCAATAAAAATGCAATATCAGCTCATGAAAATGTTATTACTTGATACTTCTGCAGGTTAAAAGCCTTTATCAAATTTATTCTTAGGCCCTGTTTCAGACACACTATTATCCTAAGCTAAAGAAGACACACCACAATATGATTTCTAAACTGCTGTCTTTGCATTATTTGTGTAGCTCTAAACATAATATATATTTTACCTGAGGATGTAAAACCAATTGTAAATGCCTCACCAAAGAAAGAAAAATATAAACTGCAATCCTATTTACAACTTAGTGGTTTCATAATTCACAAAACCTGATGTAATGAAAAATAATGACTTGTCTTTTTGGTTTAGGAGCTAGTATAGGAATCAATTAGCACCAGCTAACCCAAAGTTAGTGCAAACAATCATGCAAGAAGAAAAACTAAAATCTATGTTTAAATGAAGGAACACTTAACAATTTTACAATAATTTGTGTTAGGTGGAAAAAGTCTGATGTTTTCCATTCACAAGACTTTCACTACATATTCTGTAACAAACTATTCTTACAAAAGCTTATACTTCCATTTACTTCATGCTAATAAGGATAAACATTAGCAGATATTGCCTCATTAATTAGTTCCTTCTAAGTAGAAGGAATATAAGGGAATATACCAGGCTAAAGCAATAGTCAAATCTTTTAAAAGTTGGTTGCTATATTGTTGAAATTCAGTTCTTCTTGCATGGCCAAGAATAAGTAAAGGAAACAGGAATGTCCAATTCCCATTTGAGAAAATTTTAAATATTTTACAAAGAATATCTCAGAAATGCTAAAAAAGAAAAAGTGTATATAACATATGCTGCAAAAGTTATCAAGATTGAAGAGGTCTTCACAGACTACATTCCCAGAATATTCAATATATATATATATGTATAAATTTTGTCATGTAAATATCTTTAATATACAGTATTTTAATAAAAAATTTCGAAAAATCATCCATGTAAAGGGAAGTATGGAGAGAAGGGATTTTTCTGAAAATCTTGTTAGCAACCTTGGAAGATACTAAATTTAAATATCAAGTTTGGTATCTGATATTTGGGCTATTCTCCCCCCCCCGCTCTCTCTCTCTCTCTCTCTCTCTCTCTCTCTCTCTCTCTCACACATAAATGAGCTGTTTTTCTAAAAATATTTTTTTTTTTTTGCAGGGGGGCCTAAAATGTGTATTTCCAGTGAAATTACAATATCAAATTTTTGGGTGGAGTGCAATATCTTCTTTACCAATAAGGGGGGGGGGCTTTTTAAGACTCCTTTCAATGAGATCAGGAATTCAGACATTTGGTTTTTCCTACACATTTAAGAGATTCACCATTAACTTTAAATGCGTCCCCTGTATATCCAGAGAAGGCCAGCAGAGTTATGGATTGAACACCTTCTGTCTTCACTTCATGCTATTTTCCTTGCCTCAAATAAAATTGTGCTTAATCTAATATTCGTTTGTTAGTAGCAATTGAAATCTTAATACTTTTGAGGTGTTTACCAATTGTACATTTTAATTTTTGCTACTTAAGTACTATGCTCTTAAGGAGGGCAAAGGTATGAAACAGTTGCTTAAGCCCAGGTGTGTTCGCTCTTTGTGACTGCTGGTGCAGCCTTGTGACCCCCGTGCAGTGTATCAAAAACTCGGACCAAAGAACATGAAAGAATGAATATTTCTCAGCAGAAAGTTACATTGCTGAATTGCATACATCTTAATCTACATAATATTTGTTCTTATATCATCTGACAATACATTGTATAAGCAGAGAGGATTTTTTCATGGATAAGTGCAACTTAGAAGAAACACCACAATATTTCCACTGCCAAAAGGATCCGGCCATCTATGTCTACAAGAAACATTGAAAATTATTATCTAGCTTCAATTAGAGGGTACACCAATTACTGTAAAATGATGTATGTATGTATTTATTTCTCTGCAAGTGGGTATCACCCGGTGGCAGAGTTATACATGTATACAAGATATATAAACAAAAAATTACAGCTGCCAGTTTATGGCTTTGTAAGCTAGATATAATAGTTATTTACAACAAATATGAAAACATTAATTTTTCTCTCAATTCAGATTAATTAATTTATAATTAGAATCACAACCAATTTAACATTTGTATTTACAACAATATAAAATGACAAGCATTTCATTTAAGGAAAATTTACAAAAACTATCCAACATTAATATCAAGATTTTTCCTAAATTTCTTCAGAGACCAAGGACAACCCTGAAAGGCTGCTCCAGGCAATTCATTCCAGTCTTTTATGGTTCTATTTACAAAGGAGAACTTTCCCACGTCAATTCTGTATCTTCTACCCTTAATTTTGAACGGATGATCGTTTCGTGCATAGTAAGTTGGGTTTTCCAATTTGTCAGTAACGTCCTCCCATGCGTTTAAGCCAGCATAAGCTTTAAATAAAGCGCACAACCCCCGTTTCTCATGCCTAACTTTCAACAGCTCCCATTTTATCTCCTCAGCGTTTGTAGGCCCAAAATATTTACCCCTTTTTATGAATTTTATAGCCCTTTTCTGGATCTTTTCTAACGGATCAATTTGATTTACTCTATACGGGTCCCAACAAGTTACTCCAAATTCCATGACCGGCCGCACTAAGGACTTGTACGCGATTTCCCTGGACTTTGCACTCCCCTTTTTTAAAATCCTCATTAGGAAGTGCAGTGTTTTCCACGCTTTTAGATACAGAATTTACCTGCTCGTCCCATCCAGCGTTACTTGCCAAGTAAACTCCCAAGTATTTGCAGCTGTCCACCTGTGGAATTTTTCCCCCACCTATGTGATAGTTTTGCAGAATTTTTTCTCTAGATCTATTAAATGCAATTGACTTACTTTTGCCAGCGTTAATTTTCATTTTATTTGCAGCAGCCCAATCACTAATTTCATTTAAAGAGCAGTCTCATCTTCAACATTACTAATTTTATTGTAAATAATACAATTGTCTGCAAACAACCTTATCTGGCATTTTATATTAACAGTTCTGTCATTTACAAAAATAAGAAAAAGTAACGGCCCCAGTACTGAGCCTTGGGGTACGCCCAAGCTTACCATACCCCTCTCAGATAGGTCCTTGCCTACTTTTACCCTTTGCGATCTTCCTTCCAAAAAAATTTTAACCCATAAAACTACGCGTTTATCAATTCCTGTAGCAGTTAGCTTCTGGATAAGTAAATGATATGATACAACATCAAAAGCTTTGGAAAAATCTATCACCACTGCATCTGTTCTTCCCCCTGCATCCACCTCCTCTGCTAAATCTTGAAATAATGACGGTACCTGGCTTTCACACGAGTATCCAGGTCTAAACCCATGTTGCGCTTTACTGAACCACTTTTTGTTTTCTAATTCCTCCCGTATATATTCCACAATTAAATGTTCCATCAATTTGCACACTACTGAAGTTAGGCTGACTGGTCGATAATTATTTAATTCTGTTTTATTTCCCCCTTTATGAATTGGAACTACAATCGCGGTTTTCCAGTAAGGCACAGTTATTTATTGACATAAATTGTCTACAAGCTGGTGGCAGAGTGGATACGCATATTAAATCAAATATTCCATATCAATCTTTCATTTAAACACTAATGTCAAAATATAACTACAAGACTGCCCTTGATCTCTCACCAATAAAGTTATGTGTAGCATGACTGCCTTGTCAGTTGTAACTGTTGCACATGTATTGAATGGCTTGTTTTCAAGTGATGGCATTGTTGCACTTTGTTCAGTTTCCTTTTAGTACCAATGGGTGCAGTACACATTGTTGCAGGTAATCAAGAATTTAACATGTTAAGAGTGGCAGTACTACCTCAAAACCATAGAATACAACATGTCAATGGACTTTGCACAAATGAGCCCTGGCAAGTATTGGCTTTCAACTGGGAACGCACAATTGTGATGAAGTGACAAGCATTGCAGTATGTCGATGACAAAAGAAAATTGTTCAGATCTCCTGTGCAAGCAACAGAATAAATACCTGATTGTAATCAGTTTTGGAAGCAATAAATATATTTTTGTGACACTGTGGGAAGTGAACACCTTACAGTGTTAGATATTTATATGACAATCTATGGCTTACTCTCATGGAACATAGATGGCACTATTGTCTCTTAGTCTGGGTAATTTTCTTCTCATTGTATCCCTCAGTTTTATTACTCTAAGGAATTGTGAAACCCCCAGGGATGTAAATTACAGAATATCCTGATTACTATTGCAGATCATTATCTAAGTCTGCTAATAGGAAATCCTGCCAGGATTTATAATTTATTGCTTCTTTGGAGTAAGATATTCAGGATATTATTAGGAGGGAATGAGCATTAAGAGAAAATGTATTAATATAAAAAATGTGGAAATCATTTGAGTTGACAATGTAATTTTTTTTAACATGTCATAAAAGTGGGTTTAACAAAAGACCTGTGAAGGCTGTGCAAACCAGGAAGAACATTTCAAAATCTAAGGGAATGGCTGAGTGAGGCAAAATATAGGAAGGCAGCTTTATAGGCCCACTGATCTGTTTCATGATTCTGTATTCAAGAAATTCTTATTTTGTTGAAAGAAAAGCCTGGCTCGCTTTTAGCATGTGTGTATTCAAGTGTATGTTCTGTAGAAATATAGAACATATATTTGGTGAAAAATTTGTTTCGATCCTACAAGATTTGGAACGCAATATATCTCAGCACCCAAAATGCTTGCTGATTAATGCTGGCAATCTGTTGGAAATGTTTCTTATCACCATATGAGAAAGTTATCTTCTTTATCCAGAAGTTTTAACAAAGCTGAGATGTTTGGCATATTTAAATCTTCAGTGCAACATACATATAATTTTATATTTCCTAAAATAATGTTGGTTGATTATTTTGGATGATCTGTGTTTAACTCATAACAAGAAGAATACAAAAACACAAATTAACACCTGTATAGTCAGCAGATAGATTTATTTCTATGCTCTGCCTTTACAAGATGGCTTGGTCTTTAGCTGTAGCTATTTGACAAAAACCATCATCTTATCCAAAGACTACACTTACCTACTTGATTACATTAGTTAAATTATAGATTACCACCATAATTATCTTGTCCACTGACAATCTTCATTTCTCCTTGATCTTTGATAAAAACCCCTTTTTAGATAACCGTCTCTGATCATCAACAACATTTGCAATACTGACTTTTTACCACTTTCTAACAATGTTTTGCTTAAATTCTCTCTCTACTGCATTATTCCGTAACCCTGAAAAATTATATGAATTTCATCCTCATTTCCTCTTGAGCATACTTTTAGAATATCTTTATCTGGCAACTCCTGTATTCTAAACAAGTATTTGAACATCCTCTCCATCATTAACCTCTTCACACTTACATTGTCTAATTCTGCCAAAGCTGAAGCATTAGTTGATTTTTCAGCACTCCAAGCATCACTTTATAGAAAGTTCTTTATAATTAAGTTCATAGTATCCCAACCCTCACATATATCCCAAATTTTGGCCCCATACTTACATCTACTTCCTATAAATAGAGATAAATATAAGCAAAAATGTACTTTTTACTTATTACTTTCTCTATGCCTACTATGTACATACAGTATAGAGAAGGTATTGCACTCCACCAAAAAATTTGATACCGAGATTTCACCGGAAATATATGTTATAGGGTCCCCTGTATTAAAAAAAAAATCATTTTCAGAAAAAGATCCACGTGCACGTCCGCGTGTCTGTGAACACGAAAGCTCAAAAACGAAAAGTTGGTAAAATACCAAAGTTGGTATTTAAGTTTGACATCTTCCAGGGATGCGACATGAAGATTTTGAGAAAAATCCTCCTACCTTAAACAACCCTTTACATGGAATTTTTTTAAAAAATGTAGATTTTCTCAAAAATGGCTCTAACAATTTTGATTAAAACTTTGTATATCAAAGATATTTACACGACAAATAAAATATATATCTTGAATTTTCTGGGAATAGCCTTTGAAGACTACTTTATTCTGGATGAATTTTATGCAATTTTGCATAACTGCTAAACAGTAAGAGATGGACAAAAACTTACAACACAAAAAATGTAGAGCACCTTAAAACACACAATTTATACTACATATGTTTTTTTCATGGAGTTGATCGTTTTTGAGATACTCCTTGTTTTTTGGTTTCAGCTTTGCAAACATACTTTTGTCATACAGGAATTTAACAATTCCAGTCCTTACAAACAAAGGAACTTCAATCACATAGCAATCAACTTTTGATTATCACTTTAACCTATAGTACCTTATTTCACTTCTACTTACAAGGAAGCAAGTAATAGGACTATTTCTCCTGATTTTTTCTCGATTAGTATGAAGTAAATAAAAGCATAAGCTTTTTAACAATAATTTGTTGCAGAGATATACAGAAAGTCATGTGAATGGAACACATCAAATTTTTTTTTTGTAGGTACAAGGGGCAAGCTTTTACTAAAAACTATTACATGCAATATGTATGCAAAAGTTTTAGCATATTTGATACATGAATAATTATATTTAAATTCAGTCTGACTCCAGGTTCCCATTAGCAAAACTACACACTTTTGACGTCACATTATTTAACTGCATATAATGGTTTTTTTAGAGGTGCATTACATGATCCAGACAAATATGAAAGCCTTAACCCAACCAGTGCAGTTTACTTTAAAATCACATGCAACTTGCTTGTACTTAAAATATTTGTATTGAAACAAATAAGTCACAAGTTGATCTGGTGATCAGCATACTAGCTTACAAATCCAGATGCCTGAGTATTGATTCCAAGCTAGAAGGTGGAAATTTTTCTTTAACCAAGATTAATCCCCATCCTCCCAGAAGTCTGGAAGTATAAGTGTAAATGTGTGCATATGAGTGAATTTAATGCTTAGAAAACACAACATAAACCCAGAGATTAACACAGTAGTTAAAGAGTTAATATTTGTAGATAGACAATTGCTCCAAAGTAAATCTGCTAATATGACCTTAGATGTTTTAGTACATAAATGAAACAAAAAACAGCCCCAAACAATATAACACATTTCTTCTCTACAGTAACAGTAAGGAAGGAAATGATAGCTACAACCATGAAATCACTTATCTACAGCAAGGAACAAGATTGTAAATACAGATAGGAAACCCATGCACATATGCAAAAAGTTCCTTCTCATTATACATTGTACACAGAAATATCAATTAAAATTGCTCATCTTTTGCAATGTACCATAATTAATTGTGCATTCTTATTCCTGCTGAGAAAAATGCTTTGCTCATTTTAGTTTTTGTACTGTGTATAATAAATCCTTACTTTTTAAATAAAAGTCAATATGCAAATTTGTCTTGCTGCATGCGAAAGTTCAAGAATTATGGCCTTAAATTTTAACATAGTAAATGTATCTATCATTCAGCCCATTTTTCATCTTTATATAAACAATTCTGTGCAAATATCATAAAATGAAGGTTCCAGGCTTGTAGGCTGTGGTCCAGCAGATGAAAATTTACCTGACATTTCGCTGGGCATCTTCAGGGGAAGTCGGTCAACACCAGTGAGAAGTCAACTTCCCCTGAAGATGCCCAATGAAGTCATGGGTGAAACGTCGGGTGAATCTTCATCTGCTGGACCAAGGTCTACAAGCCTGGAACCTTCATTTTATCAATGTATGCCGGCCATGAAAGCCTTAGTGATTATAGTTTTGTGCAAATTAATCAGAACAGAACAATAACACAATATTTTTCATGCTTTCAGGAATTTAATCATGCATTAATTCCAATTTACTTTCTTAATATTTAATATGTCCTCCTTTCTTTTTTATAAGTTCCATTACACATTAGGCATTGACTCCACAAGATTGGAACACATTTTTGAAATCATGAAACCACACTCAAATTAAACCTAATATCAAATGTTCTTTTGTGGAAGTCAAATTTTGTAAGTCTCTTTTTGCAAATGTCCTATGGGGTTAATAACAGGCAAAAGCACACAAACATTGTAATCTTTGAAGCATTTCTTCACTTTCTTAGAAATGTGGTCGCTTATGCCAATATTAAAGTTGGAGAGATCCATAGTGATCCCTGACAGCCAGCTGATAAAAGGTGTGTCTGAATCTCTGCCAATAGATTCATGCTACCTAAGCAATGATGTCATCCTTGTTGCAAGGTGTAACGTACATTCCTTAATGCAGTTTCAGTTGGAGCCAGTTTCCGCTTGTACTGCGCCATTTTACTTTGTTATAGATTTTTTTACATGTTGTAATGTACTGTTAAGTGTGTGCTAGTGTTTTAGTTAGTTTGTAAGCAGCTTATTGTCCTGCTACAGCCATGGATGGGATGAAATGGCAACAGTGTGACAGAGCAGCCACGTAGTAAGGCAACTGTCAGAGATCACTATCGATCTCTCCGACTTTAGGTATGACATGCTACCACTTTCGCAGCAACTCTTTTGGGGAGTCAGCACATAGTTTTATTGCTTGGTTCAAAGATGAGTGGATTTGTTTCACCTGTTTAACTGTTAAGATTCAAATTGTTCTTACTGACAATTGCCAACCAAAAACTCTCAAGTTAGTCAGTGTCAGTTTACACCTTCTAACCTTAGATGTAAGAAAAGGCAGAAGTGGTATCTTTTGCACATGATGTGATGATGTTACTTTGCCTTTTTAAGGATGAGTAAAACATTGTCCCCACAATGGGGAAGGAAAGTAAACAAAGTTCAAACATGACTGTTTCCAACTAGATTTCACATGCTTATTCCACTTTATAGCCAATATGGCAAACTGTTCGACCATAGGTCAGCTTCCAGCACTTGTGCAACCATTCCTCACAACCAGTTATCCATTGCAGTGGCATGCAGCCATATGTTATGTACAAACTTTCAACAATTTTGTTGATGGCAAAATTTAGAAATGCTTATTCAGAGAATTAAAACACCCTAAGTCCCTTATGAGCTGTACCATTTCTACATTGGAGCTGTACTGTATTTGTTTCATGTGGAGTATTTACATATTTTGGTTCTTATTTTGACTACTTGATCCCAATTCTTAACTACTTTGAATATATTTAACTTGGTAACTTTACCTCTTAGATTTGGTTTCTTATCTCTAATTGATAAACTGGAACCACCTACTGCTACCAAACTGTGTACTGTGTTATTATTTATTGTACATTATAATGCTTATGGTGTAGCATTCATATAAAAAATGTTTCTTTACTATCCTTTGCTTACGAATGATTTTAGATTAAGCACAATGTGCTTCGCTAAAACATGCAGAAAGAATATTCAAATTTGTGGCAGCAAGTTCTCGCAATGAAAAGAAAAGAATGGAAGCTAGAATCACAAACTTTCAAGCATGTATCTGTATATCAGATGACCCACAGAATATTTTGAAAACAGCTAACATTATCAAAAATTGTATTTGATGTATACTGTTTTTTAATGATTTCTATAGTTTTCCAACAGTAAGTTTTATTCTATCTTTTAATATTCCCACATCCTATCAAATAAAGGAGATTTCAGTAGCTATTCTTCAGACAGCATTCTAAAGGCAAATATTTTTTAACTTAAGTTTGTATACAAGATTTTTTTAAGGTATTTTCACTTCAAAGATGAAAACTTGATGGCTCTAAGACTCCTTCATTCACTGTCCAATAAAAACTATCATACTCACAAAAAGGACAATCATGGACATGTTAAAAAATTACTAAAAAAATCAGCTTGGAAATGTTTTATTACTCAACTGTATCTTAGTAATGAGGAAGCAATGCACCCAATACCATCACTTTCATTTCATACATTAAAATAAATGGTTTTACATACATTAAATCAACAAATCAAGGCTTTCATAAGCCCCAAATGGAAACAATGCAAGACCATGTATGCAACATTAGCTTAGCAAACCTTCATTTCAATAATTCATCAGCAATATGGTAGAAGTTTCAGTACTAAAGGAGTGAACCACTTCAATTTCCCCACTTTTTTTTCCTTCTGATCTTTGATATATCACTGTTTAAAAGCTGATGGCATTTGTCAAAATGTTTAAGCACCTTGACCTGCAAGTTTATGATTCATAACCAATCATGCACTTATGACTTGTCTCCCCTGAAATTACAGGATTGTTACAGTATTGTCTATTTCTGGCCAATGTAATTTTAAACTTAATATGCTTCCAAGTGCTGCAGCTTAGTAAAGCCTCATTTCATTATTAATTTCAATAATTCATCAGCAATAATAGTATAGTTTCACTATAAGAGAGTCCACCCAGCTTCAACTTCCTTACGTTTTTTTCTGATCTTTTTGACATCACTTTTTGATACCTGATGCAATTTTCAAAATGTTTGCACCTTAAACTCGAAGTTTATGATTCATAACCAACATGCACTTTACGACTTGTTTCTCCTGAAACTATATAATGAATTCAATTATAGGTTTGTTTCTGACAAATATAATTTTAAAGCTGCAGTTTTAAATGCTGAAATGCATAATTGGGAATTGTTTTTAGTAGTAAAGGAACGAGAGGGCTGCAGAGATACAACAGGCAATTGTAGGGAAGTGTGAAGAACAAATCCCAATGAATCCTAGGATAGACAAGGGATCTGTAAACTTATAACCCACAACTAATAAGGTTTGATTGAAACACTACAAACCAGCCTCTATATCCCACTTCTTTAAGTCTACTATGCCAAAAATGACAAATGCAATAATATTAAGCATAGAATCCAGAAAACTAGGGTCAATGGTTGTGACTCTGAACCTGAAGATATTACTACTAGTGTCCTACAGATTTCTATACTTGGTCCTTTGTTGCTAAAATTTCTAAATGACTTTGTCATTTAATCTTAGCAGAGTCAGTACTGCAGCTCTTTGCAGATGATACTAGTGTAGTGATATCAGAAAAATCTGTCAACAATTAACAGATTCAGTCAAAGAATTAAAAAAACTCAACATTTGGTTTAAAGCCAACAAGCTCTCATTGAACTGCAATAGAACTCGATTCAAATGAAGGATAAGCAAATGAATGAATAATCAGTTGCAACAATTACTGCATCAGAAAATCACCTGATGTAAAATTTCTTGGGCTTCAAATAAATGAACAGCTCAGCTAGAAAAAGTAGATGAAAAGTTATGCACAGCTCTGCTTACTTAACCTTAAGAAACAAAAAATTCCTTTACCCAAATGCCTTATGGACAATATAGTGCTATAAAAGTTTGGTCATGCAATTTTTAGGTTCATAGGTATATAGCTGATGAAGTGGAGCCTGAGCTAAATTTCTAAATGGAACATATTGAAATAATAAGATAACCCTAACATTTTATTCCATTATGAACGAACCATAACCAAGAATCCATTGAAGTGTATGATGAATGCCTACAGAAATTATACGATAATTGAAGTTTATCATTTAACAATTTAGAACTTTAAGAACAGCTCTACTGGAAAAGCATTTTACAGTAACTTTGTTCAGCTTGTTTTGGCTAATCAACATAAACTGTTCAAGATAAATTTAAAAAAGATTCCAATATGCTTACTTCCCATATACCATAAAGGAATTTTAAATGCTCTGCAATGAAAAAAAAAAACTGCTGCATGCACATTTCTGGAAAAAGATGTGTTATCCTTGCCTATAAAAGAAAATGCACCACGTTGGGCAAGTGTGTTAAAGACTTTCAGTGTCTTGAACTACTGCTTAAGTATTTACCTATACCTAGGACAGAAATTTCTTTTTATTGCTCATCAGTAAAGTTTCAAATGAGTTCCTAATACTAAACATTCTCCCTCCTCTAAACTTTATTTATTGAGATAGATCATAAATACAGTAAATATCAATTACTACCTGAAAATGTATTAACAATTCTGTTACTAAAAGGGATTATGGCTATACTTTAAAAATGACAATTATGCTTTTGGCTATTTTTCTGTATGCAGCATGATTGGATACCATACCAGCCATGATACTTTTGTAATGATTAATTAGGAGAGAGCAATTTTGCATGTGAAAGGTTGCTTGTTTTATTGAATCTTAAAGACTAAAAATACTCTTGAAAGATGATTAAACCTTTAAATGGCATAACCATCTGAAGACAGTGAGTGTACATGGAAAAATGTGGATGCTTTTCTGGTTCATAATTTTTAAGCACATCACATGAATTGTGGTCAACTGACAGCTATACTTCGGTAGGGGGCCAATCATCTTGCTGGTTTAACATTACTAGGCTTATTTTCTTTAGTTCAGAAGGTCCCAAAGTAAGCAAAGGGATTCATAACAGATGTGGCAAATAAGAACTGATGTGGCAAATGTCTCCAACAACACATACAAAGAAAATATAACACATCAATCAGCATTAGTGCAGGTTTTAGACGACTTAAGAAATAATGTTAACCACTAACACTTGCACCACCCTGCAACGCATTACGATAACACAATTAGTAAGCTTCTACCATTAACACTTAACTGTAAGCAGAGCATTAAGTAGGTATTAATAGTAAGTATCTAGGTTGTATGGGGAATGGATATGTACAGATGATTCTAATTCCTTTTTCGAACACTTTATTTCTTAGGTCCACCTAATAGCTTTTAACAGCATGGTCGGCTATTATAAATTTTTTTGCAGAAATAACATCCTTTTTAGAATAGTTTTAAAACTGTTTACTAACCTAAGGAAATCAACAGATAGCTGGTGTTTCATGATGATGCATAGCAGGGTTTGTTGTAAAGTTATCACAATTATCTGCAAGATATAAGTGTTGTAGAAATGTAGAAAGAGGGGAATGTTTGGATTTTTTAATAATGGCTTATAGTAATATCAAGGCCTAATAATGCAAAGAACCTTTACAGACTTTTCTGTAACACAAATAACACAGTTTGTGAAGGTTTACTTGCCTATAAGATTCCTGCACATTATAAAATGAAGTAAAAATAGGCAATGCTTTTCAAGGTATGCTATTTGAGAAGATTCTTCAGGTTTCTTAAGCTAAAACAAGCTGAATTAAATGTTTACCCGCAGAACTCTTCTCAAATTTCCAAAAATATTTAATGATATACTTCAATTATAATTGTTGTAGGTATATGTTATAAATGTTAACAATTAGTTGGTTATGCATGGTTCATAATTGATTAAAATGTTAAGGTTATCCTACTTTTCAGTGTGCTTCATTTAAAAATTTCATCTCTCAGGCTCCACATCATCGTCTATGTATAAACCATAAAATTGCATGAGCGGACTTTTATAGCATCTAAATATTAACAATTGGTTAATGCACTGCATTTTCTTCGTTTGCGTTTAATTATATTCATTAAATTATATTTGACACTCGCTATCGTCACCTGTATGAATCCGCTGACGCATATTTCTCGAAAATTAATATTATAACATTAAACAAGACTAAGCGTAATGGATGGTTATACACGTCGACGATAGTATGTTTCGCGACTTTATTGCATTAATCAAAACTAATTATTGATTTACACTTTACTGCATGAAGTAATATTAATATTTCAAACAACAAAGTTACCAAAATAATGTCCGATAACGTGTACCTCTTGTGTACTATACTGGACTGAAATTAAACGGCCATGTTTCCAAAACGTCTTTGTACGTTACAGTATATAAACACGCCGATTCAGGCTCCTGCACAATATACACCACTTTGTTTCCATAAATTACAGTGATATTATTAAATACACAATAACAGGCAGCGGAGATCAAATTAAATAAAAATAATAACCACATGGTGCAAACAAAACATGGCGCATACCTCCTTGCTGAAATGACAGTTACTTTAAAGCGACAAAGTTCTAAACTCATAAAATTATTTTGCTTTGTTTACTTACTTTTCTCTTTTCCAAATTCCTTATTTTATGTTCGATTATAATGATGGCTTGCCGAATTGGTTCAGGGGCCTCCGTAGAGGCCTGTTTTTCTAGTTTCGCAGTAGCTGCAGAAGGCATCTTCCACGGGCAACAACTCGGTTGAAATGATAGTTGTGTAGTTTCCCCGCAAGAGGGTTTTAGCAAGAAGACAAAGAACGGTCAACCTGCGTGACCAATCAGTTGCTGTTGCGCAAGCTAAAAGGCAAACAGAAAGATCAGCGCGAACTTTAAAGCAAACCAAACTAATATTCAGTGTCGCCAACCTAGCGTTACTGCTAGCAATTTTTAAATGTTTCGGACGACAAATTATAACTATTAGAGTTAAGTGACAAAAATATATTGTCTTTTTTATATAATATAACACTCTTAACGATGTTATTTCGTTTGCTCAATTCTGGGCTATCTTAATCTTGTGACAAATGCACCTACACAACAGCTTGTATGAAGTTGAATCAGAAATTGAAAATGCAATGCCACGACTTGGATTCGATACCGCGATTTCGATCTGCGTTCCGTTGCTCCTCTATTTGACTTTCCAAGACAAGATTTCTTACGCATATTAAATCCACTCATGCGATTCAAATTCAGCTCATATACCCCATGGACTATTCGACTATTCTAAGCAACGCAGAATGTGAATTTGAATGCCCTTGCCTGTTCTGATAATACCATGTGAATTGTATGATTTGTATAAAGAATGTCATACAATTTAATTTGTCGCTATAACTAGGGTTTCTAACATGTTTTCTCCTAGCTAGAAACTAGCGACTTTTTTTCTTCTATCAGCAAATGAATCAAGTAACATAAATGTAGGTTTTGCCTTTTCTGACAAAACCATGCGAATTGTATGATTTATATAAAAATGCAATACAATTTCATTTGTCGGTATAACTAGGATTTCTAACATGTTTTCTCCTAGCGAGCAACTTGCGATTTTTTTTCTTTCCATCAGCAAATGAATCCAATTATGACTTGGCAACACTAATAGTGATCAGATTGAAGGTTTCAGGATTTCAACATTTTGTGCTTCTAAAATGATTATATGTACGACAGGATTAATGGATAATGATACTTGGCAGCAGTAGTGTGTGTGTGTGTGTGTACACGTCAGACCCCAGGAGGATAGGATGATATGAGAGTACATCATTTCAAAGGGCGACCCATGGGCGGAAGAAGAGCCACCATGGGGGTCCCTAACATATTCCAAGCAGTTCTTCATCCCGACGCGGGGAGCTCTAGGAGCCCACGCCCCAGGTCTGGCCAAACTCCAGACGATTTCCAACGCCATCCTGCCACTAAGAGCTGTATTTCCAGAGCGCAGTCCTCACCGACACTTACAACCCTGTATGTAAGATGAAATGGAGTTGAAGTGAAGGTACAGGTAGTTTGAGGAATGAGGAACCCTCCCCAGCATTTGTCTAGTGACCCGTGAATACCTCCAAGAAAACCCATGGGTCAGAAAGGTCATGACAAGACTTTTTCTAAACATGCTTTTTTTGGATACAGGGAATCCTAAAAAGTGTATTTCTGATGAAATCTCGGTATCAAAATTTTGGGTGGAGAGCAATACACCATGCACTCACTATGTGGAGAAAGTAAAAAGGTGGACTGAAGAATTTTGTTGAAAACCTTGGAAAGAGAAGGAACATTCAAATAAAATGTTTTAGTTATTAAAGAACATCTGGGTGTGAATATGGCAAAATAATAGCCAAGGCTAATGTGTAAACCATATTCAATGTATTGCTGCTTAGTACAAGTAAAAATAGGTTATATAGCTAGAGAAAGTCATGTGAGTGGAAATTAAATTTTTCTTATTTGTCACTTGAGCTGATTAGGGACTAATTGATTTCATATTCACAGCAAAGAAGATAGACATTTCAGTATTGAGCTGAGAAGATTGTATCATTGCTGTGGTTTGATTGAAATGCTTTCTGCCAGAGTTAGATGTGTAAACAATGTAAAAGAGTTAGATAGGTAGAGTCAGACTGAAAAATTCACGAATGAATTTTTTCAGTCTGACTCTACTTATTCAACTCTGTCCAACTCATACCTTCTTCATCCCAATCGACATAAACGTCTTATTTCTTGGTTCCTTATAAGAAGAAGGGCATACACTACGATAAACCGACAGTCACATGTTTTAAAATGTGGTTGCTATACACACGGCTTGTGTGAAAAAACAATTAAACCAATACCAATTGACCATAATAGTTGGCTATACTATGAATCCTGGGACTTAAAAGTACTTACAACATTGTAAGTCACCATTGGCGTTTGTATTCTCAAAATAATTTGAGATGACTTTGTGGTTTACAGGAAAACATGTGAGTCAGATGAGAAATTCAATGCTATGCCAGCCATGGTAGCCCAGTGAAAGAGCAACCGGCTAGAGACCGGGAGATCCATGGTTCAAATCCTGCCTATGGCATTGAATATTTCAGTCTGACTCTACCTATCCAACTCCTGTCCTACACATGGCTTTTGTGAAAAAAACAATTAAACCAATGTAAAAGAGTTTGAGAACCATTTGGTATTCTGAATTGAAGTATGGGGGCAAGGAGCACAATGGGCACAGCAAGCATTTGGTTATACAAAACCCATGGAGTACAAGAGTACCATTATAATTTTGAACATTGATTCCATTCAGTATGAGGCTATAGCAGGCAGTAGAATCAATATGGCTGATAGCTGCTGTAGTAATGTTATTCAACTTGTGTATTTTGGTGATTTTTTTGTAATGTTTTACCTTTATGCCCTAAGGAGTTGTCATTCTCATGGAATTAAACATAAAACAGGTAACAAGCCAGGGATATTGTTCTGCATATATTAAAATAATCATAGCATTTTACTGTGTTGATGATTGAAACATTATGTTCAATTATATTAGGTATAAAGTCATGGAGCAGAGTGAGCAATTTTTATTTTCTCTATACATACTATGTAATAGTGTATAGAGAAGGTATTGTAATGCACTAAAAAATTTGATACAAGATTTCACCGGAAATAGGTTTTAAGACACCCTGATTCTAAAAAATGATTTTTAGAAACATGTCCATGTATGAGTGCATGGCACAGCTCAAAAACGAAAAGTCGGTTAAATATCAAACTTGGTATTTAAATTGAGTATTTTTCAAGAATGCACACAAAGATTTTCAAGAAAATCCTACCAAAAATTTAGATTTTCTCAAAAATGGTCTTAACAATTTTGATTAAAATATTTTTAGGTTTAACATATTTTTAAGACAACAAAATGTATATCTTGAATTTTCTGGGAATAGCCTCTGAAGACCTCTTCATTCTGGATGACTTTTGTATAACTGGCAAACCATAAGAGATAGACAAAAACTTATAGAGAAAATGTAGATCTCATTAAAACACACAATTAATGTAATATCTAATCTTTTTGTAGAGTTAACCATTTTAAAGTTATTCCAGTTTATGGGTATCAATTTTAAGGCACTTCAACTTTTCTTGAATGGGAAGACATCTTTTTTGTTTGTCGTTTGTTTACTCCTGGCAAGAAAAGATAATGGAATTTCAATTGTTTCACATAGAGACCAGAAATGCACAGTCTATTGCTTTAAACTGTGCATTTCCTTATTTCCTTTCTACTTACAAGGAAACAAGTAATAGACTAGTTCAGCTTATGTTTATCTTGATTAGCATGATGTAGCTAAAAGATTAATCTTTTGAGTAAAAGATTTGTTTGCGGAGCAACTAGAGAAAGTCATGTGAATGGA
The DNA here is from genome assembly GCA_030762935.1 of Hymenopus coronatus. Taxonomy (NCBI): domain Eukaryota; kingdom Metazoa; phylum Arthropoda; class Insecta; order Mantodea; family Hymenopodidae; genus Hymenopus; species Hymenopus coronatus. Next base: position 69,707,890 of record CM060897.1, on the reverse strand, counting down.
ACACATCAGATTTTTCCTGAAGTACAGTGAGCATGTTGTGTTATTCGTGTTAGACTAATGTTACATCTATATTATAATTTTCAGACAGAGAAAATGGTTCACAACAGACAACGAAAAACAAATTTAGTCCTTGCACCTGCTGAAGAAATGAAAAAGGCAGTGGATTGTGATAATTGATGGAATACTGAGCTCAGAAAAGCAGGAGCTCTTGGAACTAGACAATAAAAGAATAAACAAGAACTCTCCAGTGCAGAAAACCAATGGACCTATGCCCTAATGCCTAACAAGAAGGCTACAACCAGAGGCCAACTCATCAGACAGGCTCTGCCATTGTCCCAAGAAGTGATACTGATGATGATGACCGTCTAAATATGGAAAATGAGGAAAGTGTGAGACAAGAACTGAAGGAAGACTATGATAGTCACAGTGACAACTGAAGGGAAAGAAATGCCATTTTGCTATTTTGTGGTGCTTATGAAGTCAATGAACCGTAACAAAATTGTTGCAAAAGTGACACCTCCAAAACTCAAGGAAATTTAACTGGTATTTTTTACTTCCCATAGAGACAAAAGCAGGGAGTGTTAATATATGTGTTATTATCTGCAAACTGCCAAACACTACTGTGGATGGCTCAAAAAGGTTAGATTGAATATTCATGTTTCTGTTCCCTACAGTGATAATGTTATTGTATGTTCATGTATCAAGGACATGATAAATATTTCTAGGCTATTTGACATAATTTTAATGAGTACTCACTCTGCCCCATATTGGGATACAGTGAGTATCTTTGACATGGACTTCCTCTCAATATTTTATTCTTAAAAGTTTGCAATGGAAAATATAAACAAAATTTACAGTGATATTAAAATGTAGAGGCCTTACAAAGCATAGGCAAATAACAAAAATCATTAACTTTCAGCACAAAGTATTATAAAACCCAAAATGTGTCCTATGTGCTCCAGTTTTCCTTAGTTCTTAAGTGTTTCTGATGTGTTGCATTCATATGCTAATATAATGTGATCCATTTTCCCAAGTTAAAAACAGGACACTTCTCAACTGATTTTTAAAATTAGGCTTGGGATTGTAAGTTAATGAAATTAGAAAATCTAAAAGGCTGTTTATATATTTATTAGTAATTTACATAGTTTCACCAGCCTCTTATGGAGGAGTAACCCCCAGGACTTACACATGAGTGTCTAAGGTTACACATCTGTTGAGGATCACATGAACATTGAATCAGCATGAAAAACCTGGAATGGGCTATTGTTCTATAACCAGGTGTGAGAAAGATGAAATGAAGGCAAAATAGATAAAAGGAATGTGATAGTAGGGGAAACTGGAGAAAACCTGTTCCTGCATCACTTTATCCATCACGAATCTCACATGCAGTTGCTTGGGATTGAACTCAGGCTGTCTAGGTGAAAGGTGAGTGGTCTAGCCACTCAGCCATGGCACGGCCTTGTTTGCTTTAATATAGCTACTGTATTCAATGTTACCAAGCAAAAAATGAAGAATAAAATTATTTTCTAACAAAACAGGACCATCACAGCAAAATTTATCAGAACACTGAGGCAACAGGTTGAAAAATAGTACTGTCCCATTCATAATGGGATCTGGTCACTTTACCTAATAAGCCTCATTAGCAAGCTTTAAACTTGAATAGGTTGAATTAGCTCGTATTATACTGGTATGCTACTTACAAGCGAGCAGATAGGGAAGAGGCAGTAGTCTTGTGTACCGAGTTTATACTATAAATATAGGTGGGTATAGAAGTAAATATAAGTTCTGTAATAAGTATAAGTTTTTTATTACAAAGTATAAATAACATGAACAATTAATACATCTGTACTGTGGCCTGAGGCATATGCTGCAAACAAACCAAGTTCAGGACTAGCTTTTTTTTTGACTTAGTAATTTTGTATATATTTTTGTTCTGGGTTTAATAAAAGAAAATGATTCCACTGAAATATAATAAGCACATGCATATAATAATAAAGGATGAAGAATATAATAATTGTAATAACTCAGTTTTTTTACCTCTAAATTTACCTCCATCTATTTGTGAAATGATAACTTCAGATTTTGTGTCCATTAGGCAAATATGAGTCCCTATCTTCAGCAATAAAAAAATCTTAAACTGGCTATACTGAATACATGTCAGGAAGTGCTTTGGTTGTTCTCAGGCTAGTTAGTAATGTTTCACATTGCAAAAGAGAAGACCTGAGAGGTTTGTTTCACTGACTTCCCTCTTCATATCCAGTACTACTAATATACCCATTATTTCACATCAGTCATGCTACTCTCACCTGAGAAGACAACCTATATTACATTGCAAACAGAATAAAGTTTTGTCGCAAGGAGCCCATTTTATAACCAACTAGAGTGGAACCAGCCATCACATGAGTAATATATTCTTTATTATTTATAAATGTAATACAAATTCTTTCTTCACAAATTTATCAGATTTTGCAGCTAGCCTAGTTAGTCCACAGAACATGCCTGACTGTGGCGGATGATGAAATTAATTTAATGTGTGATTTACATGCATGGATAACAATTATAATAGAATTTGCTGAATGTGTCAAAAGCAGAACGTCTTCTATTGGTCTTTGTGACTTCAGAACAGGCTGTGCATAGTCACTTGCTTAAAGTGAATAACCAGCAGTGCTTAGGGAGGGGGAGGTTGCAGTGAAACCCTGTGCACACCTACTTTCCAATTAAAGTGCAATGAAACAGCAACCGTGACCGAAGCTTATTCATCAATTTATTATAAGCACCAATTAATTAGTGCTATAGGCTACACCTTTTTTTCCTGGGTGGGGGAGGCTAGTCTACTATTGTCTTTTGGTAGTTTGAGCGTAGCAAGATATTAAAGGAACGTCTCAGAATGCATTCCTCAAAATCTTACCACTCTGATTAAATATTCACTGGAACTATACAGAAATCTAAAAAGAAATGGGATAGAGATATATATAGATGGGCTTACGTGATAAAATGGGGAGAGAAGCATATGCTTGGGCAAGAGCACATGTGTTAAAACTAAAGGGAGCTCAGAGGGGATTATCACAATAATATATGCCCAAAGAGTAGGGAAAATGAAGTATTGCATTGTATTCATAAGTGCAAGAAAACAGAGGTATGAAGTGGACTGAGATTTGATAAAGGAATAAACTAGGGATAAAGGAATTATCAAAAAGAATGTTTAACAATATAAGAAGAGAATTTATTATAGCTTGCAGAAAATGTGGAGGAAAGGTGCTTGGAGGAGGAAATGAATAGAGGAGAGAATGGATTCTTATACACTAGGGGTTAATGTGTATATGTTTCAAAGGAACAAGCAACTCTCAAGGAAAGAAACTTTGCAGAATGTGTTTAAGAAGAAAGGTATATTATTGTATGAAATGCAACAAATGTTTTTCTTGTGATTTATAATTCATTCATGCCACTGTGATATATCAGTAACACTGAAATCAGTATGTATGGCATGCATCATTTCTGTCAGAAACTCACACTCACCTGTCTCTCCATACAGGGCAACAGACATGAAAGCCACTGTGTAAATGTAAAATGGTGTGTTATTTATGGACTTTAACTGCTGTGGTTCTCAGCGTCCCATTCTAAATTGGGCGTGAAAAACAGCTTAATTTTACTCAGAGGCCTCTCTATCAGGCTTGAGGTTCTTTTACATGCCACTGTGTGTTTACTATCTACGTACAAATACTTATGTCCCACATAAAATACAACCCTTGAGAAGAAACACTTTTGTTTGTTGAACACTGCAAATTGAATGCCAACAAAAATTCCTTGCAAAAGTTCAGTATTATAATTTCACTGGATATAGACATTTTAAGGTCCTTTGAATCCTTACCCTAAAAAAAAAGACAATTTTTAGAAAAAAGTGTCTGTGAATGGCATAACCTAAATACAATAAAAAGTCAGATACTTAACTGTGGGTTTAAATTCAGTATTTGCCAAAGATGCAACACAAAAGATCCATGTGTTCAAGACACTTGCAAGGCAAATTAAATGTATATCTAAAATTTTATGTTTAATGGCCTGTGAAATGCTCTTTAATGTCAATTACTTATTACTTTGTGCATGTAAATAGCAGGTGAACAGATTTTGTCATGGGAGAATCATGTTCAAATCAGCTGTGGCATTGAATTTTTCAGCTGGTTCTAACAATAAAACACTTAAATAATAACCAATATAATCACCAACATACAGTAAGAGATAGACAAAATCTTACTACACAAAAGATGTAGATATCATTAAAAATGACAATTTATGTAGAGTGAAACTTCTGATAAAGTTAAATATTTGAGATATTTTTTGTTATTGGTTTGAATTTTCAAATACTTTTTACTTTCTCTACCATGCATAATGTATATAGTAGGTAGAGAAGGTATTGCACTCCACCCAAAATTCATCAGATTTTGCCAGCTGTTTTCAGACCCCTGAGAAAAGAAAGAAAAAAAAAACATTCTTAGGTCTTCTGTGATCAACATAACTAAAAAATGGAAATTCTGTTAAATGTCATACTTGATATTTCAGCATCTTCCAAGAAAGCAACATGATTTTTAGGAGATTTTGAGTCTTCAAAAGTCTCTATATACATATACAATTAGGGGTGTTAAGCCAATGTTTAATAAGCATTACTAGAACCTTTTCAAAACAAGTCAACAACCTCCAGAACATTCAGCCTATTAAGTCAATTAATGATTGTTCTTACACAAAAGCTCTGTGTAAACTAAGAGTTGGAAAGGTAAAATCACACTAAAAGTTCAATCTATAGTCACAATCTGAACCACAGATCTTCGGCTATGTTAACTCACTTGGTTAGAGTAGGTGCACAGAAAGCCAAAGTTTTGTGGTTTAAATCCTGGCTTTGACATTGAACTTTTTAGTCTGATTTTACCTTTCCAACTTAAATCTTCATATGGCTTGTGTGGAATAACAATTTTCACTGATTGTTCTAATTTGTTTTATGCATTTTTATTGGTATTGAATATCACATTAGAGAGAAAACGTTTTTCACTACATGGAGATCATGTGGATGTGCCACAGAACAAACCTGCCAATTTAACTGCTGCACAGAAGATGATCCTGTATCTGCAGAGCAACATTATACCCTTGCGGAGCTCAGTTTCAAACAAAACATCAAACAGTGCAAGTTGCAGAAAATGGATATAGTTCAAAGATATTGGTCATGTTTTGTAGTTTCACAGGTGGTTTTATTTACTGAAGTGGAAAAATAAGCTTCCATAAAATCTAAGTTAGCAAGAGCTAAAACATTGCCCAGTCAAACCTAAAGAACTTATTTATGTTTAAGTAAATGAAAAATGTAACAGGAGCCTCTAAATATCCAAAGAACATCAAAGAAGTTAAAGAAAGCAATTGGTGTGTCCAAAAAGTCTGTGGAGGATGAACGTAATTATGGTCAGCGCAATCGTTTTGCCATCAATTTAGAAAATGATAGTGACAGCAGTATAGGAAACTTAGGTAAGGTTAGAGAGAAATGGATAAGAATGTGCAACAAGAAGAGGAAAGATATTAGAAAATAAGAAAAAGGAGGAAAGAATAGTTGCATGATGTAGGTAAGGTGCATTATACATGTATAACCGTGGTATTAAGGTGTATGGTGGACCGAGAGAGAGAGAGAGAAAAAAAAAACAAACAAACAAGTCTAAGAAAGGTATAAGAAAAATATAAGAATATATGTGCAGTATTGTGGTTAATAAAGGCAGCAAGTGACTAGCATCAACAGAATGGATGTCAGCAAAGATGAAATGAATGGAGTTCATCTGCTTCCTGACAATGGAAATGGACTTTTAGCTTAACATTAACATATGTTTTATTTTTATTGTTCTGTTCAGAAATTAGATTTAGATTTACTTATGGATGCTTTTTAACTGCTGTGGTTCTCAGTGTTCCATTCATATTGAGCATGAAAGACCACTTCAGAGGCCTATCAGACTTGAGGTTCTTTTACGTGCTGTAAATTTATGAGAAGGGACCACTGGCTCTGCTTTACTTCCCTTCCAAAATCCTTAGCAAGGATTTTTATGCCTGAAAAAATCCATTGCCCTCTGCTGAGTTTGAATTCGCGACCTTGGGAGCCATAGGCTAACATATTACGTTTAGACCATGAAGGATGACTTTCTGTTCAAAGATAAAATGTGTAAATCTCTTGGCACATACTTGCCTATGTTAACAATGTTTTATTTTCTGACCTCACACATAGCTAAAGCACATTCGCTTTGTTTTTTGTACTAAATTTCCTTGAAATTGAATTATAATGCTTTCAATTCTGTATTTTCCAAGCATGTTTCTGAAACAACAATGTGTACATAGATAGCAGATCTTCAAGCAAGTGCAATTGAGAGCAAGGCTTGCCGATTTCATCTGATAATGTTGAAATCTTGGGCATCTTCCGTTAGCAAGCAAGTTTTGTGTCTAGTTTATAACATTGATCCAAATATATCTTCATTTTCTATAAAAATGTTGGTTATACTATTCAGATGAATGATTAATTTTCAAACACTCAATGAAGTAGTAATTTCTGGCAACCTTGTTCAATGATGAGCGTATGATAAATGATCACCATCTGGATGATTCCATAGGATTCCTGCAATAACAGTGGTAGAATCACTGTAATTAAAAGCAACATTATATTTACTGTTATTGTAAACAGTGCATTTTTTCCTTTATTAGAATGTAGGTACATTGTACTGTGCACAGTGTTCTAATATATATATGTATATATGAATGTCTTTTACCTCAAAGTCTTAATTCACCACTTTGTCAACATAATCCCTTTTGATTATAGTACACAGATTTGGTCACATAAACATGCTTTAACTTAGCACAAATATTTCTAGATGCCATTATGCAGTTGCTTCCTTTGATTCGGTTCACTTTCTTCAACTGCAAGTATTAAGGCATGTTTGGTAAATTACACTTCAAATGTCTCTGGTTCTAAAACACTGCATTGCAAGAGTTAAAATGTCAATAGCTGTAACAAAAGATTTCTACTTGCTGTGAGGTTCTAATAGAAAAAAAGTTCTGCAGCATTTCATTTACAAAAATGCCTTAGAATAACAAACATTATGATGTCCAACTTGCAACACTTGTATACATTAAAAATTCCACCAGTTCCCAAAATAACTGTGAAACAAACAAATATATAAACAGTATATCAATTCTTCTTTTCCAATGTTATAATAATTACAGCAATAAATATTAAAATTCAAATTTTTATATCTACATATAGTTCAGTTATCCATGATATTTCTGTTATATCATTTGTAACAATAACTTGCTTAAGTCTATGCTCACTTTTAACTTTGTTACCAGCACGTAAATCTTGGGATAAGTGAATAATATCTTGCAGCTTTCAATTCAACATATTTCATTCTGTTACAGCAACACTGCGCTTGTGATGGCACTAGAATATTTACAATCTGTGCCTTTATTTTACTTATATACACATATGGCACATATCGTTAACTATCACAAACTTGCTCATCAACATTCGTACAAATGTGCAGTTCCAAAAGGCTTGAGAGCATGATGTAGTTATTGTAGACAAATATGATAAACAATGATTTTGTACATAATTACTTGCTTATCAGAAGTGATTCTATTAAAACAGAACATGCAACCTTTATTCAACCTCGATATAACATGGTTGAATCATAGCTTTTATGCAAAACTTCTACTACAGTGCTATTTCATTTGCTTAAAATAAGCATTTAGAACCAATTTCTCCTTTTGAGAAATATTGTCTTCTTTATCACAAAGTAATGCTTTGTTTTCTATCACATACAATTATCTTGAACCAAGGCCAGTTGTATTATTTTCCTATGTTTACCTTCTTCAAGCAAAAATTTTACGTCAATTCTAAAATGTATGACTACAAACTGCTTAGTTCCAAACTTGTTTTATCAAGGTTGCTTTCAACATTATAATATACTTAAAAAAATTAATACGTTTTAGGCTTCCACTATGCAGTTTTGTTCTTGAAAATGGATGAAACAACCAAACATTATTTGGTTCCATGACACCAAATTTGCTTGTTTCCAGAAGGAAAATAATGCAGAAAATGGAACTTGACTCATCATTAAGCATAGGAATTTCTAAGCATTATAGCCAGGATGAAAAGATATTGAATTCTTGCTGGACTTTATGCAGTGATACTAAAGTCTACATTCATTATATTTCTTGTGCAATCTGTTGGTATTAAGAGACAGCACTCACCAACCATGTTTACCTGCCAGTCAGTGACTCATGGCCACTGCTGGTTACATTCTTTGTATTATATAATGACTTGAATATAGATAACCTGAAGCCAACTGCTTAGAATTCCTATGTCTGCTCACAATCATTTTCCATACTACATTTTTACCTTCATCAGAACACTTCATATTACAACACAAAATTACTTTACAAAAATACATATGAAACAATATTTTTTGTTATACCACATTCCAATGGAGCATTTTGCATTTTTAAAATACTCACAAAGAAGACATTTAGGACAAACTTTTAATAAGCATAATCTTAATTCTTAAATCCTTCTAAGCCAAAATCTCAGAAAACAAAACAGAAGGTTATAATATTAAGCTATGATTGCCTCTTTATATATATATAACAAATTTGGACTGTTTGGTTAAATAAATATAATTTTTACATGGCATGGAACAAACAAAATCTATTATACAACTACCACAAAAATGACATTCCCTTATTTGCATTAAATTTCTGTTCTCAGCTATGGCTTGGTTGGAAACATCTCAGTGGTAAGGAAATGCATTATTTTCTTTAGCAGTTTTGTAAATAACTATGGTTTTTTCTCTTTGGTACAAAAACGCCTTACATATTAATAATACAGAGTGTAAAAAAATAATATATTACAAGGTTCAGTGGTAGGTACATGTGTACTGTATTTTGTTTATACATCTATGTCCAAGAACTGTCTCAATCAGCATTTACTCAACAGGCATCACCCATCTCAAACCTGTAGATGTCTGTGACTTGAGCACACCATACACAGGTTTGTCATCACATAACCAGGTAATGTATAAAATGTAAGTTGGAGGGCAGCCCTTTTGAACACTTTCAGTAGCTGATTGAATGTTATATGTTTACTTCCAGTATTTCAGTTTTCTTATTCACTTCTTTATCTTTTGTGATCCTAACTGTGAACATCCTCCTCAATATTTCAGAGACCCTATTGTGATAAACTAAGCATTTCTGAACATGGGTTTACTAACAAAATATGTTAACATGGCTCCTATCTATTCACCATGAGACTTGTAACATTTATTTATTTACACTCTGAATAATCCAAAGTCACATAGATTTTCTGGAAGTAATTGTCACTTAAATATGAAAATACAGTCTCTTAACAGAAGTAAATGCTACAGCTTATGGCCACTGCACTGTGCATCCCAGCTCAAAATTACAAGAGAATGAATTTATTTTAAGAAATCAGAATTTCAATCTCTATTGTTTACTACTATTATCTGGCAGCAGCAATAAAATAATTTTGATTGTTTTACTGTTAATTTGCAATATTAGTAAATTTAGAAAACAACCATAATGAAGACAAAGTCCACATTAAGAATTCTGCTACTTTATGCTTTACAAAGAAGAGTAAAAGCATGGAAAGAGTAAAAGCTACACATTTGAAAATTTTGAAACCGGCAACACGTGAAATTGTCTAGACATATTTCATACACAAACAGGCAAGTAAATAATATATATAGAAAACATTGTTTTTCATGAGCAGAGGCAGAGGCATGTCATTCTTCTGGTGTAGGTAGCCAACTAAAATTTCAGGTTCTCCAAGAAGTTATCTTTTTTTTTTAAACTGGGTTGTTTGCTTAGTGATTATATAAATATATACAAATTAAACTTAAATACATGAACCATAATTCAATTTTACTTTATTTTCAGTCCTTAAGATAAATGTATTCCTCTTTCATAGCATTTTCCCAAAATAATGTCACAGGCCACATAAAACACAGATACTGGAAAATTGTAATCTTTTACAAAATGCAGCATTTGCATTTCTAAGACAGGAGTTCAAGATAAGCAGCTTCATTATTCTTCCCTTTCTTATGCTTTCTAATGAAAATTTACTGTCCAAATACAAATCAAATGGAAACTCATCTGTTCACAACTACAAAACCTGAATGACCCAAATGATAAGTCTGAACATATTATGTAATAACTTTAACTCAATATAACATTAGTTAAGCCTCAAAGCTGATCCATTTTTTTCTTCCTCTCTTTTAAGCAAACTTAAAAAATTTAATTTGCTAACCCTTTCTAATCCAATTGTATATTTCGCATCATTATGTATAACTCTTGTAGGAGGTGCAGTAAAATACATGTACCTACTTAGAAAGATAAGTTTCTGATAATTCTTTATTTTTATTGCTACTTGTTTTGATGTTTAATTGACTCTTATTAACATAGCCTAAAATAAATTAAAAAATTGTACATATCCTTTTAATATAAATGGAAAGCACTGCAGTGCTACATAAAGCTCTGTACAGATGTAGACATTTGTTGTACAAGAAACAGTGTCATACAATGTTACATCATCTAGCATGTATACATGGCACAATCATTGGCATTACGTTTTCAGAAAATGGCTGAGATAGAAGCTGCAATTACTCTTTATGTAACTTATCAACATCACAAAAGAAGAAAACTAAGATGGTACAATAGGACAACCAGGACATTGTTTTATATGTAAGAGTAGGTAGAGCTGAACAGGGTCCTTCAAAAAGCAAAAATTTATCAAAGTTCCATATTGTGGGTTTATAAATTTTCTTCATTACAGAGAAATTTTATTTTTGTTTTCTAAATTAAACTCTGTAACAAAAGCAGTGTGCAAAACTTATAATATCCACATTTTTGAAGGCCTTATTTTCTTTAAGGGTCATCTCCTTAGTACAGCAATAGCATGGCTGTTTACCGAACGGAGGCCCAGGTTTAATTCCCAGCACTGGCATGACTTTCCTCTGCTGGGAGACCTGGTCCATTATCTCAGCCTCATAAACTCCCAGGGACCTCCAATTGAGTAGTTACCTGAGGGAGAAGCAGCAGCTCCAGTTTACGTGGACTGTATTTACCAGAGGAAGGAGTAGGAGAGCTAACCATGTACCACCCTCCAGTACTTCAAACTACCCACGACACCTCTAATGGGCAGAGGTGGGAATGCAGCAGTCAGGTGGTGGCTTAGGCCTGATTTCAGGCTGTAGTGCCACAGAGTTTAGTTTTATTTCCTTTAATTGCATATATTTTCCAAAGCTCTTTGTTTTACATGGTTATAATGATACTAGGGCAACTTGTACAGGCTTGTTTCTTTACCTTAAGCTTCAATGAACATATCCAAAGCAACTTTGGATCATTCCATGATTAGAAATGTGTAGGAAATTATAAATAAGTGCTATAATGGTATAATAAGCAAACATGTCAGTCAGCATACATGTAGAATACAAACTGCAGTCAGGCAATGCTCAACGGAATGAGACCAGATGTAAGGAATATAGTTTTGTTCACTGGTTTGCCATTTGGGAAAAATTTCATACAGTGCCAGTAGATGATGAAATGTTTACATCTATATAGGCCTAAGTTCTGTTAAAGTTTATGCATGCCAATAATCATCCTTTATCACAGAGTTAGTATCACAACAAGAATTCAAACTTAAGTACACTCTGACATTGAAATCCCTGCCGTGAATTTGTAGCCTTTAACCAAATGAGCTATGAACCAAGATCAGGAAAAGCAAATTTTAACAGCAAAAAATATCTTTTTTATGTCAACCAGCTCAAGAGTTGATTTCAGCCAAAAATAAAATAGGGTAGGAAAAGTTTAACAGTGATAACTTTAATAATGTCAAATAGAAATCATCTTAAGTTGGAACATTTTCAAACAATATGCCTCATATCAGACATTTGCTCAACAGAAACAAACCAATCAAAAGCTTTGCACTTTACGTTTTTATCTACTATTCTTAGAAGCTGCATACAATTTTACAAGAAAGATAGACTATGTGCTTATCTAAATTATAATGAAATGTTGTCATGAGAGCACACTAACTTATACTGTAGCGGAACACGTTCTGTTCAAAATACTTAATTTGCAACATTGTTACACTGTTTTTATATCAGGGGTATACAGCTGAGAAACTCAGGGTGGTAGAGTGCAGTGGTACCAGTCATTTTCCACAGCTCACATGTACACTATGATGGGTGACATGTGTAAACAAGCAAATCACAAATTACAAACTCTGTGAATGATTCCCTGCTTACCATAATTTTTGGGGTGTGGAATGTATGCCTATTTGTATGTTATGCATATTATATTATTAAACAGTAAATTCTCTACATAAGAGAAGGCTTGTGTTGCAATAGGTATTATTGCTAGTTCAATAGAAGTGTGCTGCTAAATATGCCAAGTTTAAATGTTTCTTTGTTAGGAAGTAATTCCTCATAAGGGATGCCCAGTAGTTACCATAATACAAAGATTTAACAAAATGGAAACATAATAGTGGCTTAAACCTTTCCTGAGCCTTACATGACCAGCACCAAAGTTAACATTTTGTGGTACAATCTTAAAGCACAAGATAAGCTAAGTAAAACAGCAGCATGAATGACACGATCAACCTTACCACCACAAAATTTAACTTTCAATGTCATCACTTTTTTTCTTACATAAAATGCTTTCACTTTAGTAATCTCCATTTTAACATATGACAGGTATATCTATAACACATTTATACATACATCTCCACAGTTTTGACAATCACAGCTGTTGTAGGAGTAGTTTCCTTGTTTCCGAAGTTCATAAAAACATTAATTTCCATCTAGCTTTTAGAAACTCAGCATTAGTAACTTTTTATGCAATATTTCGTTAACTACCTTATTTAAAAAATGTTCATGTTAAACAATTACTTCCTTTGGTTACTGTGGAAGTTTGGTTAGCTTGATTTCCTGCATTTATGGTCCATTCTTTTCATTCTGAGAGAGAGGGTCACATAACATGAGCATTTACCCCTCATTCCATCAATTTTTAATCTTTTCTTTTCATTTTACAATACTCATGTTGACATATGGTGTTTTCACCATATGAATAGTTCCAAAGTTACATCTTAAAAAATGATTTACATTATATTTATCCTTTTGGACAATTTTACAACAGTGCTATGGTCACAAATTTTAGCAAATATTACATACACCATAGCTTACCACTTTTGATCACCTGTATAAAGGGTGAGAAACTATCCAAAATTTTTTTTAAGAATTGACCTTGTTCATTCAGTTAAAACTCAGAGCACTGCATTTATGTCTGCAATTCCTGTTGGTACCTGGTTTTATTAATTTCAATTGTAATGATTAAAGTTTTACAATAATTTTGTTATACCTCTAGGGATAGGATGTTTTCTCATGTGGTTAGAGGCCAGTAGCCAAATCTTGAGAAATTTAAAAATCCAGATATTTTCTGCTTGCACATACAAATCACCACACACAGTAACTATTTCCTTGAAGTTTTCCAGTCTTTTTTGCATAATCAGATAGTTCGCAGCGGCCGGGCGGTAGGCCAAGGCTCCCCGTGAGCTGTCGTGCCATGGAGTTATGTAGATAGTTTTTTGTAATATATTCAGGACATCTTTCTAGGTTTCCTTGACTTTAAGGATATTATATTGAATCGTCACTAACTTATTGGCTATTATTAAAATAGCTTATTAGACAAGTGAAAGGAAACAGAACAAAATTTAACAGAACTCTTCAAAAGAAACGATAAATTCAATCTAAAATTCAGCATTTGGTGGGATCAAATAACATACTGAATTAACTTTTGTAAATTAATTTCACTTGCTGAATCATTCAAAACTCAGCATTACTCATTTGGACAGTATAATTAATATTCAAAGAGCTGTACTAAGTTAAAAGTAATCCAATTAGTGTTTCAAATTATTTCAATTTGTTATTTGATAAACTGTATTATTTATTTCCATATTTTGTCCACTTGCAACATATGTCTAATATATATATATTAAATATATATTTTTAAAATCTATTCAGAATGGCAAATATAGTCATACATCATGACTTTTATTTCAACTGCCTCCACCATCCACAGTCTGGTAAAGAGTTCAATCAGCCCTTTGAGGCCATTACCTTGTATACCACACTACTTTGCTCTGCAACAAGCAGACGGGTTGGCATGCAATGCAGTATACATCTATATTTGGTTTTACTATTGCTTTAGTCTGAAGGTGGAACTTTGGGTTGTGGTATACTATCCAATCCAATATTTACCTTGATTACCGAGGAAATCAAGACCAGTTCATAACACTTTTTTCTTTCATTTTGAAATACACATTTTTACTTTCTTTACTCTGTATAATAAGTAGGGAAATTACTGTATTTCACCCAAAAATTCTATACCAAGATTTCACCTACAGAAATGTGTTTTGGGGACTCCTGAATCCACAGAAAAGTCTGTTTGTCTGTGAACAACATAACTCAAAAAGGAAAAGTCTGATATATACCAAACATGATATTTAAGTTCAATACCTTCCAAAGATGACATAATTTTCATGAAATCCCCTTTCTCAACTTTCCTTTATAACAAACATTTTTAAAATATTGATTTTCTCAAAAATGCCTGAGACAATTTTGATTAAAATGGCATATATTTAATATGCTTACAGAACAAACAAAATGTATGTTTTGAATTTTTGTGGCATAAGTGATTTCTAATATATCCATTATTAACAGTTCGAGTCGCCCTCCGTGGTGTAATGGTTACCATGCTAACTTCATATACCCAAGGTCGTGGGTTCAAACCCGGCGGAGGACGATGGATTTTTTTCGGGCGTAAAAATCCTTAGCATGGCTTCCTTTGGAAGGGAAGTAAAGCAGTGGGTCCCGTGTCATAGATTTACGGCACGTAAAAGAACCTCAAGCCTGATAAGAGAGGCCTCTGAGCAAAATTAAGCGATCTTTCATGCCCAACATAAAATGGGACGCTGAGAACCAAAGCAGTTAAAGAGCGTCCATAAATAACAGACCATTTCCATTAACAGTTCGAACAGATCAGCATTTTGTAATAATTTTCAGTTGTTTCTGGCATTTGCATTAAAGGCATATGGAATTTTAAGACCAGCTTAGTGTCCAGTAGCTTAATATTTGACTAATACATTTCCTGTACCTATAAATAAATGTGTAATGTTACTACTTCTGCAAAGGTTTATCTCAATCAAACAGACAGAGAAATAAGCTTTCATATGTGCAGTTTTAGCTATTAATAAGCAATAAGATATACAAAAAATGTGAATATAACACATAAGATTGTTAATTTTGATGTAACAGAACAGGAAGCGCTGTGGCTGAGTGGTTAGACTGCTTGTTTCTCACTAAGATAGCCTGAATTTGATCCCATGGAACTCTTTTTCTCTGGGTTCCATCGACATTCCACCAACTGCTATATAATAATCTTCATATCATCCACTTCCTTACTTTCATATCAAGCACTGGGCTGATTGCCCATCCTGGCTTCTCTGTTCCACAGCCTCTGCTCCTCTGAAACCAAGCACTGCCAAAAAAGTCCTGAGGCTGAAAGACCTACATATAAGTAGGGTAAACAGATTAAGAAGTGATACAATATATCTTCATGGCAAATATCAGATACCTGAATTCTATTTTCTCTACCATGTACCCTACAGATACAGAAAGTATTTTTATATTCCACCCAAAAATTGAATATTGAGATTTCCCAGCAACATACCTTTTGAGAACAGTTTTAGCAAATGGCCAAATGTGTGAGTATATTAACAACATTACTCAAAATTAAAAGTTGAATACCAACTTGGTTTTTTGTTCACTATCTTTCAAAGCTGCAACACAACAAAATATCGCCTTCCCCTTAAATAACTCTTTGCATGAAATGGAAAGTTTTTGTTGCGATTTTATTTTCACAAATAAACAATGTTGATTATAGCACCCTATAATTCAGATACATATATGTGTATCTTGGATTTTCTAGGAATATTCTATGATATTCTCTTCATTAAGAAGAAATTTTCTGTAAGTTTGTATATCTTCATAAAAAATAAAAATGTACTGCACAAAAATATATGGATTTCTTTAAACATAGAATTTATTTCAACATTTTTGTGTTGACCATTTCCAAGATATGTGTTATTGGTTTGAAGTTTTTAATCTACTATTTACCACTCAATTGTTTGCATGAGGTCATGGAAAAAGTATGGAATTTAAAAACCAGCATATAGCAACCCACTTTTGAAAAGTTTTACTATCACTTTGGTATATATCTTCCTTGTGCCTACAACGAAATGTGTGATATTATTTCTACATATGTTTATTGCAATTAATATGAAATAGACAAGACATATAAGCTTCTGTTCGGATAGTTTACAGGTTCTGAAAAACTTATATACTTATATGGCCATCATTGAACTGCTGCTGGGACAAAGAGCAGCAGCTCTTATGGCCATTTTTGTATTTTTAGCTTCAACTCTGTCCACTGATCATTACAGTTTTTACTGTTTATGTACAAGTCAAGTGAAGCATTGTTACATGACATTTTTGTTCCCAAAGTTCATACCACCTAGTACAAGTAGCACATTTTAAGTATAAAAACTGCAATATAAACCATGATATATTGTTTAAGGCAACTGATATTTAAGTGCCACATTTCACAATGCTTTCCGAGATATTGTTTTGTATTTCAAATGCTTGTAATAGCATAGTATGTATTATTAAATTAAATAACATTTATTACATTAACACAAATGTTGTTTTGGTTTCTTTATTTTTATTTTCGTATAATTTCTCAAATAATTTAAGCACTCCCTCCCAATTTTAATGAGTGAGGCCAATACGCTCAAAACCATAGTGGTTTGAATGCAATTTTTTTAGTCAGGTTTCTTTTCTATTATTTTGGTTGGTAGCTTAATAGAAAAACATTCATTGGAATTATGCAGAAATTTTAAAAAACAGATTGGGGCAGAGAGAAATACGAGGGTCATTAGATAAGAATATTGGCCACCCTTGTGGAAACTGTTGCTGTTAAAAGAGCTTATTCACTGGTAATAGAATGGTAGCAGGCAGAGCATTGTTGCATTATTCATTTTCCCTCATTTTATGTTTGAAGTCTGGAAAGTGAGAACATTCTTGCAAATGCAATGGAGATTCAGAGAGCGTATTTTCGTGCAATTAATCTGTATGACTTCCATCCATATCTTCTTTAAGTGTACAGAAAGAAGTTTGTTACTAACAGGGAGGAGACCCTTTAATTCCTTTAATAATTAATTGAAGGCTTAAAGGAACCGACCTGGACAAAAGCCTAATGTCCGATCCCTCACCTTCACGCGGTGCAGCTGTTAGTAATCACATATCAATTTTGTTATAATAGAAAGGAGAGCCTTTAATTGCTTCTATAATTTGAAGACCTAAAGGAACCGATCTAAACAAAATTATGTGATGAACTAAAGTGAAGGGCTGCTCACCAATAAGCACTGGTCAGCTTGGCGAGTTATTGACCTGGACTGATATTTCTTCCTATTCACATATCTGATATCTTTCCTATCCAGTCTTGCTTGACTCAACTCTTGTTTTCTTCGACCCCAATGGTATTAGAGTATTCAAGGCCTAGGGGATCGTTCCATTTTCTTTCCTGTCCATACCTTTCTTTTCTTAGGTGATGTAACCGCCGTTTATGGTGACTAATTTTAAATGATTACAAAAAGTTGAACAAAAACATTCCAGATAAAGTGATGCTGCAAATATTTAACTGTGTAAAGTCTTGCCCTGTTTCGATATTAAGGGTGACAAAACATGGGTGTATCAGTCTGACCCAGAAACAAAATGTCAGTCCTTCATTTGGGTGCTCCTAGATGACTAATCACCCTTGAGATCAAGAGCGCTTCTTTCTTCTCCCTCACGTGGTCACTTGGTTGTAGTTCAGCTTGAAAATCAGAAAAGAGGTACTGCAAAATGGTACACAGAATTTGCCTTCCAAAAGTGTCTGAAAAAATTTAAGAAAAGTATCCAAAGACAGGACTAAGGGGCATTTAGTTACTTCATGACAATGCATCAGCTCACATCGCTAATGTAACAATAAAGTTTCTGCAAGGAACTGAGACAAAACTATAAAGTCATCCACCCTATTGTCCCAATCTGGTACCATGTAATTTTTTCCTGTTCCCTATGGTGAAGATCTGGCTTTTCTAGCCCTAAAGAAGCTGTTGCAGCATACAAAGAGCAATACTGGAATATCTGCAATGCTGGAAATTGATTGGTGTGGATGTTTCCAGGAGCAGTTTCAGAGGATGGAATGCTGCATACAGGGCTAGGGAGAAACATTTTGAGAAACTGGGATAAACAAAATGTTTCTATGAGTGTTCATTATTTGCCATCTCAATACTTATATATGGACCTATGTTATAAAATGGAGAAAGAAGGATATATTTGGGCAAGAATAGTTATGTTAAAACTAAGGGGACTCAGAGGGGATTATGACAAATAATGCCTAATATGTGGGGAAAATGAGGAAGCACTGCATAGTGTTCTAAATGCTAGAACACAGAGGTATGGTGAAGTGAACTGAGATTTTATAAATGGGATGAACTAGAGTTAGAGGAATTAGCAAAAAGGATGTTAACAATAATAGAAGATCATTTATTATAGCTTGCGGAAAATATTTAGGAGAGAAATAGAATTGTGAGCAGTGCAAGGTGGAGGATATGAGTAGAAGAGAGTATGTGTGTTTAATGACCAAAGGAACAAGCAACTCTCAAGGACAGAAAGAAACTTAGCTGAGTGTTTTTAATGAAAAAGAAAGGAAGGCATATAATTGTATGAAATGTAATAAATGTTGGTATTGTGATTTATGACAGTAAAATTAATTCATTATTTTTATGTACGACTTTAAGGTTCTCTAATTGGGGCAAGGAGGAACATGTGTTGAGACTGGAGAATTGTAGGCAATTAAACATGAGAAAAATTGGTATTTCACTTTACCACAATGAACATCTGCTATTCTTCCCTAACCAATGGCACTACTTTCTGTTATTCCACAAACTATTTAGGACTTCAAAACTAAAGAAGAGATCTGGAATTTTGACAGAAAGGACTGCTACCATGATTTATTGAGGGCCCCTGATTTGCTAAGTACTATCATGGATGCTTTGCTCAATGCTGGCTGCTGTGTATATAAAAGTATGTCTTTTTGCAAAAAAAAAAAAAAGAAATTAGTAGAATAGTTACAGCTGCAAAAGCATTACATACAACAACACAAAAATATAAATTTATTTCCCTAACCCAAGCTTTATCTAGATTTTCACCAGACGTATTACTGACTTCATTAATTTTTTCAGCAGTCTACTTCGTTGTTTATGATAAAGATTAAGAAACAAATCCTTCTCTTTCTTCCAAGTTACATGTGTAAATATTTCAACTGCTGTGAATGGAAAAACTAATTTGGTTGGCCAATATAGTACTGTTATCACACCCAGCTTACATAAAAAATGTGCTCATGAGACATGTTTTTATTGTATAGAATTGTGAAGCTCCTGTACCTCTTACGACGTGCGATCATTTCCCATCCCCAGATATTTTTGAGCAATGGTTCATGAGACACGAGTGACTATTCTCGCAGTGCTTTTACATGTGAAATCATTTATGCACATGATTAATGCTTATACTATTTTCTGTCATCATTTCCTTGTGTATATTAGGTGGTTTTCTCTGGTCTGAAAATGACAGATTTTAATGTACCTTAAATAGAAGTTCTATTCACCGACATAACCCAATAGTTTTGAACAAACATATGTACAGTGAATTTCAAATTGAAGAAGTTGGTAACAGTGAAGCTTTAAATAGTTTAGAAATTATTTTATGAATCAAATTTGAAACACAACTTCATTTACACTTTAACACTCGGACATATTTCAAAAGCAATTGATCTTATTCTCAGCTGAATATCGACTGATGTTAATAGTATCCTTAAGATAGATTTGCTGCCATTTTGACACTTTCTAATTCCATCCTTGGTTGCTATCTATATTAACCAAGAATGTGAGCAATGGCTCCTAAGTTTTGTTACAAATTTGGCTCATAAAATAATTTCTAAAATATGTAGTGATCTAAACTTTCTAGAAGAGTACAATAGTATATGTATTGCAATAAATCACAGTTTAAATTGGTGCTAATCAAAATGAAGACTTAGCCATCACAGATTTACAAATTTGTTCTCATAAAAAACTGGGATTCATTTATTGCACAAAAACAAAGTTCAACAAATAACAGAGTATCTTAATTACTTAAGAATTTGAAGTTGCCTTTGTGCAAACTTCAGTTTCTATAAACTAAATTTTCATTAGCTTTTTTTATGGCTACACATGGAATGCTGCAACTACATTCCTTATTTCACTTCTACAAAATATACAAATGTTACATCTCCCTACAGTTTAATATTTGTGTCATGTGCACGAGCTTGAAAAAGGTCATATTTAGTATAGCTTTACTGCTTTTGTAAATTTACATTCTAGAGTCTGAGCATGTCTAAGTTACAGTTGTAAGCAGACAAAATGGGATGTGAGGCATTCCTTATAACATCTGCAGGTCAATTTGTATTAAACACTAACAGACTTACAGTATGGGTCACATCTCTAGAAATGCATATCACAGTTTGATAACTTAATGTTCAAGAAAGCATTTCAAATAACTCTTTATCAGATTTCCCCCTCAATGTCTACTTTTTATGCTAGTCACTCCTGATTTGATATCAAATGTAGGTCACTGCTCCAGGGACATATATATAGAAAATAGGCCAGCTTCTTCTAATTTATCCAATTCATTGGATCTACTCAGCTGGAGCTAAAGCTTAGAACCCAATTATATTTTTCAGAAAGAAAATAATAGCAACAAAAAAAGGAATATTTTATTCCCATTTTTGCTAATGGTTTGCATATTTTTGGGCAAGTTATTTTCTTATATGTTTACAATAGCAAATATTGACATTTGCATAGCATTAGCAAGTTTTTTTTTTTACTTTCTCTACACATACTATGTACATAGTGTATAGACATTTTGTAATGCACTCAAAAATTTGATACCGAGATTTTACCGGAAATACATGTTTTGGGTCACCCTGAATAAAAAAAAAAAAAAAAATTCTGGAAAAAGGTCCATGTGTGTGTGTAAAATGAAAAAAAGTTTGGTATCTTGCAAGGATGAGACTCAAAGATTTTTAATAAAATCCCCCACCCCCAACTGCCCTTTACATGGAACTTTTTTTCAAAAATGTTGATTTTCTCAAAAATGACTAACAATTTTGATTAAAATATTAAAGATATTTACCTGACAAATAATATGTATATCTTGAATTTTCTGCAAATAGCCTCTGAAGACTACTTTATTCTGGATGAATTTAAAGGAATTTTGCATAACTGCTAAACCATAAGAGATAGACAAAAACTTACCACACAAAAAATGTAGAGTACATTAAAACACACAATTTATGCTATATAATTTTTTTTGTGGAGTTGATTGTTTTCGAGATATTCCTCATTTTTGATTTCAGCTTTAAAGAACTTATACTTTTCTGATACGGGAACTTATCAACTCCTGTCCATACAAACAAAGGAACTTGAGTCTCATAGCAACCAGCTTTTGACTATCACTTTAACCTATGGTACTCCTTTGCTTCTACTTACAAGGTAGCAAGTAATAAGACTATTTCTGCTAATGTTTTCTTGATTAGTATGAAGTAAATAGAAGCATTAGCTTTTTAGCAATAATTTTTTGCAGATGTAGAGAAAGTCATGTGAATGGTACACATAAGATTTTTTTTTTTTTTTTTGCCAAAAGGCAACCAAGGTATATTGCATAAATCAATATGTAATTACAAAATTAAAAGCTCAGAATTATTTTGAAATCTTGTAATTAGATAAAATTAGTAAATATGTACAGTAGAACCCCTATTATCACAGCTCTAATTAACGAGGCACTATATTAACCGAGCCAAATCTCTAAAATGCTAAATTATTTTTTAATGCAGTAATTTAAGGTTTTGTCATTAATACCATGCCATGTGACTACATTTTTTAAGGTTACAAACCCTGTCATTTCCAAAGACATTATATTACTCAGTGAATTTGTTAGATCCTGAAAACAAAATATTAAAATTGTTCTTAAAGGACGTTACTTCTTCAGAACAAATTCTATGCTTCAAAATCTCTACATTTCACACAGTAAAAATGTTGATATATCATTTTAATGGATATCACATCACTGCAATATAAACGGAAACGAAGTTGCTGATAATATAGCTAAATTAGCATCCAAATTATACCCTATCCTACATAAGGAAGTGTCACTCAGTAAATCTTAACATTTTATGGATACTTCAATGATAGCTTTCTGAAACCGATAACTTTACAAAATATTGAAAATAACAAATACACATGACATTTTTAAAGGACTTAAGCAAACCTTAGTCCTTGGATGCAGAGCAAGACTAAATGACATTGGTAAGTACCCTCTTGTGTAGATTTGGAATTTCAAACAGTTGATGAAAATCTAGCTCATATTCTATTGGAGTTTACAACAGCAAATCTTCTTATAGAGAATTTAAAACAATTACATTCTTGAGAGAGAGAGAGAGAGAGAGAGAGAGAGAGAGAGAGAGAGAGAGAGAGAGAGAGAGAGAGAGAGAGAGAGAGAGAGAGAGAGACACAGAGAAAAGAAAAAAAAACCAGGAAAACACACCATATTAACAAACCCAAAATATTGGTGTTTGGCAGCGAAGTATATTAAGGATATTGTAAAATTAGCTCAAAACACACATAGCAAGAAGTTAAGGAAGCTAATACAGTATACCTAGCAAGAAGTTAAGGAAGCTAATACAGTTTATGTCTTCATTATTATTGCTAATACAAATACATCCCAGCACTTGTAAATGGGGTGGGGAGCAATTGGAATACACCTAATTCTTGGAATAATCATGACTCTCCACATGCAAAGGTCTGTATCGTTTTTTTTAAAATATAAGCACAAACCAGCTACTATGATTACAGAGGTACATACGAAGCAGTTTTTATTCCACAATAAGGCTGAAGAGAAAATGGCTCTAATATATTTAGAAATTAAATGCAGTAATGTTGCTTCTAGGTGTTATGCAATCTTGCTAAATCATACCAACTTTAGGAAGGATGAAATTGCTACGATCACGAGAAGGTTGGCAAATGGCAAAACAGTCTAGTGTTAAAGGAATGAAAGTGACATCTGGAAGTGCAATTTCTAAACTGGAATGGAAATTAAACTAAACCAATTGTATATTAGATGGGGAAGTCATGTTATTAGTGAGTGAATAAAAATGTGGCACAGGATATTCATAAACAATGATGGATGAATAATTCCTTTTTACTCATTGGTTTTAGATGTAAATTACCATTTATCTGCACTTAAAATCACATTCCAATCCCCAGAAGTTGGTAAAATTTTATTTCAGTAATAGTGGATTGTGAAAGCACTACTTGTCTCACACATGCCTCTTGTAACTCTATAATAGAAATTTGTATTATTTGTTAAATAAATATATTAAAAACAATAAAATTTTAAGGTTAATTTTATATAGCAGAATTGCATGAAGTTATGCTGTAATAATTATTTCAGGTTATGTGGCACACTGTGACCTGTAATAAAAATGTATTTGCTAATAAAAGTAGATTATGAAATACATCCCAAATTTTAGGTTAATTGATATTGCAGAATTGCACGAGGTTATGATTTAATAATTATTTCAGGTTATGTGGGAAATGAATTTTATATTTCATCAGTATATGAAGATGCCCTTATTAATTCTGTAATGGAATACATGGTCACAGAAATCGTGATTTCTCACCTTATTCATCCATTACAGAAGCTTCGTATATGTAATACACGCTTTATACCTTATGAACAATAGCTTGAAGTTCTGGTAGATTTGGATTTCATAGGTTGCCAGCCTGACAATTCACAACTCTGAACGTAAGGGAGACAATATTATCTTAAATGCAAGCTATGAAAAGCTTAGACCAAGGAGAAATAAACATTTTGAGTGATAGAATAGCTTAATTTGTTAACTCAATTTTGATGCCCTTGCACCCGTCCATATTATCAGAGTTTTTGATTACCTAGGTAACACTGGTCTACATTAGTGTCAAATGTTTTTGACAATTGAATGTATTTACAATAGTGAGAAATAACTATTGAAAGTTTCAGTTTTTTGTTCACAATTAAACGCCTGTTTACTTTCACAAAAGGCATAAAGTAGCAGCATAAATGAGGTACTAAAGTAACCAGTTCTCATATAGATTTAAAAGAAACATGTATTAATTGTTCTAGCCCTCAAGTAACATATGAGACTTAGTGCATATTATTTTTGCATATAATTGCTTGCATTTATTCTTTAGTTATAATGCAAAAAATTAATTCCAAGAATATCAGATTGTGAAAGCATTCTGTTTCTCAATCAGAGTAGCACATATAACTCTAAATTAGAACTCTGTATTTTTAAATTTAAAGCTACATCAAATATGTATATTTCTCCTTTACTCGTTATCTACCTATTTTAGAATTATGCACGTTATGGTTCAGTAATTTGAGGTTATGATATATCACAATATTATTTTGTATCCATTTGCTTTGAAGTTAAAAAGGAGAAAAGATTATTTCCTTGCAATACCAGGAAGCCTTGATTTAGGGATTAGTTCTTACTCTGTATTTAAGGTACTCAGTCTTAAATTTGTCTAAATAATATTTTGGGTTGAATTGAATACTGCATAGCTAACATTCTAAGCTCCAAGGGGGCAGGTGCTTCTCAATTTTAATACACAATCAGGTGGGGAGCTACGATTGTTTATGCGACTATTAACTAGCTAGGTTCTAAGTAACATTTGGTATTTATTTGCAAGAACAACAATCACTGGCCCTCCTGGGTAGTGTAGTGGTAGCTAAGGTTTTTTTTCAGGATTTTCCCCTATCCTGAGAAGGCAAATGTCGAGAAACTTAAAGCAGCAAGGACGAGATCATTTCACCAATTTTTTCCATCGTCTGATTCACCAGGCACAATATGGGACCCCTCTGGCAGTAATACCAAAATTAATGCACATGTTTAGAACAAATTGTATGTCTTATTAGAGCAAAATACATTTTTATATTTCTTGCTTGGTAACTAGTATATGCAATCCTTAATGTAATGTTGATGACTAATTACCAAAACTGTTAAATAAACAAAATAAAATAGATTTTTCTGCATATCTATCATATCTGCATTGGTTCATAGATGAAAGCGACTTGAAAAGTGATTGAGAATACTTGACAAGCAACCAATAGTATAGTAACATTATAAAACTGAATAAAAACAAAATGCTTTGTTAACAATCAAATAAATGACAGTTGCACAACTGTAATAACATTAGACGGGATAGTGACACTCACCTCACTTTAAATGAATTTTGCTAAACATATGAAATACTTCACTTGTTATTTCAATTAGGTAGCTATTGAATAATTATAAATTTTTAATTTGATAGTGCCATCACTAGTCCATATTACCTCAGATAAGCAGGGTTCTACTGTACATTTATCAATCTGCTTAAGCTCTGTTTTTCCAAAGTAGGAAGAAGCAAAATGTGCCTTTAACCCACAAATAATTTTTTCCCACACAATTCTGTCAATCCAGGTAAATCCTTGGAGTCTTGCCAGTTATCAGTTTAATGGGAAGCAAATGATACCTTGCAAGATCATTGGATGGAACACCTTGGTCCTGGGAAATCTGGAAATGAATGTAAAGCTGAGTTTCCACCAGCACATTTTCCTATTTAACTTGCATTCTGAACATATTCCTATAACATTTCTGATGAATCTCACTATCGCTCAATTGAATTTCTTTTTTTGCTTAGGACATATTTTCTAAACACTTGGCATCTTTAGCTCTTTTTCTACCTCGTTCCATGCACATTGCTGCTTATACAACTGTATACATGCTCAAAATGTATTACTTACATCTGCTAAGCGAGTGCTAATGTAAGTTCTTGGCTTGCATCTCTCATCATGATGGAATGGTCTCCAGCTTTAACCAATTAAGAACTGGAGTAAGTGCCATGTTTTTAAAAAATACAGCAATTTAGAATAGAGGGTCCATAACAAAAGAAGTGCTCGTTTGGGTTATTTCGACAATTTTAGGTAAGACTTGGAGGATATCGAATATATTAATATAGCTTTAAAATAGATTCCAACTGAAAAAATACAATAAAAAACTGTAGGGTTTTAGAAACAGCAGTAAGTGATGTGTTTGTGTCCAAACAGCAATTTTTTGGAATGCATGAAGTTTTAAATAGTGTGAATAAATTGTTATTGGAAAGAATAGTAGTACATGCACAATAAGTATAATAGATTTACCAGTAAAAGTAGCATGTAGAGAATTTCTTTAATATGAGGCATGTTTTTTTAAGTAAGTACCATTTTGAAATTCTGACTCTGCAGCACCGAGGCCGGTATCCTGCACATGCCCACTGAGTATCTACATCTGTTGGCAAGCCATACACACCATTGTGGTAACAACTAATCGTGCTTACATTTGTGTGTTAAAATGTCTCCACCAATTGTAAAGTAAGTGGAGTTTTTCGTTTTCTTAGTGCTAAAACATGAATGCTGTTGACATTCATTGTCAGCTTTGTGAAGTGTAGGACAAAACATTATGAGTGCTGGCACAGTAATGTAAATGGGAAGAGCTTTCAAAGAACACTGAACGAATGTTCACGATCAGGCACGGATTGGGTGACCCTGACAATTTGGTGCACAAAGGCGACAAAAAAGTGGAAGAGCAGATGCTTAATGATTTTTTTCTTATAGAAGTGTTTCCTCACACTTCAAGATGTGTTACCTACGAAAATTTACTGGGCACTTACACCATAAAAAATTGTGCTCATGACGGGTACCAAAAATCTTGATCGAGGAGTACAAAATTGAACGTTTAGACAGCACCTTGACAATTTCTTGAGTGTTTTAATGCTGAAGGTGACGATTTTTTAAGCCAAATTGTCACATGCAATGAAACATGGGTTCATCAGAAACAAAATAACAATCCATGGAATGGAGATATTCAACATCATCCACAAAAATTAAGTTTAAGTAGACAACTTCACCCCAGAAGATTATGAGTACCTTGTTTTGAAACAAGAAGGGGTGTTGCTTGTTGACTTTTTATCTCACGGTGCCACAATAAATCCCAAAAATATTGTGAGACTTTATAAAAACTGCGGTGCACAATTCAAATCAAAATTTGCAGCATCCTGAGTAAAGGGATCACTCTACTGCATGACAATACTCATCCACTTTGAGGCCAATCGTACTCACGATCTCACATACCATTTGACTGGGAAACATTTGATCATCCTCCATACAGCCCCAATCTAGTACCCAGGGACTACCACATGTTTCTGCAACTGAAGAAACATCTCAGAGGTCAGTGCTACGATGACGACAGCCTGAAAATGGTGTGCTGCAATGGCCGTCAAGTCAGGAGGCAACCTTCTATAACGGCGGAATATAAAAGCTTGTTGTTCGATATGGTAAGTACCTTAACAATTGTTGCAATTATATGGAAAAATAGATAAATTAGGTATTCCATGTAAAAATAAAAGTGTTATAAAAAGTTTCCTTTTTTTAAACATAAAAACAGTACTTACTCAAAAAACATGCCTTGTATATATCACAGTGTATATGAGAATTTTAAATGGTGACCCATCTAAGCACTTTTATGTCCACTATTGAGGCTATTTTCTCTCTTACTAAGTAATAACAAGTGCAGCAGCTGCTTTGTAGTGTCCATTTATACCAACAGATGCAACTCAACTTTCATACAATGAATTGAAATTAGTTGCAAGCAGTTTTCGAATCTGTAGATCAAAACATTTATATGGAACAGTTGATTCTGCCACAAACTTGTTTTATTTCTAGTAGATGGGAATGCTATGGTGAACTTTTACTTTCTGAGTGATAGCGACAGTAACCTTAACAACAAAATAAATGAAGAAACAAAGAAGCTGATGACATTATTAAGTGAATAGAAACTATCCTGTTGAAAGTATATTTTAAAAAGTTAAGCAATGAGCTGTCACAAAATATGGTAAAAGTTTACTTTGAATATAGAATGGATTTATGCATTTTTCCAGACTCAGATGTATGTACCATTTGATTTGGGCCATGTTAATGTAGGACTAACTATATTTTGGAAGTGGTTGGGGTTTGACTAATTGTAAAAATGTCTCAGACTTTGAAAATTGTCTTGCTGATGAGATTAATAAAATACTCAGCCAAACATTTCAGTATCATTTGATTTAATTGATTAATTGTTCTGCCAATAGTATGAGCTGATATTGTAGGCAATGATATTCAAGGATTTGAAAACATGATCTTTCATACAATATTTTGAGTCATGATAGAGCTGTGAACTGAAAAAAGCAGCCAGACATGTGTGTCGTGCACATTGTAATTAAATGTTGGTTCAGTTATTTTCGGTGCTTCGAATTTTCCTCACAAGACATTGGAAGGTTTTTTCTTAAACAGGATATCTTAAAGGATATGATGTACAAACTTTCTGGTCATGAATTAAGTTTAAATAAGATGGATCTGATGTTTCAGAGTGGAAGAATGTATGAGAAGTAATGTCATGAAGAAAAAGTGAAATGTGGTTTCTTTAAGTTAGCTGACGTGGTACCTAAATTGAGCACATCATTTTAAGTGTTTTGAAAAATTTTCTGATCATAGTTCCAATTATTTTCATTAATCCTCCTCAAGTTTTTGGTTCGAGAATTGGGAATGTCAATACAAACTATGGTGGAATTGGCATTCTTTTGTCCATGAAGTATTTGAACAGAATATCTGTAGAGAAGGAGGTTTGAAGATTGCTGGTAGAGGACATATTGTGGAAGTGGATGAAGCAAAATTTAGAAAACTTAAATTTGAGAAAGGCCCTTTAAATGAAGGGTAGTAGATTTTTGGTGGAATTGAATGTGTTTTCCAAGACAGGTTTTTCGTTTCTGTTGAAACGAGAGATGGTGTTACACTAAAGGATGTTTTATCTAGGAGGGTGTAAGGTGGCACCCCATATTCAGATTACTGAAACAGTTATAATGATCTTCAACAGTGCAGTTTTCAACATTTTACTGTTAATCATAGTTATTCATGTGGGATAAGGAGGTGGTGACCCTATAGCCTAGTGGGAAACCTGATTATTGGCGGGAAATCCATAGCAACTGAGTCAAGGAGGAAATACCCAGACTCTGCCTCAAGAACTGAGGAGAAGAACATTTCAAGGTAAATCACCTCAAGTTGGGCTAATCACTTGCATGAGAGAGTGATTGAGAGAAACAATACTAGCCTCAGGATTGGACAGACTACGTAAGACAACTGGAACAGAAACGGATGATGAGATTTGGAAATTAGAATATAAAAACAACTGCAGGAAAATAACCAGAAATGGTTCAAGAAATGGACTTGGCAAAACAAAGAAAAAAGGGAATGGCATAAAGAGGATAAAAGGGAGCTATACCTTATGTTACTTCAGAGTGGGATTAGATAAAGAGATAAAGAAAATGAAATGGAAATTGAGTTTTATTTATGGACACACTTTTAATTATTGTGGTTCTCAGTGTCCCATTCTATACTAGGCATGAAAGACAGCTTAATTTTGCTTAGAGGCCTCTTTATCAGGCCTGAGGTTCTTCATAAAAGGAACAAAGAGAGGAGAAAGAGAAGACATAGTGACCAGCGAGAGATGAGAACAGAAATATCTGAATCCTTTGTTCAAATATGCACCGCAACAGAGAACTCGATAGTTTTGAGAAAGAAGAATTCAATGCAGAACTACAAAGTATGTGGAAAAAGGAGCCCTAGAATGTAGAATTATAATTATCAGAGGAGATTCCAATGCAAGGACAGAATGGGACAAGAGGATTGCACATGGAAGCAGCGGAAATTTTGGGGTAGAAAGAGAGAAAATGAACTGGGAAGGTAGAATTTTGCATTGAAAATCAGTTTTTGATTGAAAATACTTTCATTAAACATAAAACAATACATAATAGTATATTTAAGGCAGAAGTAAGGGAGGCACAAAGAATTATACTATATTTATCTTAAGATGATCCCCCTTTTTCTGGAACTTAATTCTGGAAATGTATCATAAAAAAAGAAGACAAGATAAATTAATTTTTAAACAAAATTTAAAGTGTTGCTCCAACTAACGGACACTTAGCAATGTATAGAATGTGTGGATGGGAGAAAGCAAGGCAGAAAGTGATGATGGGAATACCAGTGGCAGCACTGCAATGACAATGTTAGTTAATATTTTTTATTTAAACAATACTCTTAATGTTGCATAAAAAGTTGTACCCAATTGGAATTTGCATGAAAATTCTTGTAAGAGAGAGAGGGGAGAATGGAATTGAAACAGTATGTGGGCAGTGACTGTGGCAACAGCAGTGGAACTTTGACAATGATTATGATGAATAAGGAAGGGAAGAATGGAAATGCACTTGCTATATGTGCGAGGGGTGGGAGGTGAATGGGACAACAACAGTACACTCAACGATAATGGATAGGACTATTTAGACAATGTACCTAATATAATAACTTGTAAAAAGTTTTACATAATTTGAATGTGTACAGAAATTCATGTAATTGGCAGAAGGTGAGAGGAAACTGGAAATGTACTCAGTATGTGCGCAGTGGGAGGAGTGAAACTTGCGGCTTTCTGTTTAACCATTGGCTCCAATAAAACATTAGGCGCAACCACTGTTAAGAAAGGAAATCCTTCATCTTACTTTCTCTACATGTACTATGTACATAGTATATAGAGAAGGTATTGTAATGCACCCAAAAATTTTAAAACCGAGATTTCACAAATACATGTTTTGGGTCCCCCTGAATAAAAAAAAAAAAGCATTTCTGGAAAAAGTCCGTGTGTGTGCATGATTTGGTATTTAAGTTTGGTATCTTCCAAGGATGCGACACGAAGATTTTCAAGAAAATCCCCCCACCCCCAACTACCCTTTACATGGAAAAAATTTGGAAAATTTTGATGTTCGTAAAAATTGCTGTTACGATTTTGACTAAAATATCACATATTAAAGATATTTACCTGATAAATAATATGTATATCTTGAAAATTCTGGGAATAGCCTCTAAAGACTACTTTATTCTGGACGAATTTTATGGAATTTTGCAAAACTGCCAAACCGTAAGAGGGACAAAAACTTGCCACACAAAAAATGTAAGCATATTAAAACACACAATTTATGTCATATAAATTTTTTTCATGGAATTGATCGTTTTTTTTAGATATTCCTTTTTTTGGTTTTAGCTTTAAAAAACTTACACTTTTCTCATACAGGAATTTGTCAACTCGTGTCCATACAAACAAAGGAACTTCAGTCACATAAGAACCAGCTTTTGACATCATTTTAACGTATGGTACTCCCTTATTTCGCTTCTATTTACAAGGAAGCAAGTAATAAGACTATTTCTGTTAATTTTTTCTTGATTAGCATTAAGTAAACAAAAGCATCAGCTTTTTAACAATAATTTGTTACAGAGACGTAGAGAAAGTCATGTGAATGGAACGCATCAGATTTTTCACTTTAGTCTCAGAGAGAAATCTTTTTTCCTGTGAGAATGCTTACAATCCTAGGTCCATTAACAGATAACCTTACGGCACCAACTGAAATGCATAAAATCTGCTGTATTCATCATGACCTTGGTTTTGCCACTGCCCTAGCCATAAAGCTTGAAACTTACTTTATCCTGAATGCCATTTGGAAAACATATCTCGAACACAAGACAACTCCCAATTCTCAACATTAATATTTTGGAAGAAAAAAAATATTGTCTTGTATTCAGACAAACATGGTATGGTAGATTATTTTATTTATGCAGATACTATGAAGAGAGATATAATGGACATTAAAAGTAATCAAAGAGATAAAACTGGCAATGATTCAGATTGCTGGTGACTGACACTAGATTACTGAACATAATAAAAATAAATAAATAAAAAGAGAAAAGTATACCAGGAATCCTACACATAAATACTAGGCAGAAGAGGAAAATATGGAGAGAGAAAATTCTAACACAATGTGGAACCCATTTAAATAGGTAGTAATGGAGTCCGCAAGAGTTGTTGGGAAACAATAATAAATACTAAATCGAAGAAAATTCCTTGGCAGTGAGGATGTAAAAGAAAAAGTGAAGAGTAAGAAAGAGGCATGGAAAAAAAATGCACATATTAGAAGAGGGAAAGACACATTAAAGTATGTAGGAAAATGAAATGAAGTCAAAAAGGTGTGAAGCAAGCAAAAACTATAGCCTGGGAAGAATTTTGTAATTAAATAAAAAAAATCTGATGTGTTCCATTCACATGATTTTCTCTATATCTCTGCAACAAATTATTGTTAAACAGCTTATGCTTCTATTTACTTCATACTAATCGAGAAAAAATTAGCAGAAATAGTCGTAGTACTTGCTTCGTTGTAAGGAGAAGCAAAATAAGGAAGTACTATTGGTTAAAGTGATAGTCAAAAGTTGGTTGCTATGTGACTGAAGTTCCATTGTTTGTAGGGACATTCCTGTATGAGAAAAGTATGTTTTTGAAGCTGAAACCAAAAACAAGGAGTATCTCAAAAACGATCAACTCCACGAAAAAAATGTATATAAGATAAACTGTGTGTTTTAAGGTGCTCTACATTTTTGTGTTGTAAGTTTCTGTCCATCTCTTACAATTTAGCAGATATGCAAAATTCTGTAAAAATTCATCCAGAATAAAGTAGTCTTCAGAGGATATTCACAGAAAATTCAAGATATACATTTTATTTGTCAGGTAAATATCTTTTATATACAAAATTTTAATCAAAATCGTTAGAGCCAATTTTGAGAAAATAAAAATTTTCGAAAAAAGTTCCATGTAAAGGGTACTTTGTGGTGGGGGGATTTTTCTCAAAATCTTCATGTCGCATCCCTGGAAGATACTAAACTTAAATACCAACTTTGGTATTTTACTGACTTTTCGTTTTTGAGCTATCGTGTTCCCACCCCCGCCCGCCCACCCATACACATACCTTTCTCTGAAAAGGCTTTTTTTGGATACAGGTGACCCTAAAACATATATTTCCAGTGAAATCTCGGTATCATATTTTTTGGTGAAGTGCAATACCTTCTCTATAAACTATGTACATAGTACGTATAGAGAAAGTAATAAATGCCAAAGACAGGATTATCAGATAGTTCTAAAAAAAAAAGTCAATACATTGAGAGAAAAATATGGTAAAAGAGTAAGCATAATTAAGCAAGGAAGCAAGCTATATACAGAAAAGAAGCAAGTATTAGAGGTTTGCAGAAGATATCTGGGGATAAATTCAGAGAGGAAGGAGAGCAACAAAAGTATGGAACAACTTATGGATAATATCCAAAATAGTAGAACAACTGATTGACGACAATACAGACTAAATAGCTATAAAAATTGTATTAGATGAAATAAATGGGAAAGTAGCTAGCTCCAGAGCTGATTAAACATAGAGGGAATGTAATTAATAAAATAACTGATATATCAGTGGGTATGGAACAAGCAAAAGATTCCCACTGAATGCAAAAAGAATATAATCATACTCATCCTATCCAAAGAGGGATAGTAACAGTGAATGTTATTATTATAGATCTATAAGCCTGCCATGAATCATTTATAAAATCTATGTACAGAATGCTGAAAAGAAGACTTCTAGTGTTTGAAAAGGGCATTTGAAATTAGCATTCAATATAGTACCACGAAAAATCTAGAGGCAAAGAAAGTGCCAATAAGACAGTCAAATGATATGAAAAGTGATATAAGGACCCGAATGGAGTAGTAAGAATGGATTGGGATCTGTCTGGGGATTTTACAGTGAAGAGAGTTAAGGGCATGAAGATTAATATGGATAAGAGCAAAGTGATATGGATATCTGAAGACAGAATGATCAGATTGTTATTTAGTGCAAGGAGAAGGTATTGCAGAGAGTAACTGGAAACCATAATAAGCAGCAATGAAAGATAGAATAGGAAGTTCTGAATTGAATTAAGAAAGCAATAATCACATACTATAGAATAAGTAATACAACAATGGTAGGAAAGGAGATGAGTAACAAGACGAAAATGCATATATTCCAGTCAGTAATAACGTACAATATGAAACAAAGTTTAACTTTGCAGGGTGAATACCGGAATAGTGGCCTCAGTTGAAATACTTGAGAAGAATGGTGGGAAAGACCACAGGAGTTAGGATTAGAAAAACAAATAAGGCAAAAAAACAAAATTCACTAATCCATTCAATAGAAGAATATCAACTGAAATGATTCAGCCTCGCTTATAGGATGTCAGAAGAAAGAAAGGGAAAGTTAACTAAACTAAGGAAATGAGAGTGGAAGGAAGGAGTAAAGGATGACCACGGATAAACTGGGAAGATCAGTGGAAAGACTAGGAAATATGAGGAAAACAATGGTTGAAATGTAAAAAGTTGCTGGGAGTGTAAGCCCTGGAGAATTCTGGGCTGAGGAGGTGCTCTCAACACCTAACAGTAACAGGGATGGAAGAAGAAGAAGATGAAGAAGAAGAAAAATTCACTTGTGGATCCTGAAGCTGATGCACATGTCCCGAGTATAGAACAGCAATGGAGAGAGGGATATCCTGGCATCCCAAAATATGGTTGGAGAAAATGCCATTTCATCAGCACTTGGCAGAGTATATTAACCAATGGAAAGAACGTTCATTTTTTTACAGCAGCTGCTATATTGTATCCACCAAAATACTAAGGTAAGATAAATTTGAATGAATTTCGTTTCTGAAAAGCCAACTAAAACGTAGTTTATGAATACTATTTCTAAGTAATTTGGAAAAAACAATGTAAATTAGAGGTTTCTGAAAAAAGTAATCCAAAATCTATTGTTGTCAAAGAAAACTTTTACCCAAAATATATAAATAATTTATAGTAATTCTATATTTGCTTCATTGTTACTAGCTTCTATTTTACTTACTTATACAAAATCAGTATCTTTCAAAGAATCAGATATAACAAATGTTTCATGCAAGGTGTTAGCAGAAACTCACTTTCACGGAGTCTTTATATAAAAGAAATTTCATAAATGCATCCACCCATTTTAGAACTCCATTTCAATAAAACAGAATAAAAATAATGTGAAACATAAGTCTGTAAAGCTTATTTCCCTGTCAATGGTAATATGCTATTGGTTTGTTTAGGTGAAGCCCTGTACAAAGCAGTAATTGCCAATGCATACAAAGACACTAACACCCTTTTTTCACATACACACTATTGCAATCCTCCCATTCAACAGCCATCACTTGTATACAATAATAATAATAATAATAATAATAATAATAATAATAATAATAATAATAATAATAATACATATTCTGTGTATGCGTAATTAATAATTGTCCTGCTTTGTCTTTTTAAAATGAACTGACATGTGTATTCTATAGTCATAAAAGTAAAGTCTTAATTACCATGTTTCAAGGTTCTTATGTATCTGAGGAATATGTTAAATTATTGCTATGCACAAACTAGAATGTTTTATTACTCTAGCTTCACTTAATTAGCCAGAACTTCCTGGGAATGTTTCAGATACCATTATCTCAATTTTCAAAAGCTTAACTTCTCAAACTTCCCAAAGAAGATGTATAAAGTTAAGATACATATGTTGATGTTAAAACACTTCAATTAATGCTCTGAAACAGGGTCATGACTAAAACTTATATTTTAACACTAAAAAATCAATACATTCATATTATCGGTACGATCAGCATGCTTTTACATTACTATGCCATTTTCCATAATTCAGATTTTTTTTTGTTTTCCACTTCTAAACCTACAAAAGCACTAATGTTCATAGCAGGGAGCAAAAGTTGCCATTTGCATTTATATTTCCTCCATGATTTAAAAAAAGAAAAAAAAAGTGATAGCTGCTGAGATATAAACACTATTCTTATCTGAATTACTTTACATCATATGCTGTGTTACCCAGATTAGACAGTAGGCACATAAGCTTTACCGACTAGTACATGATTGCTTTTTCAAAGAACAAGGTAGTTTTTTCTTGTTATTGCATATATGTCAGCATCATTTGCTCTATAGAGTTTAACACATTCAGTACCATGAGTTAAGGCTTCAAATAAGACAGAAGCCATTGATCTATCTTATTGCAAAGCTGCTGAAGATCTTGGCCGCTTATATTTCTACTAATATCTGTGTGCATAAACACTGCATTGTTAGGTACACACTAGATGTTTATTCTTAGAATAAAGAATGGATCAAGTTGCAGCATCACAAGTGGCAATGTTTAATTAACCTTGGTTTTGTCTGTATGTTTATAAATGCCTCTATAGATCAGACTCAAATCTAATAAAGGAAAGATGTGTTTCTCACCTGGGCTCTATTTTTTAGAAGTTCAGTTCAAGAGCAAAAGTAGTAGTAGTTAGTATATAAAAGCTTATGTATAGAAAATTAGTATTACAATTATCTATTTCTGTTTATATGTGGCAGAAAACAAAACATCCTTTTGGACAGTTAATTTTAAACATCCAAAAATGTTAGTATAAGAATTGGCTTTGTTACAAACACATGTAAACATAAGACTGAGGTAATATAAATGGTGGATCTGTGCATTTGAACTGTAATAAACTGGCTAGTACTGAATGTGTTAACAAGATCACTAGCATTTAAACCTGGAAAGAACAGGTGTCAAGTTCACTGACACAGCTGCACGCTTATATCCATACATTGTCTTTGTTACAACAATGTGAACTAACAGAATTTCTATTGAATTTTCTTTTATTACAAATCTTAACATGCTTTTCACTGATCTTGTTTTGTATGAAACAACAAGCATTAGGCAAAATTGTTATACATATATCTCTTCAACATCACATTCCGGTGAAGTTTTAGAATGGACTCATCCAATGTACTAGTTTTCACCTAGTATTTAAAAAAGAGTTGTAAAAGAGTTCAACTATTATAATGAACATTTTTACCTCACCTTCTGCGAATGAAGGATTAATTAATATTTACATGATTATTCAACAGTGTACAGAATGATTAAGACAACTGCTGTAGACCATTCCATTATGTCTTCATTATAGCAATCACATCTTTTTTTCCAAAATTGCTCAATCCTTTTACCTTTGTCATTTTAATGACATTGTTACTCTATTATCTGCATCCAAAAAGCCCTTTCATATCCAAATGTAATATTTAAAAATTTATTTTGTTAGAGCTATTTGATAACCACATAGGAAGTTTATTTCAAACCCTATGTTCAAGTTGATAAAAAGGATACTTGCTACATTATAATTCCTGTTATCTACTCTCCATCCTGGTGAAAACTAGCACAGCTTATACGAATCTATTAACAAACTGTTTTATTTTCACATTATACGCATTGTAGATCAACAGGTTTACCATCTTATCCCACTGCTTATTCTTCCTATGCTGGGAAAAATGCCTATTGTCCAGCTATTATAAAATAGCATACATCACGCTAGGATTGTGCAGAATTTGTTAAGTCTGTATTAGGAATTATGCCATGTTGAGAAAGTTGCGCTCGAAGCACAGAATTGTCCCTCTTGAGTTCTTCATTTTGTTGTCGAAGCATTTCTAAATCCATTGAGAGACGTTCGTTTTCTTTCAAACAATCGGATAACCTCTGGTTTGAAGTTCGCAATTCCACAATGTACTCGCAAGCTTTTGCTAGGATGCCACCCTTACTCTGAAACATATTTTGTGATGCTATAGTAATGTACATTTTCATTAAACAACTATTTGCAGCTTAGTTTTAGCATAAAGAATTGATGTGTCACTATCTATAAATAATTTCCAGCTAGTAAAAATAGTATTGAGTTTAAATAGCAAAATCCAATGGTAATGCCAATGCCAATTACAGCATCTTATTTTCGCTTTAGCCAAATCATTACCACATGGGATACAAAAAATGTGAACATATTAAAACTGATGATGGTCTAATACCCAAATGCATGGACAATTCAGTTTGCTTTCTTGCTTCCAATTGGGTTAATGTTATTGGTCATTTTGCGTCATTCAAA
The DNA here is from genome assembly GCA_030762935.1 of Hymenopus coronatus. Lineage (NCBI taxonomy): Eukaryota > Metazoa > Arthropoda > Insecta > Mantodea > Hymenopodidae > Hymenopus > Hymenopus coronatus. The sequence continues at coordinate 69,669,659 of CM060897.1, read as the reverse complement.
GGCATCCTCAGATACGAACAATTTTGCCTTACATATAATAAAACAAAAATGAATCATTCAATTCAAATTCAATTGAGTCAATTACACATTCATATGTACTATTTGTATTATGAATTGCAAGTTTAACAGAATATTAAAACTGCTGTTTCTTCAAGGTTTATAGTGAATTGTTAGCTAGTGTAAAAATGAACTGTGAACAACAGCTTATGAAAAGGCAGCAACTGAACTACAGGCTTCTGAATGCAATCTGTTGCACTTTTGTTGATGCATCGCAGTACACTCTAGTTCAGTAACAGTAAACTAGTTATTTTCATAAACACTCACCATGTAAAATAAGAACTATAGCTTTCCTGGCGACGTGTTAATTCAAAATCTTCTCGGGCTTCTAGCCAGGTAATAACTTGGCTTGACACCAACGTTTCAAAGAAGTGCATCTTCCTCGTCTTCAGGGTGAACTGATCAGTTCACCCTGAAGACGAGGAAGATGCACTTCTTCGAAACGTTGGTGTCAAGCCAAGTTATTACCTGGCTAGAAGCCCGAGAAGATTTTGAACTCACCATGTAATTTTCCTGATTGAGGTTAGAAGCATGACAAATTGAAAAATCTAGGCAAGGAAAATAATTTTTCACCACTCAAAAAGGAATTAATTATAGACTTAGAAGTATAGCAGAGTTATAGATTATAAAAAACACACCAACTTAAATTAAATGAGAAGCTTACGTAAGTCAGTGTAAGTAAATCTGCAAGGGATTTAACTGGAGTGCATTTGTTTCTCCTAGGTGAAGTAGTTGAAGGGATGATGGATTGGTTTGTGAGGGGAATAGTTAAGGGGACCCGGTAAAGCAAATATGAGTAAAAATATTATTTTTTTGTTTTTTGTATATAAAAATACTAGAAAATTTTCTGAGTAAAATGCTTCAATTTTTATCTTGCTATCACTATTCTAAGGATTTTTATAGAGCGTTTACCAAGGGGCTGCATTTGGTGGATGTGGTCCGTCAATTCATTGACATTTGTTTTTGCTATGAACATATTAGTATATTTTAAGTTTGCAGTTTTTTTAGGAGGGAAATGTTGTGGAAAATTTTTGAAATGCCCATACTAATTACTGATTTATCATAGCAACCTAACCTAGCCAGTTTGCTTTGTGTAAACATCTTAGTTTGTTATATGATTGTGAATATTTTGTTGTTGTGTTTGGTTATTATTTCAATTTGTTTACAATGCCACAACACAGTAATAGGGGTTTCAGAAAGTTGAAGAATGTTGGAAAACCAAAAATACTGCAAATACTGTTGATATTATAGATCCACATGATCCACATGTGGATGTTGAAATAAACACTGATTTAGGTAAAAGTAATATTGATGATAAGAAGTGTAATAATAGTTCTTCTAAAAAGAAACTTCAGAATTATGGAGAGAATATAATAATTTATTGAAAGATGCTGATGAAAATAGTACTAATGAAATAATAAATATTCAAATATTATAATATGTTCTTCATAACCCTGACAATCCTCCTATGGTGCTGGAATGTATTGAAAAGATTAGTCTAACTTTGAAGCTCTTTACCTCAAAACTACATTTTTTTATTCATAAGGAACATTTTCTCAGAAACTGTTAGACATAGAAAGCTCATACTTTTGCATTATGTTTATATAAATGATAAACATTTTAACAGAGCCATTTTTTAAAATTATCTATAGTTTTGAAATTATCAAAATGTATGATACTTTTAATGAAAAAATGTACTGCAAAAAAAAATTATTTACTCATCAAATAATTATTCTACAAAAAAAAATAAATAAATAAATAAAGTGTGTACAAAAGTCCATATAATGTGCTGTAAAAATTTGAAGTAGGTACAATAAATAGTTTCTGAGATAATGTTCCTTGAAAGCTTACATTTTAACATTGTTATTATATGCCTCATCAGGTCTCCTTAAGGAAAATAAACAAAGGTCTCCCCTCCCAATTAATCAAACTTGCCTCAGTTTTATACTAACAAAATGCAATATCAAAAAAGCCATGGTGAAGAGCATTTAAAACTGTGTAAAACTGGTGCACACTACAATAAAACAAAAGCGTGTTAACACTTCATGAATGAATTAATGACTTATTTCCATAATTTGTATATTAAGTTTTACAATTTTCTTTATAGATTACTTTGAGTTGCTGTATTTATCTCCACTATACATTTTAACACTCTGGTTATTTATGCATAATGGAACTTAGCTTAGTTCATGCTCTATTTTATTTTTCTGTATCATTTTTCTCTTGTTCTTCCCAAGAAGAACACTTCCTTCTTTATCTTAATTTTTAAAACTTCTAACATATGAGTACTGAACAGATGGCATTAAAAATATTGTATAGTTCTTGAAGTGATTGCTTCATAAACCAAAAAAATTGTAACTCTGGAAATTAAAACATTATCACTTTCTATTACATAAAAAATGCCAGTAGCATAAAATCCCAAGAGGAAAAAGATGCACTTTTCTGTTAGTATTCTAATCTCTTTCCATATTTCTTCTATTACCCTGCTTCGGACCATGTTAGACACTTTTTATCGCTTTAAAAATTCCTTCTCTTGCAGGTTTTCAAAAGCATTATGAAGCACAGTGTTTCTTCAATAAAGGAATAGCATTAAAAATCTCCAGATACAGCAACTCTGTGTCGACTGCTTGGTTTGCAGCAGCCTTTTCCATTTTAAATGCCTTAACACAAGGGTACAACAATATTTACTTAACATTAAATTTAATGCAATATTACAGCATTATTCAATAAAACAAACTTTACTTACATTCTATATTACAGTACTTTAAGCTTCAAAGCTTTTGTGACCAGACAAAAAAAAAAAAAAACCTAAAGAGCGAAGAATGATTAGGGTATTTTTTTAATGAAATAGCATAAAAATACTTCTTACCTGGCCAGTTTTAGCACTTTCTGTGGAACAATCTGGAATTATTTTGCTAAGTTTTATGATCCAGTTATTTATTTTGTCCCTTCTCCGCCTTTCCACTTCGTTGTGTGTTGCTCTTCTTCGGTCATCCCTCTAAAATAAATTTTACCAGTGCTAGATTACTTCACAAGAGCTCTCATTACATATATTTTTTTAATTTAGTCAAATACTAATATTATCACTTTAAAATTACTGGAATATCCTTCCATGTATGTCCTGAATTTGGCAGCAGATGGTTAGTCGGCTACATGCCTCCAAAGTTTGTCCTGATTTTAAAATTTAAATGATGCTAGTTTATCTGATTTAAATCTCCAAAGTGCAGTTTAGGCAAATTTGGGCATTGTCCAGTTTATTTCATTATGAGTTCCGTATTGTATGGTAAACCTTAGAAACCCTGCTGTGTACAGATGGTTTCAAAGTAACAAACAAATAGACCAATCAGTACTTCAATACACCATTAAGTATTATTAATAACAGCAATAAGCCTATCCCAGTACTAAAAAAAAAAGAAAGGGGGGGGGGGAGTAGCAGGCAACAAAGAAGGAAACATCATTGTATTGAGGGACCAGTGCAGAACTCTTGCATGAAAATGATATTCATTAAATAGGCCTGCAAAAATTGCCATTTCTGTCAATCAAAAACCATAACTTCAGTGAAGATGTCAAACTCTTAAAGACTACAAGAAATTTTAAGGAGTTGGAGTTTTAGGAGAAGATTCTCATTAAGAAGAACTAAGGACAAGTAATGAACTTTGAGATTCCGAACAACATAAACTTTTATTCAAAATGGTTCCAATCTATGTCACCAGATGATACTGGTTACTTGAGTCAGTCGACAGCAGTTGATAATGTATGCAAAATCCTACAAAAACATGAATACCTGCATTAATTGTATAGTAGTGAAGATTTTGAATGTTCAGTCAACTGTATCTCAATTAAATTTATTCTTAATTTGTTTTCAGTGTGTTAAGTTCTTTTTTCATTGAATTTTGAAGGAAATGTAACTTCATTATGAACATTCTATCCAACTTTTTTTTATCTTCCGACAATACACATACTTTGTCTCTAATAGCATTCTGTAAAGGATATTTTAATTTTATAGCAGACTAGGAAACACTGAGAAGGGGATTTGATTGCACTGTATCATAAGAAATGTTTCTGTTAAAGTTTCTGAAATACTCTTTAGTCATTTTTCCCCTAGAGCTACAATCCACATAAATATTTGGTGTAAAATTGTTACAATTTTTTCTTTTCTACATTTGGCCCAAATCAATTTCTGAACTTCATGAAAACAAATATAAAATTGTTTGTTTAAGTAGCTCACCTCATATGAATATTAACACTTATTATATATTATAAGATGGCGACCGGCGGTGTTATAACGCGTTCCAGCAGTCAAAATTTACGCTCAAATACAAACGGTAAGGACAGTGAAACCCATTTAGAAGTGTTTTATAAGTCAGGAAACGTGATATCAACAAGTGCAAATGCCGGCAATGCAATCCAAGACGCAAGTGATAAAAATTTTAGTCCTGAAAATACGCAAATGCAACCGTCCACTTTGCACCCGGCACGTGATGCGGAAACAATAGCGTCGCTTCATATGGTACTAAATATTCTACATAGAGATCTACTGAAAGCTCAAAAGGAAATAGATTCACTGAAAGAGCAGAATGAAGAACTGAAAAATAAGATTGACTGTGACTGTAATAAACCAACTTTTGCGACGGTTACAAGGAAGCATTCAAAAATGGCAGTGAGTCGTTTATCAAAGGAACAAAACAAAGAAAACCTCGCGGATCACAACAGATTTGAAGTGCTGGATAAAATAGAAGAAACCAATGTTGAAGAGGAGATTAATGTGAATGTGCGAAATTTGGATGACACTATAAGTAAAAAGAAAGTGCTAGTCATAGGGGATTCGATTCTCAAATTTTCAGGTGAGGCATGTAGGGAAAAAGGCTATCAAGTGCGATGCTACCCAGGCATAAAACTGGCTGAGCTACGAGAAAAAGTGGAAAAAATGAATTTGAAGGACGAAAGTCCTGAAACAGTCCTGATACATGCAGGAACGAATGATATAAGACCGGGGATAAGAGCAGAATATATAATGGGGGAAACTTTAGATCTTGTAAGTAGCATCAGAACTCAAGTGCCTGACGCGAAAATTATAATCAGCGGTGTACTTAGAAGATGTGACGTGAACACAAAGAGGATCATGAAAATTAACCAAGAACTAGACTGGATGTGTGCTGTGAAAAACTGCCTAATGGTTGACGGAAATTACTGGGTATATAATAGTGATTTTGCTAAGGACGGAGTGCATTTAAACAGGAAGGGAACATTTAACTTTGGTAACTTATTGAATAATGCAATATATTCCGTGATAAAGGAAAACTAGTAAGTAAGGAGGTGGATGCTGTTTCACTTGTTACAGGTAATAAACATTGTAATTACTCCACTGATCATGAGAAACAAATAAATCATGTGGAAATAGGGTCATTAGATACTCATAAATTAGTTGGGGAAATAAATTTTAAACAAGTTACAAATATAGTGAATAAAATTATATTAATCTTTTTAATAGCAACAATGATGGTAAACATACAATACATAAGGTTGTAAACCAGTATGATGCAAACACTCTCCAAGTATTTCATTTGAACATACAATATTTAAGTAATAAAACAGCTGCTTTTGAACAGCTGCTAAATGAAGTAAAGCCAGAACTAGCTGTTGTAACAGAGCATGGGTTAAACAAAGAGCAGATCAATTTATGTAAAATAAATGGTTACAAAATTGTTAGTAGCTTTGCTAGAACTACTTATAAGGGTGGAGGGGTTTTAATCTTGGCCACAAATGAAATAGATATATCAGAGTTTGTTGTAAATACATATCAGTTGGAAATGCATTTTGAAGTGGCAGCTGCAAAAATTAATATAAAACAGAAATCTATTTTATTACTGGGGATATACAGATCACCAAGTACTCCTTCGGAGCACTTTGTTGATTATCTTGATGAATTTCTAGCTCAAGTTTGCACTAAATATAATCAGGTAATCTTGATGGGTGATTTTAACATAAATCTACACCATACAAAAGGGGACTATAAGAAACTTTACGAGTTATTTAACACTTATGGAATAAGGGATTTGATACACGAGCCTACAAGGGTAACACATTCATCATCATCTGTTATTGATCATATTGCCACAAACCTGAATTTTGAGGTAGTAAAAGCATACAATATAAACACTCACATTTCTGACCATTATGCTCAGTATGTGAAATTTAAGGGCTTAAATTACAGTAAAGAAAGCAATTATGAAATCAAAACTTTTCGTGATCTGAATGAAAAATGTATTGGTCATTTGATAGAATCCTTAACAGACGAAAATTGGGACATAGTATATAATGCCAAAACTGTAGATGAAAAATGGAACCAGTTTTATAATGTATTTAGCACTCACTTTAATGCATGCTGTCCTATGAAAACCAAAAAGGTATATAAGAATAGTTATGGCCACGTTAAACTTACCACAGAAATAATAAAACTAAAAAATGAAATGAAACATTTGTATGAATTGCATAAATCTAGTGGTAGTGTTACTTATAAATCAAAGTACAATATCATAAAAAAGAAATATCTCAAAGCTTAGAAGATTTAAAAGTTAATGACTATAAAGAAAAGTTAAGTAAATCAGGGAATATTAGTAAAACTGCATGGGGCTTTGTAAATGTCGCTAGATCGGAAACAAAAGCACACAAAAATTTAGAACTCAGTATTGATGATGAAACTGTAAAAGAACCAAACCTTGTATGTAATTTAATAAACAATTATTTCCTTAGTGAATTCTGCTGGCAGGAATACACAGCAGTCCTTTAAAAACACTGTAAAGTCATCATTTTTTATTTATCCAGTATCTACAACAGAGATTCTAAATACAATAACTAAACTACCAAAAAAAGCCACAAGTGGATTGGATGAAATCAGTGTGATTCTCTTAAAACATTGTAAATATATTCTGGCCAGTCCCCTCGAACATCTAATAAACTTCTCTATTTTATGTGGTAAATTTCCAGAGTGTCTGAAACAGAGCCTAGTACGCCCACTACATAAAAAAGGAAATGAGAATGACATAAATAACTACAGACCAATTAGCCTAACATCAGAAATAGCCAAGCTCTTTGAAAGGCTTTTATTAGGCCGGTTATTAGATTTCTTAGACAAAAACAATATTATTGTAAATTTTCAGCATGGATTTAGGAAAGGTCGATCAACAGCTACTGCAATTAGTGAATTTATACATTTAGTCATTGAAAACCTTGAAAAAAATGATAAAGTAGGGTCCTTATTCTTTGATCTTTCAAAAGCCTTCGATTGCGTTGATCATGCGATACTATTACAAAAACTGGAGGCATATGGAGTAAGAGGCTTGGCGAGAGATTTGATCAGATCATATTTGGTTGACAGAAGACAATCAACACTATTGTACGATAAACAGGGCAAATCAGTAAGAAAAGTGCAATCAAAATTTAAACATGTTATGTATGGCGTACCACAAGGATCAGTGTTGGGACCACTATTATTTATTTTATATGTAAATGACATACCAATCTCAAAAAATACAAATATAATAGCTTATGCAGATGATACTACTGCTGTATGTCAAGGGGCAAATGTAGATATATTAAAGGAGAGCTTACTGCAATCCATTGACTCAGTTATTAACTACTTTAAACAAAATCAACTTGCATGCAACATGACAAAAACAACCTTAATTCATTTCTCACAGAGTAACAGAAACACCACGAACTTCTCTTTACTGGTAAATGATAGCAATATTCATGGTGTAAGCGAACATAAATTTCTAGGAATAATTCTTGATAGAAAATTAACATGGGCTGGACATATAAATCATATTTGTGACAAAATTAGTAAATCTGTGTATCTGCTACGTCATTTTAAAAATATCCTAGATGAGAAGGGGCTCAAAATGATTTATTATGGAGTTATATACCCATATTTATTGTATGCGATAGAAATTTGGGGTTGTGCTGCTGCTACCCATATGGAAAGGTTATTTAGATTACAAAAACGGGCAGTCAGATTGATTTTCAATATGAGCTCTCGTGAATCATGTAGGGGAATATTTAAAGATAAGCAGATATTAACGTTGTATTCTTTGTATGTCTTTAAAGTTGTAACCTATGCAGTTCAGAAACAAAACCTAAAAAATATTAATATCCATAGTCATTACACCCGACACAATGATGATTATTTTCGGCAGGGGTTTAACAAAAATATCTCAAAAAAGGATCCAAATGTCATGGGTTTATTGCTTCATGCAAAACTACCTGCATATTTAAAATGTTCTAAAGGGAAACAATTTGAGAGTGCTCTGAAGAAGTATTTGATAACAAAGACATTGTATAGTATCAATGAACTATAATAATGTCCCTCTGTGTATATACAACTGATATGTAGTTTTAGTAAAATTTGTAACTATGCAGGTTGTCCATCTTTGTAATATTTGTTAATTAACATATTTTAAGTGTAGACTACTCTGGACGAATGTAAAAATTGTAAATACATAATTGTAAATATGAATTTGTGACAATGTCAGAAACTGTATTGCAGTCTATTGACAATAAAGGTATTATTATTATTATTACTTCAACTGTGCACAAATGTACTGTGTCGTAGACAGACTGAGCCAATGTAGTAGAACATTTTCCTCCTTTTTTTCACTAATGTCTTATCCTGTCATTTAGTAGTTAAATTGTCTTTGATCTCAATTCTATATGCAGTTATTTTCAATGTTGTTGTCCTGATGAACTGACTTATTTATTGTGTAAACAAATTAGCTTTGTCCACATACTTTATTTCATCCTCCACATTTTGAACAGCAACAACCTATGTTATTCTTTTGGACAAAACTTCATTTTGTTGCTTCAGTGAGTCGATAAAAGACACTGATGATCTGAAGTTGCTTAAATTCACTTTCTCTGCATTAATTTATGCCTATGCTATAATGAATAATAATAATAAACAATAACATTATTGTATTGTTAATGCTACAAATGTAAGTAACCATTAAGGTGTTCTCTGAGAGACTTACTGGTTGGTTGACTGGGTAAAAAGGTAACATTAATCAGTTGGAAGACTGTATGTCATACTGGCATGTTAGTTCAATGGTTAAAGCAATCGCATGGAGAACGTGAGAAGTGTGTTCAAATCTCAGCTGTGCCTTTGAAATTTTCAACTGGTTCTAACTTATAAGAACAATAACATCTTTATTTCTTGCTTCACAAAAAATGTTTATTATATGTTCTTTTATTTGCAATTACTTTTTTCTCTATTGACTTTGCTGTGTGATGAACCATGTGACCATTTTGTTTCTCCATAATTTAAAATAGTCTTTATATTTCTTTATTCAGAAGACAAGACTACTTTTTTAATCTGTGCACATGATTCAAGCCCTTTTCCCCCCAGATGTTCTAAATTCATAAACTTTGTCAACAGTCTCTTCATCACAGCTTTGCAATATATCTGCTCTTCAGCGTCTGTGAAGTGCTTTACTACTGGAACTACCATTTGTTTCACCGGATGATTTGTTTATATTGTCCTGTAACGTATCATCATTTATATCACTAAAATCTAATATCCACTGTATGTTTTCTTCCAGAACATTATAATATTTTTGTTCTATTATATACTGGAGAAAAACATACAAGTGGTCCTCAACACTAGGTTGCATTTAACTCTATTTTTTAATATATTCATTACATTCACTGGATTAACAGACTCAAGTTGTTTTTCTATCTTTCGACTTGCTAGATGATACAGTATGACCTCGTTAAAATGAATTTGTAGGGACTAAAAAATCCAGAGTGTGTTAAAAAAATTGTGTTAAGTGAATAACAGATGTTAATATGTATACATATACAATTCAAGAATATTTTGCTGATCACGGGAACGAAAACATCTTATAATTTCACAACCAATTATAGCTATAGCATTCTAAATTCAGCAGTGATGTCGGATGTTAAAGCAAATTGTTCTAAACTGTCCAAGGCTGTAAACATCTCCTGACGGGTAGGTGTAATGGTATCTGTATTCTCCTCCTCGCTTTATTCTGGTGATACTTTTTGCACTTCGGTCACAGCTTTTGGATTCCATAGAAGCATATATGGCAATTGTCTGTACTAATGAATTCCTCAAAACTAATCCCAGGGTACACAACATTTTACAGAATTGCTCATTCATTAGGTGAAATGGCATTGTCTAACTCGTGGACATCTTCAGTGTTGCTGTTTCCAGGCTCATTTAAAGGAATTCTTTATATGATGTGGTGACACGAGTTCCAGGCTGTTGCAAAGGTTTTTATTACATCAAGTATGTTCCATTTTGGTGTTTTCAGGTGAATTGCAGGTCTTACAAGTCGCTTGCAATTTCTCTCTCTTCATAAGAGAAATGATGCCTTGGTCTAAGGGCTGAAGGCGGCTTGTGTTTGGTGGAAAAAAACTGAACCTTTATATTGGTCAGGTTCAAATCCTGTAGTTTTAGGCAGTATTATCTGTCCAATGTAAGAAATGTCTGTTTTGAGCAACCATTCGACTGTTAAAAGAAGCCACTAGCGAAATGATGTGCCATTGATCCAAGCTTTCTTATGATGAGAGGAGATGCAAGGTAAAGTATCCATATTTATGTTTTAAAACAACGTAATTTCTCAGACCTTCTGATAACCCAGGGACGAAAATTTTCCCTGCCCTCCACATCACATATAAGGACAACAGTTACATGTTGTTTACTGTGTGCTCCAGCAAGATATATCACCTTTTATCCCTACGGTGAGATTTGGAAAAAGATTGTAGAAAAGTCTAGTTTTATCCACATTGAACATAATCACACGAGGCATACTTTTCCCTCACTTGGTCAAATTTATGCAAATAGCTGTTAGCACTTTCATCAACTTTATTTGCTTTACCACAAATTTGTACAAATGAAATTAAATCTCTCTCTTGGAACCATTACAGCCAACCAGCAAAACAACTGAAGTCTTCAATGCCTATATTTTTGGCAATCTCATTTGCTTTTGAGTGAATTATAGGGCCACATAAAGGTATGTTAGATGCATGCATATGATTGAACCATTCTAGCAGTAATGTCTTGATGTCTTCATATTTAGTGCTAAGAAGTCGTTTAGATTCGTTTTCGGAACCTGTTGCAGCAGTATTAATGATTTTTTCTTGATTCTTTATCATAGATAAAATAGAATTGGGAATTCCAACTACTCTGCCGTTTCTGTTTTCTTCGTACCACAGTTCACTCCATTTAGAATTTTAAACTTTACCTTACATTAGAGCAATCTGTTTCCTTTTTGCCTATTTCGTGTGCTACAGTTTGTAGAATTTTATTCAGTATTCTAATTCAATTTGATTACAATTCAATGTTAGAATAAGAATACCTGGCATCAAATACGCTTCTAAGTTTTAATGCCACATTATTGAATTTAAATGTTTAGATGTACCATACATGCTGAATGTTGAGGTGATATTTGCAGCTATCAACTTACAATATGTTAGGATGAGACAACAAACTTTGTAGTTACATTTCTTGCATTAATTTTTTAAAAAAATGAACAATTAAAATATACTCTGTAACATCAGAAACTTGTGTTACAATGAAATTTAATTATGCTAGGGTCTGAAAAAGAGTTCATAATTCACCTTAACCAAAATTCCTATTAACCAATAAAACTTTCCATAAGAATTAATGTATTCCTGCCCGGGTCAATATTCTTTTTGCATTAACCAAGTGTTTGTCTTAAGCGAGTTTGTGCTAGTAAGGTTATGCTGTAATTACTCACATATATAGGCTACGGTTGTTAACAAACAAACAATTATAGTTTTATCACCAATTTTATGGAAAAATGATTATTGTAAATGCATTTAGGATGTCTTAATTGACTGTTTCACCACATTTCATCTCCAATCAGTCTGGTCCAACTAATAGGTTACTCTTTTTAGTGTAGTTTTTTATGTTTAGCAGTATTTAATAGTTGTTATCATCTAGTATGAGATGAGTTTGGGAGAACTTGAAAAACAAATCAAGTTACCATCAAAAGTTTAGTGATAATTCTGTGCATAGTCAATAGAAAACATGTGTTCTTATATAGTTTTATGTTACTAAAACATTGTTGTGAAGCAAGTTCATAATCTTATCAAAATTACAAATAAAGCAACACTCTTCCAAGAGTGACAAAAATGTCACTTTTTTTGTTTTGTTTTAAGTTCTTGACATTCTCCTACGAAATTTGATTTTATAACATTCTTTGGTTGCTGGACAAACAAAATACGAATTAATTTGATGACTCGATTAATTACACTAAACAACACTTACTAGGAATTTTTGCCGCAACATGTTTCCTTCATTTTCCTTCATTTTCAACCGGACATCTAATCATCAATCAGTCAATGTTCGGCTGAAAATGAAGGAAACTAGTCCTTTGAAACATGTTCCAGCAAAAATCCCAAGTGTTGTTTAGTGTAATTAATGAATATAACAACACTGTTTACAAACTTCCACACACAATTACAGTAAGTACAACTACATACAACCGTTATTTATAACAACTATCAGGATAAATAACATATCAAAGATCATACTTTTAATTGCATATAACTGTGCCTTATCAAATAATTTCAATTATTGCATTTTAAAGAAAATGAAATTTAATAGGTAAAATGTAGGGATAGAATTTAAGTATTACAGAATTGCAGGTGTGAATTAAACCATATAATTATTGAAGTAAATTAATATCATATCTTATCTATCTTTAAATATATGATAGTCACACAACAATATGACTATTCAATTATTCAAGACATGTTTCTAATTTCCCTCAGATGTTAACTTGTAATCTCATTCTTGTGGCATTATATACTTGCTTTTAACTCTTCCTTAGATGTGTTCCATGTTGTTTATAATTGTGTATTTATTATGCAATATAGTTATTTAACTGTATGTAAGGTAAGTAAGATACACTATATGATTTTATTTCTTATATGCGAAAATCAGCTGCATGGTTTTACTTTCAAATGCTATTTAAAACTTTGGTAACAACATACATCTCAGGACTTCAATGGGGATGCCTTCCCCAAATGTTTATGGAAAGTGTGTGTATTAATTTTTGCTAAAAAGCATGTTTAGGGTAGGGGGAACAAATGTTTGGCTACTGTACAAAAGGCAGCTGCCTGGGGATGGATTGTCTGCTTCTCCTAGGACATCCCCTAAAAGATGTAAAACTGTATTTCTAAACGTTATAGTTTAAGAGCAATATAATAATTTGAAAATGAGGGCTTGATTTTATAAATGAGCATTTAAAAATGAGTGGACATTTAAATGATTCCTGTAGGAGCTGATAGTGAATGTGTTAAAAATAAAGTCTACCTTATTCCTGGGAGAAAAAAAAAAAAAAAAAAAAATCCTTAAACATTCCTTAACAAATATGCAGCTTATAGAAATTATGTTTATGTGTAAATAGGGAATTCTGATATTTTTATAATTAGAAACATAAACAATTTCAACATAGATTATCTTTTGTTTTAAGATTTAACAATTCTGAAATACTAATATTTAACACACTTACAGTCACTCCACTTCTTGCTGATTCTATCTGAAGTCCTGCCCTTGGTGCAACACATCGTGAATTCTGTGTCCCGAACACATCTTGGGGTGAACCAATAACATAGAACTGACCTAAGTATACAGAAAATTGGATATTTAACTATTATTAGAACCACACTTGAAGACATTCTAAATCAAATGTGAACTCCTGATTTCTCAGGCCTAAACTTTCATAATTAACTATACACTCAGTTTTAGGGTAACAATTACTAAATTTGAATGAAGAAGATAAACCAATGATGTTTAATAGAGAGCTTCTTTTACTGCAGCAACTATAGGTATATAAACTAAGTAATCATGCTTAAGATGAGGGTGAGTCAGAATAACACTGAATAATTTTAAGGCATGATTCAGGGCATTAACATTTTTTGAAACACTGTATCAAAATTACATGAAATTCCATCAACAGGTTGCTACACATTTTTGCTATAAGGCATTAGGAGAGTTTTAAAATACAAGTAGCAGCATCTTTAATTTAAATGATAACAGTACAAAACTCGCTTGTAAATTCTGATTTAATTATATTGCACTAAATCCATATACTCTGAAGCAGATCAACACATGTCAATAACATATACAAATACTACCATTAGTCAAATTTTCTTCACCATTATTCAAATTCTCAAAACAATGTTAAATGATGCAAATATATCCCTTTAAAAGCTTCAAGAATAATTACAATAAGAACTAAACATGAAATGAACAAGTACAAAGTATTTATAAAAGATGTTCAAAATGCCGACCTTGGACTTCGGAGCACATGATGGCATTACATTAATGATGGCTAGTTCTAAAATACCTGGCATACCACAATCAGCTTCAAATGCTACCAGTTTCAAGAGCTCCTCTCGACTAATAATTGGTTTCTTGAGCACAAGAGTCTAAGTCCCCAAAGGAAAAAATCCAAAGGGGTTAGATCTGGCGAATGTGCTAGCCATGATATTGGTGCTCATCTACCATTCCAGTAATAAGGATACGTTACACTTAGGAAATCCCTTACTTCACCAGAATAATGCACAGGTGCCCCACTGCCTTGAAACCCAATTGGCTGACATATTCCTAAGGAGCATCTTTCAGAAGTTCTGGCAAAGTATATCCTAAAAACTGTATAGTACTATATAAGAAAATGAGGCCTATCAAATATGGAGGTAGTAAGTAGACCCTATGAGTGTGTCATTAACAATGCCAGACCAAATATTCACTGCAAACTAGTGTTGGTAATTTGTAACTCATAGTTCTAGGGTTTTCCTGTGCCCAAATGTGACCTATATATGTTAAACATACCCTCTCATGTCAAAACCTTCTCATCCATCCACAATGGTGTTAGGAACTCTTGGTTGATCAATATGTTTATGAAGAGCTCAACAGTTTGTGTAGTCATCTGAACCCAGTGCTTGAACTCAGGTGAGATGATATGGAAGTGAGAACTGTTTTTAAGTCTGAAGACTTACCAAAGGCAGAAACAATAGATATTCACTACCCTTATTACATCTAGTATTGCAGACAATATGCATAATTTTAATAATCGCAGCCGAATTCTTAAAAAAAAAACATCAGATGTGAGTACAAGATTTCTTGAATAATACATGCTGCTTGTGTGCACACAAACTTTTGTTCATGAAAAAGTTATTGCTTGGACAAATGCTATTCCATACAATCATATAATATAACGGAATATTCAGTGGGTCAAGTGAGCTTACAGATAATATCTGACTGGTTCAGTTATTGTAGTAAATTGTGTAAGATCTCCAATAACACTTAACATTTGCTGATTTCAAATCAGTAAATGTAAGATAGGACAACAATGGATCCTGTGATGATAAGTGTGGAAATGAATGAGATAGAAATGATGGAATGGCCTAATAACAAGAGGGATGCAATTAAATGGCAGAACACATGGATAGGGGAGTGAAAATCTGATTACGCACACTTGTGAGTATTTGTGGCATGCTGATTGCAAGAACCCATAAGCAGATCCTTTCCAAGAACTTATACAAGATATTAGATACACTTCACTGTCACAGTGATTTGATTTAATTAATAGTTATAATACATAACTAGTTAACATATTTTTGGGATGAACAGTGTGCAACGTTTAATCAGAATTATTTAGGGATAAAAAAGGTCTGCTGGCTGCATGGTTTTGAGAGAAGCTAAAACATGAATTTGGCTGCACTGCATGCTTCAATATGGTTAAATGTGCAGGTCATGTGCTTTTGTTAAGAAATTGTTCTTTAGCATCAAATAACACTAAAAAGTAATTCTAAATTCATATTAGGTCACAAAATGTCAAGCTGTACTCAGTTGGACTTCAAAAAAATCTTGCATCATATGTTGAAAAGTTGAGTCACACATTTGATTGCAGTTGCTGAGATTCAAACTCGCAGCATTTGGTTTGAGTAGACAGCTGCCTATTAGCTCATGATCATTTGAACCACATTAGCTGTGGTGCCTTTGGAAGGGATATGAAAATTGGTTTAGGAATTAGTGGAGTAGCACATGTAGCAAATTAATTACAACAAAGTTAACAAATAATATTAATATAACTGCCAATAACAAATATAATAAAATTGCACTGATGAACTATTTTTCAACCACTATTGTCGCAAGTTAACTACAAATTATAATTCCAGTTGGGACAGCAATAATCATCATTAAAAAGACTATAATGAATTCTTTCACTATATCCCTGCCACTGAATCTTTGCACTTGACAATTAGGATTTAAGTTGGTAACCTGCAAATAATAAATGAAAAGCTTTACCCATTTGACTTTCTGAACCAATCACAAAGGAGCACTCTAGTCGGTTGGTCAGAGAATGGAAATGAATCTAGATGTTGCACTGTTGCAATATCTGGCTATTTCCAACCACGTGCTCAGTTTGTGAACTCCTAACACGAGTGTTGAGCTGTTCTGCACAAGTTACGTATTATTCGTTATTATTGTTGATAGTGTTGTTGGTGTTTGTTTGTAAGTGAGGGAACATAACAAGACTTTTATAATTATAGAAGTGGACAGACTTTGGTGGGAAGGTGTGGCCAATGGATGCATCTTCAAGGAAGAAGAAAGTGAATCATGTGCACAAAATATAATACAAAAAGCACAGGAATTAGACGGAATCATCAGTGAATGTGAACCACTAATAATATGTCTTGGTGACGATGACGTTTCCGAGAATGACGATGACAGAGACTTGGATGAAATTGAGCCATTAAAATTCTAAACCAGTGAAAAGCACTTTGTTATACCTTTCTTTATACCTTTCTCTGATTATAATTAGCTATTTTGCAACAATTTGTTCTATATTATTGTACATATGTAATGTATGCTACATACATTATAGTATTACTGTTAGTTTCAATTAACTCAATAATAACAAATTAGTTTCACTATTCATTGGCATTCGTTTACTATGCACACTGTTTATATTCATCTTTACACACAATAGACATTTGCAATCAGCTCTTGTTGTTTACTACTTACTCTGGCAATGCCCCAAAGTCAGCATAGCCAACTTTTCGCGAAACCACCCGAACTGTCAAGTGCAAGGATTCAGCGGCAGGGGTATATGAAATGGCAAGCGCAACACATTATGAAAATAGGTAATTATAGCCATATATTTTACTCCATAAGCCTATGATTCTAACCAAAGGAAAACACATTAGGCAAATGGAAACTCTTTCATAACATTTGTATGCCTTAAAAGAATGATGCCAATACTGGATATCAGACTGAATTCTACTGAGAATATTATGATGAATATTCAAAATGACTCTCTGTAATATCCTAAACATCATATAAAGGCTGTTGCATTATGGAATATGGTTAAGGATGCAGGGATTTCCTTGCATAGAGGTTTCATTGCTTTAAGTAACTGCTGTATTATATGCCCTCAGAATTAAAAATGAGAAGAGGTCAATTATACCTTTAATCAATGTTTTAAATTTCTTATTATTTTATTTTTATACCTAAAAGCAAATTATCCTAAAAAACACAAGTACTTTTAGGGGGGGGGGGCATGCAGTTTGAGGTTATTTACTTTTGTTTTAAGTGGAAAGGTCATTCATTATAAGTCACATTTAAAAAATACTAGTAGTTGAATATAGCCAATTATACAAACAACATGCCTGTGAAACATGTCCTATAAATATAATGATCTTATCGAGGCGAGGCAAATTAACCGGACTCAAACATTGGTTGAAAGGGTTAAATACTTTGAATTTCGGAATATGCTTACTAAAATTTACACCAACAAAATTCAAACTAATCTCCCATCTACTTGATATTTAATTCTGGTTCACAATAAACGGGAGAGGATAACAGAATGAGAATGGGAAACAGAGATACAGACTACTTTGGTTTATAATATAATGGAATCAGGAATACCTGGCCTTTATGAAAGTGTCCATAAAATACTCCAGGACTATTAAATAAAAGGTTGCAATAGAATAACGTATATACTTTCTTGATCATTCAATATTTATTATTACAAAATTGTAACCTCAACATTTACAGGCTGGTATTTATTTATTATTTTATATATTATTTGCTTATGGCAAACTATTTTTAGTCTGTTTTTTAAGTTGTTCCAACTTTTCCCTTGTTTAAATTTGCAAAGAAGCTTGTGGTAGCGATGTGATTAATATTTGATGGCAACAGTTGAGTTGGTTTTTTAAACACTAAAGCATCACTTAAAAACTCCTTACTGCACCTGTTCCAGGAATGCACATTCCCATTTTCAACCTCTATTTCCATCTGAATCTCCTTTCCTTGGCACTGAAGATGAGGGTATTGGTTTTGGGGATGCATTATTTGTGGGGAAGGCATCTGGTGCTAGGTTAATTAACCTCCAGGTTGATGCATGGTGGTAAATCAAAATTCATATGGTGTTTCTTCACAATTTAGAATTTTTCCCAGGTGTCTTATTCTGTATGTTGATCAGCTGGATTTGGTGCAATTTCATGTCATAACCAAGGTAGTGGGCAACTGCTGATTTTTCTTTTGTTTGAATTTTAGGTGATGAATATGTTCTTTTAGTCTGATTTCCAGAGTTCTCTTTGTCCTTCCTATATATGCTACATAGATTATAGTTGGAGCATTTTATTTCATTAATTCACAGTTTTTTCTAGCATTCAAAATTTGCAGGGTCAGAGGAGAAGGTCTAAGATGACATGCAGCACATCAGTGGTGGCAGAGAGCAAGTGGCTTAGATATGCATGGGGAAATAAGAAATGCATGGCGCATCATAGAACCAGAAATTTTGTTTTGGACCAAGTTATACTCAACAGGAGTTTAAGGTATATATATGTATACATACACATAAATGCTTATTTTTTAAATTAATTTTAATGAAGATAAAATAACATTACACATTAAATTGTAGATACAAGAGGAATAGTAATAGTCAAATGTTTAAGAACTGGACGCCATGTGCTTGTCTTAAAATTCTGCACTCTTTCCAGCTAATCATGACAAACAAATGAACGTCAAAAGGACTGTACCTGAACAATTCAAACCATTAAAAATGGATCTCTCAAAAATGGCTATGCCACCAAAAGGTTATTTGAATTAACGTGTCTTTTAAAGACATCCCTATTTTTTGTGTAGTGCAATTTTGTTTGTTTCTAAACAGTTAACAGTTATACAAGATTAAACAAAAAATACAAGATAATTTTATTTGACATGAAATATCTTTATATGTGGTATTTTAATTAAAATAATTAGAGCTATTTTTGAACAAACAATGATGTACAAAAAATATTCCATATAAAGCATAGTTGTGTGTCTGTGGGCAGATTTTCTAGGAAATCTTTGTTGCATATTTAGAAGATACTTAAATATCATGTTTGCTGTTTATCAGACTTATTTGTTTTTGAGTTGTGTGTGTGTGTGAGAGAGAGAGAGAGAGAGAGAGAGAGAGAGAGAGAGAGAGAGAGAGAGAGAGAGAGAGAGACAAGACAGTCAGACAGACACATCACACAAACATTTTTTAAAAATGCTTTTCTTTGGATCCATGGTGCCTCAAAAGACGCATTGCCAGTGAAATCTTGACATCAAATTTTTGGGTGGAATACAATACTTCCCCTACACACGAGGGTCACTCCAAAAGTAATGCATAACATTTATTTATAATTTACATGTTCATCCTTCAGCTTAACTATTTTTGCAGTGTATTGATAGATTCTGTAGGAACATATTTTCATTTTTCTACATAATCCCTCATCTCTCTCAACTGCCTTATGCCACCTGGAACTAGGGCCTGTAAGAATGAATCGCAAACAGCTAGTGTCAATCAGTAGGAAATGACCACAGATTACTGATGTAAAAATAGATGTTCCCCAGGGCTCAGTACTTGGACCCCTGCTTTTCTTAATAATGATTAATGATGTACCAAACTACTATCCATATCAGTTCACTGTTTATGCAGGTACATCATTCCTAAAGATAAATAATTATATATTGTCATGGCATGTCCAAAAACATTTAAAACAAGCCCATCTCTGGTTTAGAAGCAATGGTTTCTTTATTAATGATGATAAGTCACAAAATATTCTCTTTACGTTAAAGAATAATAATCATTTAAGTGATGAGACATGCGACGCAGTAAAATTTCTTGGTATGATTCTGATAACCAACTCTTTTGGAACCCTCACATTGATTCAGTATTCAGTCAACTGTCAGATGCAGAATTATTGGCCAATCTAAAAACAGCCATATCAAGTGATTTTGTTCGTATGGCATATTTCTCAAAGATCAACACTGTAAACCACTATTTGTAAAATTACAAACTCCAACTGTTATTAATCTATATGTATATGAAGTTCTAATATACCTGAAAGAAAATGTACATAACTATAACACAAGAGGTGAAATGCACATGCACAGCACACAAAATAAGAACAAAGTGGATATGCCTATCTTAGGCTTCAGAAGTCCTTGAAGTATTATAAGGTAAATGGCAAATATTTAATTTGCTTCCTTCCAAAACATGTAGCACAAATATTGAAACGGTAACATTCAGAAGCATAACCAACTACAGGTATATTAATTATTTATATAATATTTGTTTGTTCCCATGTATAAATGTCTGTTTCAAGAAGTCTTTGCGAATGCAGGATTTGACGAACAGAGGGTTGAAGCCAGGCAGAATCTCTTTGTTTAAGCTAAGTGTTTACAACGTCGACTAGCAGATCTCCCCATCCCCCATAAATTGCATTGTAATATTTTAAGCATTCAGGAAAGAGGCGCATGTTTGCTACCTGGACAAAAGGCAGGAGGACAGAGGTGAGTTGAGATGTGACATGCAAAGAGCCCGGGTGGATATGCAAGTGTGAAAGAGTGAATGTGCTAATGTCGCGCCATAATAACATAAGTCTGAAATATTGTAAGCTCAGTGCTTGTAACAATAATTATGCTGCACGACGACGAAACCTATTTTTAGCTAAATAAGGAACTATATGTGGCAGTTCTGTGTTATGTGTTATTTTGAGTGTATTCCCATTTGTTTCCCCACTGGATGAGTCGAAAAACATGCTCTACCATTGACTCCGAACCAAACTTCCTGAGTAGCCGAGGGCAACAAGTGTATCAGTGGCAGACTGTAACGTCAACCAGATACGTCACTTTGAGGACCTGCGATCTTGACATGTACACTCACACACATACGCACAGTACGTCACAATATTAAAATATTTAAAGATATATAAGTGGTTAATAAAAACTCCATTCTATAGACAGAAGAACAAGATATGTAAAGCACATTTAAGAAGGTGAAAAATCTCCTAAATTACATCTTTTATTGTGTTAACTAATTCATGAATGCATCATTTTGATTAGCTTTTGTACTAAAATTACTTAACTATACAACTTGTTTATTTGAATTTGAATAACTCATCTATCTGTTTATCATTAAACTAATGCTTGAAAATCATGTTCATTTGACTTTAGAGTACTAAGCCATAATAACTTTTCAAAGATACTGCCCTTGTGAATTTGTTTGTTTCATGGATCTGGTTCATCTGAGGGTTGCACTTCAGCTCAAGAGAAAGCTTGACAACTGCCTTCAAGACTGTACTTAGTGTCAATTTTATTTATTATTTTATTATGTTTACAGGAATGTAATCAATTTGTAAAAGTATTATTATTATTATTATTATTATTACTATACCTACATGGTAAAAGTCTGAACCAATGTGTTTGGCAGCATTTACAAGTGAGTCATAATCTTCAAACCTTATTCCAATAAGGAAGTCCTTCGCAAACGTAAGAAATGATAATCACATGGAGCAAGGTCTGGAGTGTAAGACAGGTATTTCAATGTGGTTCATTCAAATTTACTGATCCTGTCCATGGTTTATTAATTGGCCTGTGGCCATCCATTTTCATGCAATAGTAAAATACCCTGCTTCTCCTGATGTAGTCACACACCTCTCAGTCAAACTTTAAATTTCTTCAGTCACATATGAGTCAGAATTAAAGGTGGTTGCATGTTTGATTTCATTCATGGTAAAGCCCAATTGTTAAAATTAATAGGAATAAAATTCTTGTAATTATTCACATTTTTATATTTGATGTCCACAAGCAATTTAGAAACACCATTGCCATAACTTTAATCTTCATAAGCAAGGTTGTATAATGCCAATCCAGGATTGCCCGTTTGTCTCTGGTTTAAAATGATGGAGCCATGTCTTACAAGAAAGTCATCTCCATCATTCCCATACTATTTCAAATGTTCGCCACACACCACTTTCTATGTCAACCTCCTTGGAATCCACTTGGCAAACCTTTTTGCTCCTTAACTCTTTCAGTATTCTACAAACACTTGCTTCTCCTATTCCAACACAATAAGATAACTCTTTCATTGTGATGTATTTATCTGTTAAAACCATGTTGTTAAATCTCTTCACACTGTCAGGTGCTCTTGTAGGAGGAGTGTCCTGAATATTAGCATGCCACTTTCACCACATGATCTGCTTGCTTACTAACTGTGGCTGACAGCAGCATCTCAATATACCTTCTTGTAACCTCTTTTGGATATTTCCCACTATCTCATTCTCACAGCATAGGAATTCTGTAATACCACATTCCTTCTGACAAATGCCAAGTGCAACAGCCATCCTGAAAATATGCTACAACAGCACCTCTCATGGGAATTAATTGAACTACATGTAATCACAAGTGGGAGGGATGTATCTATGAACTCCTGAACTCCATAAATTGCAAAGATGTAGAATGAAACAAAGATTTTGGAAAAAAAATTATGTGCATATTTTGACGTAACCCTTGAGGTAGAGAAAGTAATAATGGGAAACATACATCCTGCATCCATAGAATGTGAATAAGATAAACAATTTCCATGCAGGCATTGACTTCACAATTCAAGCCCATTACAGCAGTTCTTGCTCATTTATTGCAATAAAATTTTAACTCTATCCACTGTGCATTATGTTTCTACCCAGTTAAGGGGTTCCAAAATCGTGATGAAGGATACACACACATGCTATAACTCTGACCTACCATAGCCATAGCAATTATGTGTGCTATGTTCAGGCTGTAATTTTAAGCTACAATATAATGTAAAAGAATTTAATACTTTATTATGTGCATGGTGAAAATCAGAAACTCTTTAAATCTGCCCATAAAAATCATAAAAATCCTCCTTTACTCCTCTAAATTTTACAGGAAAACCGTTGTCAGTCAAGCATTTATATTAAATATGCCATTCCTGGGAGAGCAAAAGACATTTGTCCTCATCACCAGCATATTTACCATATTTATCCAAATACAAGACAATGTTTTTTTTCCTAAAATATTAATTATGAAGGTCGTCTTGCATTTTCGATATATGTTTAGTAAATAGCATGCACGAAAAGTGAGTTTCAAACTTTGCAGATATGGCAGAGGCGGAAGCCTCGTGGAAATGGTAAAGATATCTTAAAAATCTTGACATACGTAGCAAATTTTGCGGGTTTCACTTTGTGCCAAAGTTACCTGTTAATAGACCTATAAGCATTCTAATTGGAAAAAAGATTTCTCCAAGATTAAAATAAAAATAGAACACTTCCCTTCACATAGGTGGTTGCACATAATGATGTATTAAAAGCAATAGACAAACACAAAGAGAGAGGTTTACCAGTGCATTTCCCTCCCAGTCACACATATACTGCTTAATTTGGTTCTCCCCTATCATAATGTGAGTTTATGTGCAAATTCAAATTAGGTAAAACTTTTTACGATGGTGTATTATATTAATATGCTTTCTCAACAGAAAATTATATTTATTATTGTTGTTACAGCTAAGCTGCCGACATTCCCACTGATTGCACACATGTACCAATAAATTTCAGTCCTCCTTTCTTCGTCTCTCCCACTCACGATGTGAACTGCTGCAAAAATTCAAATTAAGACATTCTTTTACAATGATGCATTTTATTTGCAATGATGTGATATATTTGTTACAGTGTTACAGCTACACTTTTGCCACTGTCATATTTTCCCACTGTATACATGCCAGCACATTTCCTTACTCTCCCCTCCATCTCTCTCCCACCCAAAATTGAATGTCCATGAAAATTTGAAACATTAATTTAGGTAAACTGTTTACAATGATGTGCTATTGTAAGTATTTTGTCTAAATAGAAAATTTTAACCATTATCATTGTTGCTCTGCCACTATCACCTTCTCTGATTGCACACATACCAGTATATCATTTCTGTTCTACCCTCTCCCTCTCCTACCCACCACGTGAATAGGGCAATCAGCTTAAGTGTCCCTTAGTTTGTTCAAAATATCTGCTAAAACTTTGAATTTCGTTTAAAATTAGCTAATCATGTCTCCTTTTTATACAGATATATGCTAAAACTCAAAATTAAGTTCTGAAAAACAGCGGTTGTCTTGCATTTGAGGTCTTTTTGTATTCAGATAAATATAGTAAACATATGGCTGAGGATGATGTTCCTTTAATAATTTTCAGCCATTAACATCAATATAAGTGGGACTAAAGCATTTAAATTTGACTCATTAATATTCTAATTTAGTAGCTCCTCCACACATAATATTTCTATATACAGCTGAGATTATTTTGATTTTGTTACTCTGACTCCTATTCCCGGCTAATGTGAAGCAGCCTTAGCATTACAGTTTTCAAGTATTTCTTTTGACCCAATGATACCTTGTAATGTTGGTTAGTGTATCTTTTAGAAATATTAATGATTTTAACATATACACACATTGGCTTACAAACTTATTCCATTCTTACTTATAGATAGAATACATTGCATAAACCGACCATTTTACAGTCTTATTGTGTGTAGTAGCTCATTGGCATCTTCAGTTGTCTCCAGAAAGCTGAACAGTAATTAGTCTCCTGTTGATGGTTATTCTTTTTTTTGAGGAAGTGTACAATGAAAATTTTATCTAAGGAGGTTCCACTGCTACCAACCATTAATGGGACTGGTTAAGACTGCCTGCACACCTTGCTGTACGCCTGCTGATGCTGTAGAAAAACCAGGCGAAGTGGAAACAATTTGTGGCAGAGGGTCAACAGAGTCACTTGCTCCTCCAACTTGAACTACCCTGTAGGTTACCGTACCTGTAACAATATAAAAATAAAGGATTTTATAATACTGTAACAAAATCTCTTTATTTCAAACTCTGATTACAATTAATGTGTTCATAAATGCTTCAGAACAATTTTCTCCCATTGCTACAATGCTTGTTTGACTGCTTCAGCTGTCTCTATCTATTCTAAGTGTACTTTTTTTAAAATAGTATATTTTAAAACAGAAGTGTACTTAAGAATAGCTCCTGCAGGCCCTTTTTTCTCCTCTTGTGACATTTTAGGTAATGTTGGAATGAGGGTCTGTCAGACAGGCAACTTTTGCACCAAATAAGTGCTTAAATATGCAGTGATCTGCATTATGGAGCGTATAGAGTTGGTATTATATTCTGTTTTCTTCCTCACATAATGCCACAGAAATGTATCCAGTATGGAATCAATGATGCAAGATAACATAAATATTATTTATTCTTTATTACCGTTTCTTTGCTCATATTGTTTAAAATAAATAAAAACATACTTATTTTGCATACAAAGTATATTTTTGTTGCCCCAATACTTTAAAATTAACAAGTTATGTACACACATTAACCAATAGCTGAAAATGGCAGAGATGTGATGAGACCTGAATAGTGAACTGTGTCAGGTCAACCTATCTATTGCAGATGGTTATTTAAGGTTATTAAAGTTATATAAGGTCTTTTGAAAAGATATGCCTAATATCAATACTCATGTTAGGAAACATTATTTACCAGCTTTATAATTCCATGATGCGGTCAAAAAGAAATTCTTTAGGTGAGAGACGAATGATTAATGTTTCATATGCCAGTTTTTCTAGTTCTCCAGTAGCAGTGCCTTTCTGTAGCTCAACAAAGTCCAAATATTTTCTGTTATGTCCATGACTGTATATGTTGCATACTTGGCACAAACTCAAAACTATTATATTGACTATCACCAGCTACCAGATTTTGTTCATAGTAGTTTCGTACTGTTCTTCTCTTTTTTGCTCTCACACCTTTTTGATTCTGGGACCACTGTATGTTTTTACTAATCTATAAAAAGTCCCAGTCATTAAATTTGTTTCACAAAGACATTTGAAAGTGTAAAATCCATTCCATTCACATTTAGAGACAGCTATTCTTAAGCGCAGTGAAGATTATTTATTCAAATTTTCCTGCAAATATAGTAGACCAAACTAACATGGTTGCTAGGAGACATGCTTTTTCCTCACGTTATAATAATTCTGTAGTATATAGAAATGACAAAAATTATCCTGCAGAGGTGGAGGGAAACATTCGTGCAACAGTAAATTACAGTACATTATATAGTGATATACAGGGTTACTACAAAAGAAATAGACAACTTCAACTGCCTGTAAAACAAAAACTATTAGAGATAGCAACCTAATTATTTTTTAGGTATGTTGAGAAACTCTCAAAGTTTCGTTTGTTACTATTGTTAATGCTGTAGTGTTTTGTTTGTTGTTGCAGAAGCTGAAATGGCGGAAAATCCTGAGGAAAAGGCATATTGCATGTTGGAATTTGCTAGAACGCAATCAGCAACGTTGTCCGTCATTTTAGAACACGTTACCACAAAACGCCTCCGACTAGACAATCAATCTACGACTGGTATAGAAAATTCTATACAACGGGATGTTTGTGCAAAGGGAAGAGCTCGGGAAGACCAAGAGTTTCGGAAGAAAACGTTGAACGTGTTCGTTCTGCCTACATAAGAAGCCCACAGAAATCGACATCTAGGGCAAGCATGCAATTACAAATTCCACAGCAAACTGTATGGAAAATCTTGCGGAAGCGGCTGCACATGATGCCTTACAGATTACAGATGTTGCAGTTTCTGAGTGTAGAAGATAAGGTCATAAGGCGTGACTTTTGCATCGACATGTTGCGACATGATGAAGACGATGCTGGTTTTTGTGAGCGCATCATTTCATTTTTGTGGTAACGTGTTCTAAAATGTCGTTGGACAACAGTTGCTGATTGCGTTCTAGCAAATTCCAATACGCAATATGCCTTTTCCACAGGATTTTCCGCCATTTCAGCTTCTGCAACAACAAACAAAACCCTACAGCGTTACCAATAGTGACAAATTAACTTTTGAGAGTTTCTCAACATACCTCCAAAATAATTAGGTTGCTATCTCTAATAGTTTTTGTTTTACAGGCAGTTGAAGTTGTCTATTTCTTTTGTAGTAACCCTGTATAATAAAGTACAGCATTTTTAAATACAATTACCCACAGTTATGCTAGGGGTGTATTCCAGTCCTGTAATTGATCTTTAATTTATAGTATAATTACACTGCATACATTTTACACTAATCTAATTTTGCATTGTCTTAAAGAAATCAGTAAGTTTTGTTGGCAGTCTAATTCACAATGTTCTTTCTTAACATACTGTTTGATTGTAGCATATGTCAATGTTAGGAGCTTGGTGAGGCCAAAAATTACACTTCAGGACTGTACTTTGATGGACATTTTAAACTGAATTTTCAAAAGTTAAAATCTAATACAAGTAAATAAAAATTAACAGTATTTTTTTTTTGGGAACATACTTCTACCCACATTAATTCCAAATCCGTGGTATTTTGGACCATGCTGTTCTAGGCTTCAACTCTACTACATATTTTTTATGACCTCCAATGCCAAGCTTCAGCTCATAAGCATGGTACCCTACATGAAAGTTTTATAGTTGTAACTATCTTATTACATTTTGTACCAAATACAAAAAAGTAAATAAGACATAAACCCTAGAAACTAGTAAGTACTTGCCCTGAATCCAAAATGGCTTCAATACTTAAGCTCTAGCTTCCTTCTTCCTTTTTTTAAAACTCTTGTGTAAATTAGTTAAGAACAGGGCTTTCAATACACAAGACGGTTCATAATTGCCTTCAGCAAAATGTACAAAACATACCATAGAACACTTTCTTAGAATGAAGACCTTGTGATTAATCTTTTTACTTTCACTAGCACGTACACACATAGAAGCTAGAAAAGTTATTGTATGCCACCAAAAAATTTGATGTCAAGATTTCACCATAAATATATGTTTTGAGGTCTCCTAAGCCTGAAAAAAGCATTTTTAGAAAAAATTTATGTGTGGGTGGACAGCATAGGTACAAAACAAAATACTGTTATGTACCAAACTTGGTATTTTTATGTTTAATGTCTTGCAAAGATTCAACATGATTTTCCTTTACATGGAAATTTTTTTTTAAATTTTCTCAAAAATGGCTCTAATGATTTTGATTAAAGATATTTACAAGACAAAATGTATATTTTAAATTTTCTGGGAATAGCCTCTGAATTGCAGAATTTTGCATAATGGTTAAACCATAAAAGATAGACAAAAATTTAATAAAAAAAAAAAAATGTAGATCTTGTTAAAATGCATAATCTATATCACACGCCTTCTTTTTCTTTGAGTTGACCATTTGAGATACTCCTCACAGTTATTGGCTTCAATTTTAAACTACTTAATTGTCAAACAGGGTCATACAAAGCGAACCGAACCTCAATTATTTCACATAGCAATCAGCTTTTAAAAGATTTGACTGACACTTTAGTCTAATGTATTCCCTTATTTCCCTTCTACTTACAAGAAAGCAATAAGACCAATTCTGCTACTAATATTTATCTCGATTAGCATGATGTAGAAAAAAGAATGATCTTTTTTAACAATTATTTGTATATGGAACAGCTAAAGAAAGTTATGTGAATGAAACACATCAGATTTTTTAACAAAGTATTATGTCATTCCCACGATTTTTGTCCACTTGAAAATATATGAAAACATATTACTGCTCTATGTACAGAATGGTTATTGTACCTAAAAAACACATGGTTATAATTATTACAATGCTGAGTACAAAGCGTTACAATACTGTAACAATTTGCGAGTGGTATGTAAGAGATGAATATTAAGGCTAGTCTACCTGGATTAGCATGACATCACAGTAGCATGAGACAACTTCCACAGACGATACTGGAGGACTAATCATGTCAAGTCATTTAAATTTTTTGCACACTTACTTAGAGAATAAATTTTTCAATTAACACAACAAAATTTAAGTGGACATGTCCTTTAAACATTATGTCAGAGACAAAGTTGGCCTTGATGACAGAAAACAGATGCTTTTTACTTTCTTGACCACACATGTACAATGTCCTTAGTAGGTATAGAAGATATTGTTTTGCATCCAAAAATTTGATCCTAAGATTTCATCTGAAATGCAACTATTGAATCCCACCGAATCAAAAAAAAAAAAAAAAAAAAATTAGAAAAATGTCTGCATGTATGTCTGTGGACAGCATAACTCAAAAATGAAAAGTTGGTTAAATACCAACCTTGGTATTCAAGTTCACTATCTTACAAGGATGCAATAGGAAGATTTTTCAGAAAATTCCTCCCACCACCAAGTACCTTTATGTGTAATATTCTTCAAAATGTTCAATTTTCTTAAAAATTGCTCTAACCATTTTGATTAAAATACTGGATATTTAAGATGTTTTTATAAATGAAACATACATCTTTAATTTTCTGAGAATAGCTTCTAAAGACCTCTCCATTCAGGACAACTTTTGTAAAACTGGTAAACCGTAATAGATAGACAAAAACCTACTGCACAAAAAATGTAATGTCATTAAAACACACAATTTATATAACTTTTTTTGAGTAGAGTTAACAGTTTCATAGATATTCTTTGTTATTGGTTTCAATTTTAAGCAAGTTAAACTTTTCTCAAATGGGAAGTCATCTTTCATTTCATCCTACTTTTGTTTTACTTCTGAACAAAGAACCACATTTCAATTGTTTCACACAGCGACCAGCTTTTAAAACATCTGACTATTGCTTTAGCCTAGCATATTCCCTTATTTTCCTTCTCTTACAAAGAATAAGACCAATTTTGCTAACGTTTATCTTGATTAGCATTATGCAGATATAAGAATCTTTTGCAAGAACAATTTGTGGAATAGACTGAGAAAGTCATGTGAATGAAACATATCAAATGTTTAAGGTAAGATTCTCATTTTATACAATAGTTGATTTTCTTACCTTTATAATATAGAGGGCAAAGTCACAAATGTTATTAGAATATGTAATGGCAAAACAAGGTTCACACAGAAATTCATTTTCTCTGAATTATTTTAATTAATTCCCAACTATCTGACTCAGTCAAAGCTTTTCTATGACCAGCCTACACTATTGTGAGTGTGGGGGGAATTCAAGGAGTCATGTTGGGAGTAATGGAAGGGGAATAAACCACTATTTAAATATTATTCAAATTTATACTTCCTTATTGGTATCACCATTATAAACACATCTTTTACCAACCACTATGACCTCTGTATATTGCCCTCTAGCAGGAAAAGCTCCAGTCAATAGTTTGCGGTATTACCCGATACACGGCAAATGCTGCCTGCAATCCTTTACATCCTCCCCACCCTGATCTGTCCTGATCTCTAATAGGATTATCAGATGTATTGGTCGTGTGATGTGAGATCCCTTGGCAGTTCTCAACAACACCCTCCATACTTTGCCGTCTCTGCCTAGCCTCAACTCAGCTATGCAGGCAAACTTCCTCATATGCCATGGAATATGATCTTCCTGCAGTAAAACATCTCCAACCTTGAGCTGTGTGAGTTTACCCCGCAGATTATGGAGAGTATGCAAGTTCTTAGCTTCAATATATTGTCCTTTGTCCACCTTCTCCAGAAATCAGCAGCAGTACATTTTAGTGAGACTCTTGATTTGCAGCTGCAGATGGTTCTCCTTGCCTAGTTATATTGTGGTTAAGTTTACCCCAGTCAAGAAGTGTAATGGCATCAAGACATCTTCGTTTTCTGTGAGGTTAATGGTCTTAAATTAAGCGAAGCTTCAATGCTAGCCAGTAATTTATTTGTTTCTTCCTTGTTGATCTGCAGTTATACTAGTGTTTTTTGCATAGTGCCTCAGTAGGCCAATCATTCTCTCCCACCACCCTTGCCACCAAGTTGCCCTAGGGGGGATGAACTTCCATGTGGCATTGTTATGGGAAAGATACTGGTGAATCTGAGGATCTGTGAGCATGGAGCGAGGATTTGCAGTTCTGTGTCAGCTGAAGGTCTGAGCATTGTTGGAGCATAACATCCTTGGGAGTTCTCTTCTGACAAGGTGCTGGAAAGTCATTAGGCATCTGTCTGTGGAGAGATCGGTTGTAGCTCAAGATGAATTGCCCTCGTTACAGCACAAGTGAAAAGGACATTTCTTTGTAACATTTGCTGATTTAATAAACAAAGGACCAGCAAAGTTGATTCCTGTGATTGAGAAGGTTTTAATGGTTCTGCCAGCAAAGATGCTCTGATATCTGCATCTTATTTCTGGCTGTTTTGCAGGGTAGACATTTGTGCAAGATTTTCTTAATAGTTTGTGTAGCTCTCATGATCCAGAATTCTTCCCATAGCTCCATCAAAACAATCTGTGCTACCAAATGGTGAAGTCTCACATTGGGTGTGCCTTATCAGAAATTTCATGTACAGATGTGAACCATCTGGTAGGATTGGGTGTTTTTAATTGGATATTAAGCCTGAAAACTGGCTTGACAAATCAGGCAATCTCTAGACAGGGATGAAAACGAGTGATTCTAGATTTTTGGGGCAGTGGGTTCCCCTCCTCCAAATATTTGAACTCTTCTGCAAAGCATTCTAATTTAACTACTTTCATCCAGTAGATTCTAGTATTATGTATTACCTCCTTTCCAGCAAGACATTAGCTGAAAAGTGTGACTCATGCCATGGAGGGAAGAAAAGTAAAATTCGCGTAACAGTTCTTTCCACCAATGCAGACGGATCAGACAAATTTCCCCCACTTGTGATAGGAAAATTCAATAATCCGAGGTGTTTTAAGGGTGTGAAAACGTAACCTACGGAATATGAATCCAATAGGAAGTCTTGGATGACTATGATTTTAAAAGGAACAGTGGTTAAAGAAGCTGGACATTAAAATGAAAAAACAGAAGAAGATCCTTCTTTTTATGGATCAATGTACAGCACATCCACCTCAAATAGTTTTGGAAAATGTCCGAGTGGAATTTTTCCCTCCCAGTTGACTACAGCCACTTGATTTGGGCTTCATTGCAAATTTCAAAGTTCATTATAGAAAAATCTGATGTGTTACACACACACGACTTTCTCTAGCTGGTCTACAAAACTCCTACAAAAGATTCTTCTTCTTTGTACACAATGCTAATCAAGATAAATGTTAGCAGAATGTTATTACTTAGTTCCTTATAAGTAGAAGGGAATAAGGGAAATGCACTATGCTTAAGTTTTAAAAGCCATCGTTATGTGATTGTCATTGCAAATCACTTCTTTGCTTGGCCAGGAGTAGAACAAAAGAGAAACAGACACTTCCTGTGTGAGAAAAGTTTAAGTACTTCACAACTGAAATCAATAACAAGGAATATCTTGAAAACAGTTACCTCCACAACAAAAATTGTGTGTTTTGTCATGAGGTACATTTTTTGTGCAGTATGTTTTTTTCTATCCCTTACAGTTTAGCAGTTAAGCAAAATTCATCCAGAATGAAGAGGTCTTCAAAGGGTATTCCCAAAAAATTTGAGATATACATTTTATTTCGGACATAAATAGCTTTAATATACGGGATTTTAACCAAAATCCTTAGAGCCATTTTTAAAAACATCAAAATTTTCAAAGTTTTTGCCATATAAAGGGTAGTTTGTGGTGGGGGATTTTTTTTTTAAAATTCCTCTGTCACATCCTTGGAAGATACTAAACCTAAATACCAAGTTTGGTATTTAACAGTCTTTTTGTTTTGGGGCTATGCTGTCCACAGACAGACACATGGACCTTTTTTTAAAAATGCTTTTTTAGGACTCAGGGGACCCCAAAACATATATTTCCGGTGAAATCTTGATATCAAATTTTTGGGTGCATTACAATACCTTCTCTATCCCTATGTACATTGTAGATATGGGGCTACAGAAAGTAAAAATGCTGGTTCAACATTTAATAACACTGACTGATGTAGGAAATGAAAATCTCGCCATTAACTTACTACAAGCCATAGAATTTATTTTGGCTGCCTGGAAGCAGGTGTCATCCTCCACAATGAAAACACTGCTTCATTAAATCTGGTGTCTTACAGGAAAAAGCTGTCTTCTTGATGGTGATGACATTGGTAGTGATGAGCCTATAAATGAGCTAGCTCTACTGGAGGGTGCAAATTTCGCTACCTTTGTGCTTTTGATGGCAATTTAACTGTGAGTACGGAACTACAGGAAGAGGAGATTATTGCTGATGTGTGTGATCAAGAAAGTGGACCAGCTTCAAGTGACACTGACAGCAATGTGGATGATGACTCAAATCTTGAAATACCTAAGGTAAGTGAAGTGTTAAGTGCAATAAATGTGTGCCATTGGGGTTGCCATCTCAAAATAATTTGAGATCACCTTATGGTTTACTGGGAAACATGCAAGTAGTTGAGAAATTCAATGCTATGCCAGCATGTTGCCATGGTAGCTCAGTGGTAGAGCAACAGGCTAGAGACCTGGAGATCTGTGGTTCAAATCCCGGCTGAAATTTTCAGTCTGACTTTACCTATCCAACTCCTGTCCAACACACGGCTTATGTGAAAAAAGAAAAAACAATTAAACCAATACCAAACTAACTTGTAGTTAACCATTTCAAAGAACCCTTCACTAACTCTGATTTATCCATTTTGTACAGTAGTTTAAAATAGTTATACTAGTTTCATTAAAGCAACAGAAGACTTTCCAGAGAACAATTAAAGAATAACACAATCCCAGTATGAGTCAGTATTGGAACCATATACAAAACCAAAAACATCATATCCCACACAAACCATAAATGCATTGAAATCAAAGTAGGTATTGTAGTATTTTTATTTAGCAAAACTTGAACTACATAGGTACATAGAAACCATGAAACGGCAAACTATTGCATTTACAACAAAATGCTATTGCATTACATTCACTCCTGCTTGGTTTCTTTATGTGTCGACCCGCCTGTATCCACGATGTCCATTGATGTCTCACTTCAGAATCTTATTTGGATTACTGCAGTGAAATGCTATATGGAGCAAGATATCTTAAAGTTGTATATGCTTCCCTTCTGTTCTGCATCTTTATAAATAGTATACTGAAGATTAACATGAATAAGTTTAAACCTTTCCATTAACGAGTCATGCTTACTCTGCTTGTCATGTTTCTTCATTAGTGCATTTTGTGATAAGAGCCAAGAGTGTAATGATTGAAGATTACTAGATTTTCTTTGATGGTATAACATTCTATCTATTCGTAGCTGTGCATAGGAGGGATTGTATGTAATGGAGAGCATCTTGAAGCACTTGTTCCAGTTATTTAATGGCAAGCTTTTAGACTTCATTGCCAAATGAAGTTTTCCATACAATCCCATTATACCACTCAACTTGACCATTGCCTTGGGGGCTATAAGATTTTGTTCTACTTGTTGCTATTCCATGAGCAGTTAGAAAATCCTTTACTTTCTTAGTTATCAATGATGGCCCTCTGTCTGAGTGCACGTATGATGGTTTACCAAACAATAAGAATAATTGTCTAAGACATTTAATAATATTTTCAGAATTCATGTTTCCACAGGGAAAAGCAAAAGGGGAGTATGAGAACAATAAGAATGTAGTGATTCCTTAATGCAGAAGGAAGTGGTTCTTCAAAGTCTGTATTTAAATGTTCAAAAGGAGCAATTGGGTGGTATGAATAAGAGTGAGATGTGTCTCAAAACTTGCAATATGCGAGATGCATCTCACTTTCTTATGAATAAAACACAATGACTCAAGGAGGTGACCTTGATTGAGATCAACAAGTCGCTCGCTTATGAGACATGTCTCAGGTTTGGGAAAGAATAAAAAGTAGCTGCATCTTAATTTAATGAGACACGTCTCATGATTTATTAAGTCACCTTAGGTGTCTCAACACGCCAGACGCAGCTTCTTACAACAAGTTATTGGCATATTTGGTACCAGTTTTGAGGTTTTTTGAGTACAGAAGAAAGCTTTATTTTTTTCTTTTATACAGCCCCAACTTCTGTGTCATATTGGGACTATGCTTTAGAAACAACTGCTGGTAATTTCTCACTGAACTGTAGGGTTTCTTAACATTGTTTCTTCAGTTTTATACTATTTAACATACACAAGCATACTTACAATCTCTTGGTGATAGAGAATGATTCTAGTTATAACGCCAGAATGCTGACTACTCGACTGCAGATAGTAAACCCTGGGTTTCAGTGTGGCATCACAGAAGATACAAGTCTTCTCTGAATTCAGTAATCAAAAGTATTTGAAAAACTGGTCTACTGAAACTACAAGGGTAAGAGTGTTTGATTGAAAAAACTTCTGGCAAATACTGCTGCATTCCAAATAACTAAAATGGTAAGATAAAGTGCAATACGTTCCCTGATACAATTGGAATTTTGAATTACAACCCATATCATAACTCCAAAATCTCATGTAGATGAACGCATTACCAAGAAAGGCATTGTTTAAAAGTGCTGATGCAAAATGGCATGGTTCTATTCAGAAACAAAATTCTGATGACTGAAGAAATATTTGTTGTAGTAGTAGTAGTAGTAGTAGTAATAATAATAATAATAATAATAATAATAAAAATAATAATAATAATGTGAATGCATAATTTCTTAAGCACAAAGACTATGGATAGCACATAGACCTGATGTAGGTATCTCGCCAAGGAACATGTTATAATACAAAGATATTTTGGCCAAGCAAAACAAGGTTTTCAAATAATTCAATGGAAAACTAACATTAGCTACACTGTACCTTTGCATATCCAATCATATGTTACACAATTCTCCATAATAAACATTTCCAGGATGATTCCTGCAGTCTTGGAGCTCAGGAATCTCATAGAATAACAGAAGGAACATCAGCTTATAATGTTGATAATGAGCATGTGGTCGATTATGGTGGTTGTAATGATGATGAACAGGAAGCAGGCTTATTAGGCAAAGGGGATCCGAAAAAAGATGAATAGCAAAAATAATAAGACATTTATCATGGTTATTACACATACATGCTTTTATGACAAAAGCAATATTATAATAATACATTTAACTGGTTCTACAGGCATTTCAATAAGCATAAGCCTTTGCATTTTTTCAAATAAGGGGGACTAACCTGCGAAAATTGACCAACATTTTTTATCATTTTGATTTTTGAATTTTCACATGGTCATATTTTGTAGCCCTTGTTCATTAATATGCTGAAGCTATTTTGAGCCTCTTGCAATTTAAACATTTGTTGCGTGAACTTTTAAATGGAAGCTGGTAGGTAACAAATAACACTTCAAATATTAAAAAGACTTATTCCTCTGAATGCATTTTCCAATGAAAATGTTCAAAATGCTCCTTGTGATACACATTTCAACCAATATGTTTAATTTTTGTATCAGTGGACCTTAATATCATATATATTTTTTTTCAAGGTCCAATTGATCGCAAAATTAAAATCACAATGAAAATCAGATGATGCTTTGCACAAATGTATTACGCATTATCTCTAGTATGACCATTGATCGCATCACGTTGTAAATGTCTGTTATAAGCACACAATGAACAAGTAAACATGCCTAGAACAATAGTGCCTCCTGCCAAATTAATGTGAGAGCTGACCTTGAAATTTTGGGAAATGACTCGTGCAACACAGAAATTATGAACCAACAATTTTCTTGAACCACCAGATCCCTCTCTGAACAAGATCAGTTGACATTCGCTTCCTTCCTTGACCACCTGCACCATGAACGTCTGTACACACTGCTTCAAAGTTCCTGTACATTGCTGTACTTATGAATGTTTCACCATACACATTACTCATTCGTCAGTGAATTGCATGAAGAAATAGAATTATAATATACACTTCACATTTGGCGGGTGTCGCTATTGTTCTACGCATGTTTACTTGCTCACTGCGCACTTACAACTGACATGCACAGGTGATGCACAATACATCTGCACAAAACTTCATCTAATTTTCACTGTGGTTTTAATTTCACAACTGATTGGACATTGAAAAAAAACGTAATAAAAAATCTGATATGTGTTCCATTCACATGACTTTCTCTATATTGCTGTAAATTATTATTGTTAATAAGCTAACCTTTTACTTATTTCATGCTAATCGAGAAAAATTAGCAGAAATGGTCTTATTTCTTGCTTTATTGTAAGTAGAAGCAAAATAAGGGAGTACCATAGGTTAAAGTGAAAGCCAAAAGCTGGTTGCTATGTGACTGATGTTCCTTTGTCTGTATGAACAGGAGTTGACAAATTCCTGTATGAGAAAAGCATAAGTTTTTCAAAGCTGAAACCAAGAAAAAGGAATATCTCAAAAACGATCAACTCCATGAAAAAAATGTATACAATATAAATTGCATGTTTTAACGTGCTCTACATTTTTTGTGGGTTAAGTTTTTGTCCATCTTTTACGGTTTAGTAGTTATGAAAAATTCATCCAGAATAAAGTAGTCTTCAGAGGCTATTCCCAGAAAATTAAAAATATACATTTTATTTGTCAAGTAGATAACTTTAATATACAATATTTTAATCAAAATCATTAGAGCCATTTTTTAGAAAATCAAAATTTTCTAAAAAAGTTCCTTGTAAAGGGTAGTTTGGGGTGGGGATTTTTCTCAAAATCTTCGTGTCGCATCCCTGGAAGATACTAAACTTAAATGCCAAGTTTGGTATTTTACCGACTTTTCGTTTTTGAGTTATCGTGTTCACAGACACACACACACTCACACGGAGGACAGTTTTTCTGAAAATACTTTGTTTGGATACAGGGGACCCTAAAACATATATTTCCGGTGAAATCTCAGGATCAAATTTTTTGGTGGAGTGCAATACTTTCTCTATACACTATGTATATAGTGAGTATAGAGAAAGTAATAAAAATTACTGAATTAACTAAGTACAGAAAATTAATTATGTATTTTTATTAAAAGAATTAATGCACAAAAATAATGAAAAAGTATGAACAAATACTGCCCCTGGATAGTTGATGCTATAGGGCTTGCCAATGAGATTTGTGCACATTTGTCACTGAATTTACAAAGTGCACAGAATGATTTTTACTTGCCATTTTGTGTCACATGTTGCCCACACCCTATCAAATAATAATTGAAGACAGGCCTCCGAATCGTTGAGGTAAACCGACAGATCTACCTTGTTAATCATATGAACCATTTCTAAAACTATTAGAATCTGTAGGAATTTTGCCAGTACATATGACCTATCCTTCTTGCACTATAATGAATTCTGCTCGATTGCATCCCCATGTTTGTAAAGCAATAAAATCTGAGAGAAAGTATTATCAGGACTTTAAAAAATGACTAGTTGTTAATCGCTTTCAGATGGTTCTACAGTTTGTTGTGTAAATGTCTAGGGATAATTTACAGAGGTTGGCAACAATTGTTTGAAATGTTAAGGTTGGCTGCTTGCAAGAAGCAATACAGCTTGCAGTCTTTGGTTGGTTCTGTCTGGTTGCGCATGCACATTGGTGAACCTTTGGACTTTTATTTGCCATCTCGTGTCACATGTTGTAAAGCATTTTCCCCTAAGATGACTATGTAACCAGAGCTAAACTAAAATTGCAAAGCTAAAAATCTGGTGTGTTCCATTCACACGACTTTCTCTACAACTCTACAATAAATTATTGTTAAAAAGCTTATGCTTCTATTTACTTCATGCTATTCGAGAAAAAATTAGCAGAAATAGTCTTATTACTTGCTTTCTTGTAAGTAGAAGCGAAATAAGCGAGTATCATAGGTTAAAGTGATGGTCAAAAGCTGGTTGCTATGTGACTGAAGTTCCTTTGTTTGTATGGACACAAGTTCACAAAGTCCTGTATGAGAAAAGTATGTTTTTTTATAGCTGAAACAAATAACAAGGAATATCTCAAAAAAAGTATATAACATAAATTGTGTGTTTTAAAGTGCTCTACATTTGCTGTGTGGTAAATTGTTGTCCATCTCTTACGGTTTAGCAGTTATGCAAAATTCCGTAAAATTTACCCAGAATAAAGTAGTCTTCAGAGGCTATTCCCAGAAAATTCAAAACAATCAAATTCAAAATTTGTCAGTTAAATATCTTTAATATACAATATTTTAATCAAAATCATTAGAGCCATTTTTTAGAAAATCGAAATTTTCGAAAAAAAGTTCCATGTAAAGGGTA
Source organism: Hymenopus coronatus (assembly GCA_030762935.1). Classification (NCBI taxonomy): domain Eukaryota; kingdom Metazoa; phylum Arthropoda; class Insecta; order Mantodea; family Hymenopodidae; genus Hymenopus; species Hymenopus coronatus. The sequence goes on along the minus strand of CM060897.1, from coordinate 69,630,187 downwards.
GTTTGGGGTGGGGGGATTTTTCTCAAAATCTTTGTGTCGCATCCCTAGAAGATACTAAACTTAAATACCAAGTTTGGTATTTTACCGACTTTTCGTTTTTGAGTTATCATGTTCACAGACATACGGACGGACGGACGGACACACACACACACACACACACACACACACACACAGACCTATTTTTGGTTAAAGGAGACCCTAAAACATATATTTCCAGTGAGATCTCGGTATCGAATTTTTTGGTGGAGTGCAATACCTTCTCTATACACTATGTACATAGTGTGTATAGAGAAAGTAAAAATTAGATTTTATATCTAATTTTTTTACTTTTAATGGGTTTATCCCATTAAAAATGTGCATCTAGACACACACTGACAGAAACCAAGACACTCAGAGAAGTTGAAAAATAAAATATCAAAACAGATCTTTCCACTAGCCCCAGGTTATATACGCTAACAAAAATCAACAAAACCGGCAACAAAAAAAAAAAAAAAAACAACAACAACAACAGGATAACCTCTCCCACATACCAACTAGCTACAGTGCCATTTTGTAAAGTGCTGTAATCGGAAAAACAAATGAGTAGAGCAGGCCCATTCTTTCTGCCAAATTCTGGCATTTTGCTTGGCTTCAGCTTGCACTTACCGTGTTTTGTTTAGGCTGTTTTCAGTTATTTCACACCTGCATTATTTATTACTTATCTGATTCATTGTTTGTGGGGCTGTGAAAATTATTTTTCTAAGAAGTTGACAGAGATGTTGGCAACAGCTCCTGATTTTCTTAAACAAAACACACAAAATAAAATGGCGGCTTATAGTACAAGTGTTGAACATTGGCAACATAGCACTTAGTTCGGAGTTTGGCCGCTAACCTGTCAGACCCCAACTTAAAAAAGTAGCAGTGTAAATGCTCATGCCTACTTTCAAGAGTCTTAGTATAAAAAAATTCTCTAGTATTAACCAACTACCTTTCCAAAATAATATTTCACCTACAGACTCATGGTATCATTTGATATAACTGCACTGTTTCCTAGCATACTAACAGAAACACAGCTCCTAGAAACTTGGATATAAAAACAGTATATCTAGAACACAAACAGAAGACTATGTTAAGTTAACTAATCTATGCTTCAACCAAATCTACTTTTCATTTCAAAATAAAATCTTTAAACAAACCACCCAACTATGATAATCCTCTGTCCCCATTCTAGGCAGCGGCGGCTGCTGTATAGGAGCACAAGAGCACGTGAACCTCCAATATTTCTTAGTGGATCTCCTTTTTCTCTTTCAGGAAACATTTAATAAAATGCGCTATCCGGTGTCACTTGTTTAAATATACCGAGCTCTGCTCTTCAGATTGAACACAGCCGAGAACCTGAGTATGTGGCAGCAACGCTTGTAGCACAGGCCTTGTGTGCTAGTATATTACTAACGTTTAGCAGCTCTGCGCTTGCGCTGCCAACAAAATACCTTGGAATTTTACAGCCAGAAATGAGCACATTGCACTCGTGCACTTTAGTTCTCATTAACATCACCAGGGTTCTGTTTATTATCGGGAGATGCTGCTATCTTTGAGATTTAGCTGAAACCAGCCGGAAATGCAACTGCATTTGATGAGGCGCTATTTTTCTTAATAATTTGCAGTTTATGCAAGAACTTGCTTAAGACTAGCGTGTGCTGCAGTTTTACTAAATTATTTCTGGTATAATGTGATTAACTTGCTGTGACAATACTTAATGAATTAATAGGTGAGACTAGTGTGGATTTTCTAACATGTTTTAAACATAGCTTATTATTTTAACAACAATGTTCTCTGTGTTGAGCATGTAACCTCGTGGTTCTCAATTCTTGTGACTTTTCAAAGGAAGCCATGAATTTGGTGGACTCGATATTAAGAAGCCCTGAAAAACTTACATATGAGGAACAAATAGAAATAAAACGACTGGGACGTTCACCCGATTTGATAATTAAGCATGTGACAAAAACTCAAAAGCGGGACTATAGATGTAAATTTAATAACAATGGCTTTGCGGTTGCAGTATCAGAAACTTGCTGTTTTGCTTTCCTTGTCTTATGTTTAGCTCCAATGCGACGAGTAACTGGACAAGAGTAGGATGTGCCGACCTGGTGCATCTCAGTGAAAAGATAAAAAAGCATGAGAATTCACGTGCACATAAGAACGCATGTATTTGATTTGCCATGCTTGGTCGTGTGAATATCAGCACTCAACTAGACAGCGCTTACAGGCAGTCGGTAAAGAGACTCAACGAGCAAGTTGACAAAAATAGGTACCTTCTCTCTAGGCTAATTGATTGCGTAAAATTTTGTGGAGCATTTGAACTAGCTCTACGCGGTCATGATGAGCGGGAGAATTCTGAAAATCCCGGGGTGTTTCGTGGGCTTGTTAATTTTGTAAGCTCTATTGTCATAGCAATGCAAGAACACTTAGAAAATGCAACCGTGTTCAAAGGTACTTCAAAGACGGTGCAGAATGACATCTTCGACTGCATGCTTGCGGTCTGCAGGGAAATTATATCAGAAGAAATAAAGGTAGCTCATCACTTAGCAGTCATGGTCGATGAAACAACGGATGTGTCTATTCAGCAACACTCGCTATTGTATACATATACGAGATGCAAGGGTTGGCTGTTGAGCATTTTTGGGTTTTTTTTTTTCAATCCTGTTGCCCAAGATGCTGATGCTATATCTGGGGTAATAAACACTGCATTGCTAGAGCTTATAGGAGAGCAGAAACATAAATTAATAGGTCAATGTTACGATGGTGCAGTTGTTATGAGTGGCAGTGCAAGTGGAGTTCAGGCGAGAATACGAGCTATGTACCCTCACGCAAATTATATACACTGTTACGCCCATCAATGCAATTTGGTTGTGCTGCTGCCATAAACAGCTCTCCAAAGATTTTCCAGAAAAAGATCTCGTCACTACTGTTGAAATCTACCCATGGTTGCTCAAGTCACAGCTTAAAACAGAACTTCAAGTACTGTATATCTGGCGTGATATGATGAACGCTGAAGGAGCATCATCTATGTTGCAGTTCATAACAGAAAACAACCTCAACAAAGAAACTTTTCCGCAATTAACCGAGCTACTGAAGATTGTTATCACTACGCCCATGACTACATCAGAGCCAGAAAGATGCTTTTCCACATTGAAAAGAATTAAAACCTTTACGAGGAATACGATGGCTGAAGACCGACTCTCAGCATTGGCAATGCTTGCTATTGAGAAGAAACTGGTCAACAGCATAAAAGACTTTAATCACCGAGTGATAGAAAAGATTGCACACTTGAAAAACAGGCGTGTGGAATTTCTGTACAAATAACTTCATCACCATCTGGGAACCTCATATTGCTGTTAACTAACGGAGACTAAGAAATTCAACATCTTTACAATACTGGGTGAGTGACGATTTGTGTAACAAATTTATAATTTTTGTTTTTAGGCACTATCATTGTTTCTAATATTACTGGATTTGGTGTTACGGTGACGGCGGCTATAGTAGTGGCAGTAGCAGTAATAGTAGTAGTAGTAGTAGTAGTAGTAGTAGTGGTAGTAGTAGTAGTAGTAGTAGTAGTGGTAGTAGTCGTGGTGGTAAAGTGCTGATTTTGTGAACACCTACATTTTTAATCCACAAGCCGCCACTGATTCTAGGCATTATCGTATATGAGCCATCTTAAGTGCCAATCACAGAAGCCTTCTCACATCTGTTCAAAACTTGGTGCAGATACATGGACAACACTTTTGCCATAATTCTGGAGAAGATCTCCAAATTACTAAACTTACGAAAAAGACCCATAACTATAGAACAAGAAGAAAATGGCCAGTTACCTTATCTAGGTATAGAAAGTACTAGGAACCACAACAACTAACTTTCTGCATTTACAGAAAACCAACTCGCACAGAAAACTATATAAAAACAGCTGCAATCCTACAGCAAACAAGCATGTTATCTTAACTGGTACAACACACAGATTAATACATATGCCATTGAAGAAAGATGAATACCAAAAGGAATACCAGCACATTATCCAAATAGCCATCAACGACTAATAGTAAAAAAACCATAATAGATAAGAAAATCAAAATTTTTAAAACACGTCCAGGAAATAACATTAGAAAAACCACAAACATATAGAAAGTTCACTTATCATCCCTGTGCTCACCATAAATTTCAAAGGATCTTCAGAAAGTATAGCACCACCTTAACTCCACAAAATTCCATAGTTTACAAAAACTACTTTACAATAAAAGTGATAGAGTTGGCCAGAACATACCAATAGAATGTAATGACAAACCTTGTATACGTAGTGTGCATTAAAGAAATTAGACTGGTTATTGTGAGAATTTCTGGCTTCGATGACAAAGAGAAGAGTGGGGGATTGCCCTTGGGACTCTCCCTTGACATGCATATACAAAATTTCATGCTGCCATGGTGGTTAGTCTGGCTATGAGCCTTCTTGGAAATGGGTTGTATGTCAGCTCTGTTGGAATTATGCTGTGCTCTAAAGTAGAGCATGTTAGCATAAAGTTCCCCACAAAACTTGAAAACCTGCCAAAGAAACTTACAATTTATTGAAACAAGTATACAGTGATTAATGTCTTTCTTGTATGCCAAGTTTTCAAGTGGGTTAAGAGGTTCAAGGATGTTAGGGAAGACTCAAAGCTGATCTGAAATCAGAGAATGTGGAGGTCTGTAGAGTTGCTCAAGAAGGTTGCCACCTGAGCATTCGAGCAATTTCAGAACTTTCCTGTATCAATAAGGAAACCGTTAAGACACATTTGCACGATGATCTGGGCATGACAAAGGCTTGAGCTAAGGTGGTGCCAAGAATCACCATAAATGAGCAAAAGCAACATCGAGTGGACTGTTGTGCTGACACTGTTGTAAACAAAGAAAATAACCATGATTACCTCTGCAAAGTAATTACATGTGATGAAACATGGATATTTCAATAAGATCCAGAAATTAGGAATAATCCATGCATTGAAAGAGCCCTCAGTTCCCTAGAAGAAAGTGTACACAAGCAAATCAAAAGTCAAAGCAATGATGATTGGGTTTTTCTATATCAGAGGAGTTTTTTACATTGATTGGGTGCCTAAAGGTCAGACTGTCAATCAAGTTTATTATACAACTGTTCTGAAGACCTTCCATAAACATGTATGACAAAGGAGACCAGATCTGTGAAAGAATCGTCCTTGGAGTCTTCATCAGGATAACATGCCGGTCCATAACACAATGTCTGTGAAGAGGTTTTTGACAAAAAATAGCATTCCAGTGATGAAACATCCACCATATTCGCCTGACATAGCACCATGTGACTATTTTCTCTTCCCAAAAGAGAAGTCTGCACCCAAAGAAACAGGTTCGAGTCCATGAATGCAGTGAAGTAAAAAGCAACATCATAACAGAAAGACTTGCAGCAATGCATCCAACAGTGGAAAATTTGCATGGAGGTGCAGGGATCTGGGAGTTTCAGTTGTTTTCAATAAAGAATTAGGGCAGAGTCCAGTTTCTTTATTACCACACTTCGTACATGGGCACAACCAAGAGAAACCTGGAAACATGACTCAAGCAGCATGAGATGTTTATACCATAAGCAAATAGATAAAGCAGTGGTAGCACACCATTTATGGTCTTCTAATTATGCCATCAAACCCAATATAAAACTTTTAAAACTGATAATGAATAGCTATGAATTGGAAGCTTGGAAGAAACTACATATATTAAAACATAAGGATCGTATAATGAACTTTGAATTACCACCACCCTAATTATGCCATCAAACCCAATATAAAACTTTTAAAATTGATAATGAATAGCTATGAATTGGAAGCTTGGGAGAAACTACATATATTAAAACATAAGGATCGTATAATGAACTTTGAATTACCACCACCCTTTGGAGATTCATCGCCCCAACACTAGAGCACCATTAACCACACAAATCAGCAGCATCCTCCAGACAGAACTGGCATAAGCAGTGGGAAACATGGTGAAGATGCGAACAATTCATATTCCTGAAACATGTTCAAGTGTTTATTTGCAATGTAGTGTTACAACTTCCTAACTCATTTATTACACATCACAGTTACAAGCTTCTTAATCATAAAAATGATTGGATTTAACAATTGCTGCATGGATCACACATATATAATCAATCTTTGGTTTAAAATTAAACAGATTTTCTTTTGTATGCTCTTAGCGACAATGTGAAAGACCTGAAATTTTGTTCAGAGGCCTCTATTAGGCTTGAGGTTCTTTTAGTACTGTAAAGCTATGACATGGGACTTACTTATTTTTTCAACAGCAACCATGTTAGGGATTTTTACATCAGAAAAAAATTCATCATTTTCTGTCAGAACTTGCCATCTCGATGGCACCTCTTGACCATGGAAGACAATACAGAATCTTTTGTAAAATTCTATTTCACTCAAAAGAATAAAGTAATTCTAGTGTAATATTAAAATATGTGACAACTCTATCAGTGTTTTTTTTTTTTTGTAATAAGTGTTCAACATCAATGTAATTTGACCAAATGGATGAAATAAAGAAACATTTTTACTTAGTAATCATCATCACTGAGAATTAGATTCTAAGTATTTGCTTAAACAATTGTTCTTTTCCTGATCATAATCAACCCTGAGAGTAAAGGATGGTTCACAATAACCCAGTAATGAAAATGGGAATGCATTTATTCTTCTTCTTTACCAGGTCAATTTTACACATTGTCTCTTCACTTATTTTTAATGGACCAATGTTATTTTTTGTTTCCAATTTAGCCAATATCATAATTTGAAAGAATTGGTACTAAAGTGAGCTCTAGCAACTGTTTCATGCCACAGCCACTTATTGTGAACCAGCCTTAACTCATTGCTGGTTACCAAACTTGAAGCAACCACAACTGACATATAATAACTGCACCAGGGCTTATCCCTTATTTAATTCCTCGATTTTCTTGTCCCAAACAAGACCCAGCACTTGCTTCTCCATCTTTGTTGTACACTTTGAAGTATTTGGAGTGCTTTACACATGTGTTTTCACGTTCCCATTTAAGTCATAAATTAGAATATAAGCTTTTCTTTTCTTCATTCTTTATGAACTTCAATACTTTAGATTTTCCCATTCAGATTTATAAACAAATTCATTGCTGCTATATTCTTTATGAACTTCAATACTTTAGATTTTCCCATTCAGATTTATAAACAAATTCATTGCTGCTATCCGATTTCACAGAAAGACAAATTTACATGTAGAATTAACATAATGATATACTAGGAACCAAACTTCTGTAGGAACTATGGTAGATATTTCATTTATTTACAAAGCATCCATTTTATGTTTCTGAATATAATTTCAGAACTTGACATTATTGCATTTCTCTATAAATTACATAATCACAAGATGAGAGACACAAATTTAAATGTTGTGGATATTCTTAATAAAAAATTATAAATAACATGTTCAGTACTACTATTCAGCTTCTTTTTTTTTAAACTTGTCTGCAAAATGAAAAAGACTATAACAATAAAATGCACTTTAATGCTAAACTTTAAATGCCATTATCTAAAACTTAGTTCAATCTTTTTAATAATACCTACTTCCTTCGCCCCGGAAGTGATAATGGACATCCTCATCCCCTGGATCCAATAGTCCCTGTGTGTGTGCCAATTCTGCAACTGCAGTCTGATCCTCTCCGGATCCCAATGATCCATCTTCCTCCACTATGGTCAGACTTTGTGCCGTGATGATTTCCTTGTCACCTCCCAAACAAGATCCATCACTTGCTTCCCCATCTTTGTCCTGGCTGCAAAGTTAAAAAAGGTATAATTAATTAATTTTTACTAGTAGTGCTAAACAGGTATTCTATTACACTGTACAAATCTTCAGAAACTTACTGACACAAGACAAATTTATCGGAAAGAGTGAGTAAAACTTGATCAGTTACCACAACATTACATAAAGAAACAGAAGATATAACTTTGCTAAATGGATTTCCTGAAGAATTTTTATTCCTCATGGAATTGTATCTTCTTTTTATTCAACGAGTATATTACTTAATTTAGTAAATTTAAAAATATATGGAATCATAAAGATACAAGAGTTATCAACTAATGTAAGCATTAAAGAAAACAGAAGCAGGCTTTTAGGTTGTTAAGAGATAGAAGAAGGGATTTATTCCTGATGTGACAAAAAGCATTTTTGCAAGATAATATACAATTATGAAAACTGGACTGTTCAGAAATGTGATTCTTATAGGCAGACAAATTTGTTTGCCTTTGCTGTGATCATCTGGAAAGAATATTCTAAGACATTTAATCCTTGTGAAGAAGCATTAAATAATGGAAATGCTCAATCCTCAATGTGTCAAAATATGAGTTTAGAGTAGTTAAAGCCAGTTATTGTTTCCCTGAAATCTTAAGCACATAAACTATGCACTTTAATTTCAATGCTGTATGAATGTAGTGTTTCAGAATGTGCTTACTGCAGAGCATTTTATGCTCTGGGTAACAGAATATTTTTAGTAAAAGCATTGATGAGCTATGTACTTTGACCTGTCAATAAGCAGATATTTAATATTGAAGTACAGAGTAAATCACAAAGTACAATCAAATATCAGAAACAGAATTTGGTTCAACAGAGAAACCAGAAAACATAACATTTTTTGGTGCTAGAGTTAGCAGTTAATTGCAGCGATATCTCTCAGATCATAGTGGTGCAAGTTACTTTGAACCCCAAACTTACAGCCAGCGCATCGCCCCACCAACAGTTTTATTGAAAGGCCCCCAAAAATACAAATGACTCAAAAAATAAAAAAAAAATTGTTTAAGTAACTGATTGCAATTTGAAGGATTACTTTTACCTCAATTGTTAAAACAAAAGCAATAACGACACAGCCTAGGTTTCAGTCAACATTTTGTTAGAATTGGAGCACACAAATACTATCTCCCTAATATTTGCAATTTTCGAAGTAAAATGTAATGGAAAATGCACTCGATTTTGTACGTTTTGAGAAATCCACTCACAGGAACAGTTTTCATTAATTTTTTTGACTTCAAGACACATAAGTAACAGCCAGCTTTTACAATGAATTGTCATTTTTATGTTCATGGATTGAAATTTCACATAGTTGCCTATAGCAGTTCAGAGTACACAAGTTTAAAAACAGAAATTAACTTCATGCTAGTAACAGCAATTTGACATTTAAAATTTAAAATAAGGTTTGAATCCAAATAGAAATACTTGTATCACTTACATTTTTTGTTGTCTAACCTGTTTTCAGAGCTATTTGCTCTTATCTTCAGAAACAGGCTGGCTCCTGTTGTTGGCATGAAAGTACATCACTCCACCACTAGATGTACATACAAACAACCAACACGCAACAGATGCCAGTCAGTCACTGAAGATGGTAGCAAATAGTTCTCGAAACCAGTCAGACAAGACAAAGTGCAAGTGATGTAAATGGTTCTATTCAGACTCAAACCTCCTCTTAAATTTTGCAAATTAACTTTTTTTTCTTGTAGCTTTAACACAACATATTACTGCACACAGTACCACAAGCAATAGGCACTGACACATTTAATGATAGTTTAGGAAGGAAACATTCTAGGCCTAAGTTTAGGGCATCTCCTCTCCTGGGCATTTTCCAGTTATATAGACAGGATAAAACCTTGAAAAATAACAAAGTTTAAATATAAAGGGACAAATAAATGGAGAGTGGAGTTGATTAAACAGAATTGGTTTAGGGAGACATAATGAGGTGGGGATAAAGAAGATCAAGGACTAAGGGCAGCTAAGAGATTTAGGGAAATTCTTAAGATGAAATGGAGAAGGCAAACAGATAAACTTTAATTAGTAAGAGCAAATTTTGAACTGATTTTACTGTATAGATAATCTAGTGATTAAGTATATATGAGGGGCATACTGAAAGTCATGAGCAACACTGTTTTACAATCTTAATATTTATTTTTAAGCCAAACCAAATACATCATAATCTAGACTTTCTTTCACTTTTCGACATAGTCTCCATTGTTTTGCACACATTTTTCCCATCGTTCTACAAGTTTGAAAATGCCCTTGTGATAGAACTCTGTTCCAGCTGACCACAGACCCTGATGCACTGCTTTCCGAATATCCTCCAGCGTTGGCCACGCATCTGCTCCTTCACAGAACCGAAAAGATGGTAATCGGAGGGTGCCAAGTCGGGACTGTAGGGAGGATGTGGAAGAGTTTCCCACCCTAATGCCCTGATCTTCTCCATAGTGGCACGGGCAGTATGCGGACGCGCATTATCCTGTTGAAGGATGATCCTCTTTCCAAGGCGTTTATCACGCAAAGCCCGACGGAGCTTCAGAAGTGTCTTGATGTAGCGGGCAGAATTTATGGTTTGTCCAGGTTCAAGAAAGTCAACCAGAGTGCAACCTTGTGCATCCCAAAAGACACTTCCCATAACTTTTCCTACAGACTGCACTGTCTTCGCTTTTTTCTTCGATGGTGAGTTCAAGTGGTGCCATTCTATCCTCTGACGTTTCGTTTCTGGCTCATAGTGATGGAACCAGCTCTCATCTCCAGTCACAATACACGTCAAAAATTCATCACCTTCATTATGAAATCTCTGAAGAAGGTTTTGTGCAATGGTTCTTCTCTGAAGTTTGTGGTCTTCAGTCAATAAACAGGGGACCCAACGGGCACAGACCTTTCGATAACCCAAGCTGTGGATCATTTCTTGCACTGCACTATCCTATTCCAAGTTTCGCAGCAATTTCATTCACAGTGAAATGCCTATCTCCTGTAATGAGCTCATCAACTCTTTCCTTGTTGCGTTCTGTAGAGGCAGTTCGAGGACGCTCGCTACGAGGCGCATTTTGCAGACTCGTGTTTCCATCTTTGAAATGTTTCACCCATCTTCTAACACTGCTGGCACCCATGCAGACACCTCCATACGCACGTTGAAGTCTGAGACGAATTTCAGGAGCAGATTTTCCTTCTTTCACAAGGAATTCAATGACAGCACGCTGTCGAAATGAAACATCAATGTCAGGTATTTTTCAAACATTGTCTGTGGTCACGTAATAGAAGCTAATGACGTCACAATATGTCAACATGTGGCTTAAAGTCTGTAGATTATGATCCTGCAATTCGTTTCGTTACATTGTTGAAATCTAAATTTTTACAATGGGTTGCTCGTGATTTTCAGTATGCTCCTCATATGTCAAATGGAGGTTGGTGGCATATCCAGAAAATTGCATGGGCCACAAGAGGTTGCCACCATTGTATTGAACTTGGCATTCAAACTAATTGTTAATGAAAATATCTGATGTGTTTCATTCACATAACTTTCTCTACATCTGTAAAAAAATATTGTCAAAAAGCTAATCGAGATAAACATTAGCAGAAACAGTCATTACTTGATTTCTTGTAAGTAGAAGAGAAAAAATCTAACGTGTTCCATTCACATAATGTCCTCTAGCTATTGGGCAAACAAACCTTCTATTCAAAAGATTATTCTTTTATCTACATCATGCTAATCATGATACACATTAGCAGACTAAGTCTTATTACTAGCTTCCTTGTAAGTAGAGGGAAAATAAGAAAATGCACGAGCTAAAGCAATAGTCTCCTTTAAAAGCTGGTTGCTATGTGAAACATTTGAAATTCCGATCTCTTTGCTTGCCAGAAGTATACAAGCAAGAAAAAAGGCATCTTCCAGTTTGAGAAAAGTTTAAGTGGCTTAAAATTGAAATCAATAGTTAGAAATATTTTGAAAATGGTTAACTCTACAAAAAAAATGTATATAACATAAATTGTCTTTTTTAATGAGATCTAAACTTTTTGCGTAGTAAGTTTTTATATATCTCTTACAGTGCCAAATCATCCAGAATGAAAAGGTGTTCAGAGGCTATTCCTAGAGAATTTAAGATATGCATTTTGTTTGTCATAAAAATATCTTAAACATAAGATATTTTAATTGGAATCATTAGAGCCATTTTTGAGAAAATCCAAAATTTCTACCTTCTCTATACACTATGTAGATAGTACGTGTAGAGAAAGTAAAAAAAGTAATCTATTGGGGAGGATGGTCTTGGCTGAACTTTAACTGCAGACCTCCCATTAGTGAGTCCATCTTTTACAGAGTTTGGCCACCCACTTCAGTAAGAATGAACTGAGATACAACACACTTTCGCCAGAAACAATAAGATAAAACTCAATAGGCTGGGCATTATTTTTCTACCAACTTCAAATTAATCAACCAATTATATAATTTTGAGACGATTGAAAATATCAGTAATACACTAAGATTACTTTTAATTGCACTAAATATTTTATTAATACAGACTTGATTGCAGAATACTGCCCACCAAAATTAGTACAAGTCAACACCTATGCTTCATATTCATTGTTACAGTTAAGGTGGTTTACACTAATGTGATAATATAGGTAATTTGCACACAATTAAAGCATTAACAGTCTCATGAAAATAAAAAACCCTGTTCATCAACTTTAGGGATATATCTATGTCCGTGGTGTAATGGTTACCATGCTAACTTCATATACCCAAGGTCGTGGGTTCATATCCGGCGGAGGATAATGGATTTTTTCGGGTGTAAAAATCTTTAGCATGGCTTCCTTCGGAAGGGAAGTAAAGCTGTTGGTCCCGTATCGTAGATTTACGGTATGTAAAAGAACCTCAGGCCTGATAGAAAGGCCAGTGAGCAAAATTAGGTCGTCTTCCACACCCAATTTAGAATGGGATGCTGAGAGCCACAGCAGTAGTTAAATAGCATCCATAAATAACATGCCATTTACCTTTACCATATCCATGATAAGAATGGGAAACAAATATTCTCAGAACTCACCAGAATATAATAAAGAGAAGCCATTATACTTTGGTCAGTCTTTTGGGACATGAAAGGGGTAGATAGGGATGACATGTGGCTATCACACATTGCTGCCACTTGTAATAGACCGGGGCAAAAGCAAACTGTTTCCCACCTTCCCCTTTTAACTGGAAATGAATGCAAAAACAATGTTTCATTTCCAGTGAAAAGGGCAAGGTGGGAAACAGTTTGCTTGTGCCCAGATCTATTATATGTAACAGCAATGTGTGATAGCCACATGTCATTCCTATCAACCCTTTCCATGGTCTCAAAAGACTGATCAAAGTATAATGGCTTACTTTGGTATTCTGGTGAGTTCTGGGAATATTTGTTTACCATTCTTATGGTGCAGGCAGGAGGTGCATCCTGTCAGCACCACAGCAGCAAAGGAAGGCAAATATATAGCAGACAGTGATGCCAGAGTTGTGCAACCAGTTGGTAACTATTCCTCCCCATGCTCTTAAACTAACTCCATGTAAGTTTATATTTTTAACTGAGATATTGTTCTTGCAACCTTGGAGACTGTGATGATTAACAATGATGTAGCCATGGATTTTATATTGCTACAACTGCTTTAGCGTGTGTACATATTATGCTCTATATACTATATTTGGTAATCTTGCAGACTAGGTTTTACCCTGTTATGGCAGACGTTGCTTATGCACGATGTGGAATGCCAATATATGCCTTTAAAACTCACTACTTATACAACATTAGGAAATAGTTGGTACTATTGCTCAATGAAATACACGTGTCAAAATAAATGCTTTGGTAGATACGGAAGTACTTATAAAACATGTGCAATATATGAGTCAAAACAAAAGCTTACAAAATAATAAACGCAAAACAAAAGTAACACCTAGCTATAGGAGGTGCAATAATAATAAATATAAGGGAAATGATTCATATACGGAAAGGAAATGTAACACCTAGCTATAGGAGGTGCAATAATAATAAATATAAGGGAAATGATTCATATACGGAAAGGAAATGTTTAACCAAAATAAATATAATTGCCCAAACTGACCAAACAAATAGCATAGCTACACCATGTTCTGACGATTTTAAATATACATGCTCTCTTTAGATGACGCTGGCTCCAGTTATGCCAACCAAAAATATTAATAGTTCAATTTCAGTCAATTTTTTTTATGGTTAAATCACCAGCAAGCAGTAAACAAATGCAACACAAAAGATAGACCTAAACCATGAAACAGAAAGAAAATTTCATACTAGTAAACATACTTACCCGAAGTAATTAACAAATACATAGAACATTTTCCCTTATGCAGACATGATTTTGACTCGCACACTCTCATTTTAGATAACGATGGAGTATTACATGTAATTTGCAAGTCAATTGTTGGTTTTTAAGGCCCAAAAAATATGCAATTCATGCCATTTTCAAAATTACCCTTTTCTTGCACCTTTAAATGTAATTAATTACAAAACATATTAGAACAATCATAGGTGAAAAAAACTGTAATAATAATAATAATAATTAGTGTAATCAGCCAGAGGACTTACTGTTCTTTAATAACACACAGAAAGTGCAGCAAGAATTTAACATCCAGAAGAATCACACAAAATGATGTCACCGGAAGCTAGGTAACAACCTCTTAACCATTTAAATGATTTGCTGAGGATTTGAGTATGTTTTAAATCCAGGTTGTCTGCCTGACACTGCGCGGTACCCACCATGATCTGCGCGGTTCCTGATCTGCAAGATTACCCTATATTTTTCTATACATTAAAGAAACTGAAATAGTTTATAAATTAAAGTTCCACATAACATCAAAAGACACCATAGTGATAATTAAAACCTACTTCCCTAAATCAGTTAATTCATAATACATTTCCAAATATTTAATTTTAACAAATTATCTTGGTGAGAGTTACACTTTTCTCTAAACAATTTTTAAATAAAATAATTAACTCTCCCCAAAAGACTCCATTTTATTCTTTTCAGCTTTAACAAGAGCACTTCAATAACTACAGAATGTAGACACCATTTTTTCCAACACAAATTATTTATTTCTCAACCTAGTCTCCTATTAGGGATATGCACTTCTTCCAACCTTCCTGCAATGTTTTTAACTCCTTCAAAATACCCCTCTGTCTCACAAATGGCTAACAATTTTGATTAAAATACCATATATTGAAGATATTTATATAATAAATAAAATAAATAACTTGAATGTTCTAGGAATAGCTTCTGAAGTCTTCACTCTGAATAGCTTTTGCATAACTGGCAAATTGTAAGATAAACTAAAAGTTACCATACAAAAATGTAGATCTTGTTAAAACACACAATTTATCATAGGTGTATAATTTTTGTGGAGTTAAATACCTCTGATATATTCCTAGTCATTAGTTTTGATTTTGAAAGACTTCAACTTTTCTTATATAGGGATTTGTCAGCTCCTGGCCTTGCAAAGAAAAAATTTCAACCACAGAGGAACCAGCTTTTAAAAGATTTGACTATCGCTTTAGCTGTATATTACCTTATTTTCCTTCTACTTATAAGGAGCTATGTATTAAGACCATTTCTGCTAATGTTTATTTAGATAAGCATGAAGTAGATAGAAGAATAAGCTTTATAGAATAATTGTTGCAAGGTACAAAAGTTATGTAAATGGAACATATCAGATTTTTTTTAAAAAAGAGTACTGCACTAATTTAAAATGAGTGATGGAATTTACAACTGGATGATTATGAATTCATTAAACTAATTAAATGCAAAAGTAGATTTCAAAGAAATAAGTTATATCCCAGACAAAATGCATCTCATAAGGCAAATGTATTGATGAAATCAGCATAAACTGTGATTATTTGTTTGCTTTCTGCATTTTTATTCTACTTATAACTTGTATTTTCATGGTTTTGTAATATTTAAAAACAAAAATTGGTATTTTATTGCTCTGGTACCTTTAGATAAAGCATACATTGACTTGATGTGTAATTTCTCTCAATTCCCTACTTTCAGCATTTTTCCCTTTTCAAATTACTCCTTGGACCATGGTTTAATTTATTTGCTTCAAATGTTTAGGAGAACACCAAGAATTATGTACTTAAAAACCGTGTGTATGCACCAATCAATAAATATGAAACAGTTCAGCAGAAATCATTTTCCATAACTCAAATTGAGTTTAATTAAAATAAAGAAATGCCTAAGCTCAAATAAACATGTTTGTACAAAATATTAACAATAGCGTCCAATGAGCATTTATTTATATTACCATACAGAAAAGGAATAAAAAAAATCTGACGTTACATTCACATCGATTCTTTGCCCTTTTATTATTTATTAATGGCTATACAAACTATTCTTAAGAAAATATTTTGCTAACTACTTTATTGCAATAATAATGCAAAAATAGCTGCATTGCGCATTTAGAGATCAGAAACACATTGGCTAAGCCCACTTGTTACCCACACTGCTGGCCACTTGCAAAACCCTATCCACTCGACTTACCCTCTTGTGCTTCAGACTTGACTTGACCCAGTTTGGTGAGTATGGGCTACCCATGTACTTGCAATAGACTTGCGGAGACTCATCAGGCAACCTTCACTGATTCCTATATTCCTGTGTCTTTGGAGTACACGTTAGACTGTTAGAAATATAACTTAATTTTTACTTTTTCTACACATACTATGAAAATGTAAATGTTGTGTTATTTATGGACGCTCTTTAACTCCTTTGGTTCTCAGAGTACCATTCTAAATTGGGCGCGAAAGGTTGCTTAATTTTGCTCAGAGGCCTCTTAATCAGGCTTGAGGTTCCTTTACGTGCCGTAAATCTACGACACGGGACCAACGGCTTTACTTCCCTTCCGAAGGAAGCCATGCTAAGGATTTTTACACCTGAAAAAATCCATCGTCCTCCGCCGGGTTTGAACCCGCGACCTTGGGTATATAAAGTCAGCATGGTAACCATTACACCATGGAGGGCGACTCACATACTATGAACATAGTGTACAGAGAAGGTATTGTAATGCATCCAAAAATTTGATACCAAAATTTCACCAGAAATACATGTTTCCAGGCTGCACACAACCACCTGTTGCACGTAGTGTCAGTCAACCCCGGAACTGAAGATAGGGTTAAAGCACCCTGAAACTGGTCTTCCCAAACAAAGGTCAAATTGGAGCAAAAAGTGTAAATCTTTCTTCTCATTTCTTGTTTTTTACTCCTGGCAAGCAAAGAGAATGGAATTTCAATTCTTGTACATAGTGACCAGCATTTAAAGGACTTAGCTATTGTTTAAACCTGTAGATTCACTTATTTCCCTTCTACTTACAAAGAAACAAGTTATAAGAATAATTCTATGTTTATCTTGATTAGCATGATGTAGATAAAAGATTAATCTTCTGAAAAACAGGTTTGTTTGCAGCACAGCTAGAATGTCATATAAATGAAACATATCTGATTTTTCAATTTCAAATGCTATTGTGCTGCGATAGTGCAGTCATATAACTCTTGCCCCTGCCATTGGATTTGAGAGTTTGACCTACTAGACTCATGCTATGAGTGTAGCTGCCCATTTACTTGGAGTGTTCTATGTTTCAACCCATGTATAGCACCACTCTCCTCATTGCATTTACGCCTGCCTGGAAATAAGTATACAGCTTGTAAAGCAGACTGGTATTCAACCTGTTTCTGATCTCCAGTACACATTTGGTTAGATACACAGCTAATTGTAATGTAAAATGTCTAAGAACAGGATGATATATCCTAACTTAAAACTTTGTCACTGAATCAAATAGAACAAAAATAAAACTCCCAAATATACTCATTTTGTTTATCTTGAATAAGATATACATGTTACAAAATTTTAAGTAGTAAAATAAGCTTCTCAAAATTGGCTGAGCTTTGATTAACGCAGTACATTTTATGAGGGTTACTTCTAAAGTTTTTAGCAGCAGCCTCAAATATTTTTCAATTGAGTTGTCAATTTGAATCTGCACTTGCAGTGAGGTATACATAGGCACCATGCAACAGAGTGTCCACACCTGACTGGATGAATACAGGAGGTGCTGCTGCCTGGGGCACCCTGAGAAGTCTGCGATCGCAAAGCATGCACTATCCAATATAAAGAATGGTCATTCTTTCCTCAATGACATACTACCATGCTAGACTACAATGCGAAGCTATTGAAATTTAAAAACATCCTAACAACTTCAATTGAAAGGAAGAAGCCCTAAAATTAAACAAAACCTGGCACCCGATATTTGAGCATATAAAACAGGCCTTAAACACAAAAGTGATGCAAATCAATCAGCTGCCACCCACCAGTAACACCATAGTGGCCAAGCCCCGCCCCCTTTGGCTGCTCCAACTGGGCCTATCCTGTATGCAGCCATTCCGGCCAATGAGTCAGTTGCAACTAAACCTTCGCCTAGAAGATTACGACCATGCCACTGAAGATGTTCACTGCAGCTGCGAACGAAACATCTGGACGGGAAGATTCCAGCAGACCACAGCTTCTCAGCCCGGAAGAAACAACTAATTATAAATTTTATCTTGTTAGCCAGATCTGGTGTTACAGTAAGTAAAATCATTTAATAGCTCCATTCCTTCTCTTTCTGATTAATAATTTGTGGTCTTACAGAAAACTTAAGTGAAACATTTACAACAGAAAATGTACTGCATTATATAATAACGCAATGTTTCAATGTGCAATTACCATTTATAATACTTGTAAGAATTAAATAGGAAAAGTTAGATTTGAAATAAATTTTTTAAAAAAAGTGATTGGAAAAAATGGTAAGGAATTAAAAAAAAAAAAGGGTTATTACCTAAACTAACAATGTAATTTCTGATTGGACATTCTGTAAACATAATTGCTGTTCATAGCTTTCAAAGAAAACTCACTGACTTTTTTTAAATACAACTAGTGTACTTTTCTAATGTACATGCTTTCCAGCACAAAAACAAGAAAAATATTACCAACTTATGTTTTCCACAACAAAGATGCCAAGTTTACTTTTCCGGCATGTGTGTATTCCAGTATAGTACAAAAAAAAAATATTACCAACTTATACTTGTTCAAAGGCTTGACCAACATTTTAACTGAATGGCATTATCAGTCTCAGTGGTTGTGAAAGGACCTTGTGAAGGTGTGAGTGCCACTGTTAAGAGCTTGGCAGCACAGAATATCTTGCAACCACCACACGAAAATCATTGACCACTCTCCAGCTCTGTGAATGAGTAGTAGAAAATATTTTTTGTATTATTACTTTTACCACAAAGGATAACATAGAGCCAGAAATGGTTGTAAAAGATAATTTTAATCCAGCAGGAACAATACAGTAGCTCAACGATATCACATCTTTATTCCCTCTGGGTCAAGTACCGTGGAAACATTTTCTGAAGTTCATATTAATCATAGAGCTATTACAGGATCAAAAGATAAACTCCAAGTAGAACTTAGAATGTATACACTATCACTGTATGATTAAGATAGAATCAGATGAAGAAATGTATTTAGATAAATATAAAATGGACATAAGAGTATGGAAACTAAGAGACCTTAGGGCTAACTTATCGCAAGGTGCTGTAAGTCTCCGAGTAGAAAACATGAGGGATATTCTGTTCTTTGAAGGAGCAAGGGGAGACAGAAACTTACATGACAGCTCAGTGATGTCAAACCGATAAGAATCTGCATTACATGAATCACACCATGGTAGTATCCCAGGATGTATTTAGCATTGCTAGTATATGAGCATATGAGTTTTCAAAAAGCTTTGTAACCCTTGTGATTTTTGTAACACAATCAAATTCTGTTTACAATAAATGTCTTTATTTCTTTTGTACCACAATTTTAACTCTCATTGCTTCAATGCTTGTAGACAGTTTACGAATGCTCCAAACGTAACTGTGCTCTTCTTGCTGCTACCTGTCAATGACATGGCAAGAAATTTCCAGAAGTTTGCACGTTACCATATGTCCAGGTGTGACGTACTCAAAAGCGACAATCAGAGCTTTGATGTAATGCACCCATCGATTGCACAAGGGTTCACTCATGGCGGTGTGACAATGGATAGTAATGGCTGCAAACAATGGAAGGCACATGTGCCAACTCAAGATAAAAACGTAATAACTGCATGCATTTGACATGTCACAATATGTTAAAATTAGAGGTCTTTTTCTCAGATAATGCTTGAATTGTTGATGTCCACGCATTCCTTACAGTACATCCTCTATAATGCAGGACAGAATATGTCCAATATGTGTAGGGATAATGAAGATGGAGTACATATTTTAATGGAGTGAAAAGGAACTGAAGGAGAAGAAAACAAAAACAGATCAGATAGAAATAGTTGAGAAGTAATACACTTTTATGCAATTTTCTGGAATTAAAATTAATATTCACTTAATGACTAAGAAAAGTTCACTCGGCATAACATTCTTAGAGGACATCTGTGTATATGGGGCTTAATGAGAACCCCATATGTAGGAAATGCAGGATGGATTTTGAAACCCTTCTAGCACATTTTATGTAAATGCAAGGCATTCACTATTCACAGATATGTAACCCTGGGCTACTCCCTTTTGGAACCCAGGAATGTAAGAGGGACAGACACTAGGGACATCGTCTGATTTATTGGGACCATTGGACTTGATTGAAGCCCAGTTCATTAGGCACAAATATCTCTAGAAGCCTAGTGCAAAGCTTTGAGAAGACAGGCACTAAAGTTTAATCATCAGCAAGAAAATGTTCATGGATCACTCACAATTATGGCGACTGCAGAAATTTCTTTGGAAATTTCAGATTGAAATTGAAATGTTCAGTTGACAAAAGCTAATAATAATAATGTATTATTGCATATCTATGGGAAAAGTAGACAGGGCCAGTTCTCAGAGGCTGCGTTGTGAATAACATTACTAAATAAATACCACCAATATGTTTGATATGAAGTGATGGCTAGCTTTATGTTGTGAAAATGTTGATCAAATGAAACTATCCTGTACCCAGTTGTATCACACCATGGTTTCTCTTCCATGGCTGGGTACCAATGTTTTACTTGTTAATCACTTATGGAACCTTATAAATAGTATAAATGACAAGATGTTGCTCAGTTGCACTACACACCCTTCAACGAAATAGGTGACCTCACTTAATAGGGCAAATGAAACACTACATAGCCAACTTAATCAGAAATTTGTTATTAAAAATGTTACTAAATGTCATGGTTCATTGGAGTTTATTTTTCACGATTCCTTGGTTACCATCCTGTTATTGCTCCACAGTTTTCCTTCTCAAAATATTCTTTGGCTATGCTTCGCAGATTAGAGTCCACCAATGTTGGCAACACAAGTACAGCAGAAGCAATGTTCTCAAATGCCACAAATGAGATGTAACTATTGCAGGAATTTAGCTCCATACAACTATCATATTATCTGAAGCCAAATATATTTTGGATGCCTTTCTCTAAAATGTATTGTGTACAATAAGTCTTATGGAAATAACAGGAAGAATATATGTGCTAACTTGACACTTTGCAAACCAAAGAAACATTATACAATTATTTAACCTAAACAAAAATGTGTTAAATATGTTAGTGATTACTGATAATTATTTTAGTTAAAATTTTACTTTGACTACAGAATGAATTTCAGATTTTTTCCAGCAAAAGCCCCTAATTTGCATTGCTTTTTCAAAAACCCTTAGAAATAGTTTTTGGAAACTCCATTTTTACCCCTTATTTCGATCCAGTTCTTTTAGACACAATTAACCTAACATCGGAAAAAAAATCTTCAAACCAGAGGACCCTCGTTTGCAGCGGCTTGCTATGGTTCTAGCACTATGGTCTAAACTTAGGAAACACAAGATCCATACAATTTTAGTTTACCTTAATATTTAGACTGATACAACACATCAGCTGCACCTGAACAATTACTATGCAAATATCCATTTATATATCTGTGTTTAATAAATAGCTCAACTATTTACTCTGAGGAAAACTCGATTCACTGAAAATAACTCGGATCACATTCACTTTCATGTGTGCATATTATGGCCATTACTGTTTCTTTTCTAACTCATAGCTGTTAAAAAATTCAAAATATGGAATGACCTATCATGTGGTCAAATCATTGAATGTCATTGGCCATCATCTCATACCATTTTGCGAACAATTAACCAATGAAATCATACTTCCTGAATCACTGACAGTCTGGGTTTACCAAGACACAAAAATGTGTTAAATCCTAGAAATTAGTAAAATATAAATCATTAATTTCTCAAGAACCAATCACTTTCGAAACATACACCATATAGAAGTATGGCTCAAAAAGTACATCCTACACTTGGAAAAATTCATAAACCTGTTCTGAAGTTAAACTTAACTTTTATCTTATTTTATTATGCCTTCATTCAAGCATTTAATTTTCCCTAAATATAAACAGGAATTCTGTTTTAAATTATTTTGAATATGAACCCATTGTCAAGTGTTTTCATCATTTTAAAATATAGATCACCAGTGGAAGTTTCACCCACCACTTAAACTACTATTTAAGTGTTTGATTCAACCATACTTCTTTATTCTTAGAGAAGATATCGCAAAACTCCCTTATTTGTTGAGCTTTCAGGATTTTAAGCGCAGATCAATGTTGGGGGGTTCTAAGCCGCAAAACTTAGATTTGAGGTTTTACCCCCGCTACAACTATGAGAGAAACTCAAAACATATTAACAATATAGTGTTCTTTTTCAGAATACTAGAGTTCCAGATATAGTTACAATAGCGGACGAACATAAATAATCCAAATTATGTCTTCATAAATCTATTGACAAAACTAGAACCCTTAATTCACCTGCAGGTTGACGAACTGTATGATATACCAATTACACACATACTTGCCTCCGACTTATATTACAACG
Source organism: Hymenopus coronatus (assembly GCA_030762935.1). Classification (NCBI taxonomy): domain Eukaryota; kingdom Metazoa; phylum Arthropoda; class Insecta; order Mantodea; family Hymenopodidae; genus Hymenopus; species Hymenopus coronatus. Next base: position 69,607,408 of record CM060897.1, on the reverse strand, counting down.
TAAGTAAAGATATACATAACACATCCCATGTACTAACACACACTTTATTCTGTATATAATTGTCTGGTATGCTGCCTCTCATTACTAGGTTCTTTGAAGAAAGAAAAAAAATTAATCAATTTAAATGTCGGTATGGATACATTTTTCGAGAGGTTACTACCAGCATATTGTAATGAATGACCTTCGGTGTCGTATTACAATGATTTAGAATATAATCTTAAGCATTTCAGTCCTTTAAAACACAGCTGCGGCCACCTACCTGCCATCCAAAGTATGATCTAACATATCCATGAGAGCACACTTTTGGAAAGTTTTGAATTTGCCAGGAAGCAGCAGACGTGATCACGGGGCCAAACAACAGGGTCATGTGAGCAACATGTAATGGCTGACTGCCTACATGGGGGAGGGATTAGCAATATAAATGCGCGCTTGAAGCCGTAAACGCTACATAAATAACAGTTAGATCTAAGAACTTTTAAATGCAAACATACGTAATGTATTCCATCAATTTTGCTTCAATGTTTCGCCTGTCGTACTCGGCACTCTCTGAACTTCCTGCACTTATTTCTTGCGTAATCGTGAAACCTTGAACATTAGTCATCAGGTCAACATGATAGTCATCTATTCGGTTTTATCAACAAACCTGCTAGCTACGAGAACAGTCCATATAGTATAGCAGAGAGAATACAGTTGCAAGTCGGTAAAAATATGTAAGTAGTGGCAAACCTGGCAGATATCCAAAGAGATAGGAAATATGGCTTTTAAATCCGAGCTTCCAGCCTTATTACTCCATGGTTTTGTGCAGACCGCCTAAGACTTGTATTTGTGAGCCAAATGTGGTGATTCGAAATATTTCTTCCATTTCTTTCACATAAATACGTAAATACAGCAATATTAGAGAACGGAATAATTTAAAATGACGAGGTAAATAATTAAATAATGTTCTACCAACAGATGTGTCGCTTGTTGCAGAAAGACAGCAATGCATGTGAAAAAGTTAGGTTAATTTCTCTGGTTTGAATATTAATGATATTGTGTCACTTTTTTTAATTCTTTACAGGTCTAAAATAGAATTAGGAGACGTTACTCCTCATAATATTAAACAGCTTAAACGCCTTAATCAAGTTGTATTCCCTGTATCATATAATGACAAATTCTACAAAGATGTTTTAGAAGCTGGAGAATTAGCAAAATTAGGTACGTTCTTTATGTAATGACTAGCCGTGTTAATTTAGAGTATATTAATAGTGAACTTAAAGAAGATAACTTGGAGTTCAAATAGAACAATTTTATTTTTAACCTTTGGGAGGTTAAAATATATGGTAAGCTATAGCTCATCCTTTTTTTTTATTATTATTTAATTTATTTATTTTTTTGGACTGCCAGATTGATATGTATTCTGTATTAACAGCCTACTACAATGATATTGTTGTGGGAGCAGTGTGCTGTAGAATTGATACATCAGAAAACTCGAGGCGGTTGTATATAATGACCTTAGGATGTCTCTACCCATATCGAAGACTTGGAATCGGATCTAAAATGGTGGAACATGTTTTAAATTACGTGCACAACGATGGAAACTTTGATAGTATTTTTTTGTAAGTATTTTGTGATTTCTGTAAATACTGATCAATAACTTTAAATTCATTAAGTTATCTCTTTAAAACTAAAATTTTAATCCTATTAAGCAGTAGCAAATTATTACTTTTAAGTGTCATATTTTTCCATTTATAATGTACTGTATGCATTAGTTGTTTAAGCAGCAAGGATAAATAAATTAATAATATTCCTGTAAAGAATGTATGCGAGAGACAAAGAGAGGGGGAATCTCAGAAACCACCCAACTAATTGTGGTAATTTTTTCATTGTTGAAAAGCACTGTTGTTCCTGATGAACATAAATTATAAACTAACTTTTAAATTCACAAGGGATGGGCATTAGACTACAAACTATTCTAAAATCATTTTTCTTGCTAGTGTCTGAAGACGAGTCCCAATATAATTATATGGTCATTATGTGTCACTATATGTCAAAAAATGATGGATTGTATTTGTAGTCATATTGTTTCATTTAATGGATTTTTTTGCAATTTACTTACTCCTGATTATCTTTTTTCTGTACAGCAGAACTTAATATTTCCATTGTATTCATTTCATTAACACTAGTAGAGATGTGATGTCTTGTGAGAAATTACTGAATACTTTCTAAACATCCCATAATAGCATTGAGACAATGACATTAATCAGAGGGTAGGAGTGGGTAGGTTATATTCTTCTGATATGGAAGAAACCCAACTGTAAACTAAGCACAGTAAAACTTCTTTTTTTGCTACTGCTTGTATCTGAATTTAGGGCAGAGGTATTCTCTAGTGATGGAAGTACTTTTTTTTTTTTTTTTTTTTTTTGGCAAATATGATTCCAGTTATACGTATTTCAATTTCTTAGAATGTCCATTTTTGCTTCCTGAATCAGAAGAATCATTTCTTTCTCTTTTTTTACACTGCATGTTGTATTTTTTAAACACATTCATTAAATATATAATTAAAACTGAAATTATCAATTTAGACCACCCTTTGATGCACTTTTCCAGTTTTTAGATTTTTTTAGGGAATTTATAGTTTTTCAGCTTCCCAGCCTTAGTCATCAGCTTGGCTCATATTTTGTTGTAAATTGATGTTAAACAGCTTCTGTATTTGTGAATATTGTGTAGCCTTTATATAATTAATAACTTTAAAGACCAAAGCAAATGTACAAAGGTTTAAAATAAGCTACTGTAATTTTCTAAAGCATTATGCCACCTTTCCAATAATTCTCTCACTGTTAACAGGTACTTACAGGCTATAAATCATTTCTAGAATTTGAAAGTCTGTTAGACTGTAAGGAAATCCGAGATGCATCATCCGATATTTTATACTTATTTTTATGAAATATGGGGATTTTTTTTACCAATTATTAAGAGCATGAGATTATAAGAAATTACAATTATAAAAATCTTGTATAATATCTTTAACAAATTGATAAAGAAGTACATTAAATTGCATTCAAGACTTAAAGTATCCTTGTAATGTACTATATAAATCAGTAACTAACAATGTGACTATATTTACAGGCATGTGCAGGTGAACAATGAAGGTGCCATTGACTTTTATAAGAAATTTGGATTCGAGATTGTTGAAACAAAGGAGCATTACTATAAGAGAATCGAACCAGCGGATGCACATGTTCTCCAGAAAACTTTAAGACCAAAAATTGCAAATGGTGAAACTAAACCAAGTGATGAGAAAAAGGACAATGAAAAATGACAAGCAGATTAAAAAGTGAAAAAATAATCAGTTGCAACTGAAGAACAATAGATGAATAATTCTTTTTTTTTTTTTTTTTTTTTTTTTCCCCCTCCATGCTGTATTTGTTCCTAATTTATGTTTAAATTTACCAACATTTTATATCTATTATGTTTGTGTCTGATTTTGAAATTTTAAAATAGGAATACAAAAGTTCTAATGCATGTGGGCAAAAAGTACTTGTGATTTTTTTAAAGGATGAAAATAGTATTTTATAATTTGTCCGAGTTCAATTAGTCATCGTTGATCTGCTAGTGATCTTAAACATTGACTTACCATTTAGCTCTTTACTATAAATGAATGCCTACTAAACAACACATAAGTATTACAGAGAACTGCCCTGTTGACCTAAAATATGTCTTCAAATTTTCATTAATAAAAAAAAAAAAGAACATTTGTATATTACTTGTACATTGATAATTGTAGTACATAAATTCTTCCAAGCCAAATAAAAGGGAGACTTTACTCATATATAAACAGAAAAATATATGATCCCACTTTGTTAACTTTACTGGAGTCTGGTTGAATGAACTAGGTATAGATATTAGAAAATCCTAATGAAAGTATAAATGTAGCAACAAATTGTCTGCTGCACTTCCATTCCATTGTTAGATTTAAAATAATTTGGACTATTGAAATGAATTTCAATAGCTTGAAGCTCTTATTTTGCTGAAATGTATAGGATTTGGATTTGTTTTATGATCACTATTACTGCTATTTTTACTTTCTCCTAATGTACTATGTATAGAGAAGGTATTGCATTCCATCCAAAAATTCTATATTGAGAGTTCATCAGAAATATATGTTTTAGGGTCCCTTGTATCCAAAAAAAACAACAAAAAAAACATTTTTAGAAAAAGATCTGTGTGCCTGAACATAACTCAAAAACAAAAAAATTGGTAAAATACCAAATTTGGCATTTAAGTTTAGTATCTTCCAGGGATGCAACATAAAGATTATGAGAAAAATCCCCCCACCCCAAACTACCCTTTGCATAGAAAAAATTTTGTAAATTTTGATTTTCTCAAAAATGGCTGTAATGATTTTGATTAAAATGCGGTATATTAAGAATATTTATATGGCAAATAAAATGTATATCTTGAATTTTCTGGGAATAGCCTCTAAAGACCTGTTTATTCTGAATGAATTTTGCGTAACTAGTAAACCGTAAGAGATAGACAAAAACTTAGTATGCAAAAAATGTTAGATACATAAGATTTTTTCGTGGAACCATTTTTGGGATATTCCTTGTTATTTGTTTCAGATTTAAAATGCTTAAACTTTTCTCACACAGAAAGTTGTAAACTTCTGGCCTTGCATAGAAACTGATTTCAACCACATCAGGCTTTTAAAAGATTTGACTATCGTTTTAGCACTTATTTCTCTTGTACTTACAAGGAAGCAAGTAATTAAGACAGTTTCTGCTAATGTTTATCTCAATTATAAAGCGGATAGAAGAACATACATTTTAACAATAATTTGTTACAGCAATATAGAGAAATCATGTGAATGTACACATTATATTTTTTATTTGAACAATTAGATCTATTGTGAAATAATTATGGGTGCTACCATGTTCATTAGACACAAAATTGTTCTCACAAACGAAGCACATAAATTATAAAAATAAAGAAAAACACTATGACTTATTGTGATTCAGTAAGTATATTATAAGGTTCAGCATTTAATATTTCCCATTTTTAGTAGCTAATATTGTGTATGTGGTTGGTAGAACAGGTTTACAGTATTGTGATTGCATCTGGCATTGTCATGGTTTCAGTTTGCCATGAAACATATACTAGTGTGGTGGTGCATTTTTTGCGTTTAACAGGTTATTACAAGCTAGTCAAAAGCAAAGACCTTGGAATTAATTACCTAGACACACCACCGGCACTAGTGTTGCCGCCACAAATTGAAACCTCTTGTGCAATCTCAACTGGAGGGCAGAGCATGCTTTTTGCCATATGTTCAGTACCTGGAAAACCACATTTTAAGAACTTGGTGGTAAACTTTTATGTAAAGCTCAAGTGTTATCATGCAGCAAAATCTTACAGCACGCTGCAAAAGAAAATAGTCAGACAGCATCTCTCTAAATCAATTTTCTTTATGAATCAATAAGTTAGTAAGTTTAATTGTTTTTGCATAAAATTTACTGCATTAAGTAGTAATTAATATTAATTTTATATTTATGTATCTTATCCATCTAACACAAATATACCACAAATGCTTACTAACGTACTGGATACAATTTACTGAAGAGGAATACAGGTACCTAATTTCCCTTTTATTTTAATTTTATACTGTGCATATACTGTCTCTGTAAATCCAGTATCGCATGTGTTTTTTTATGCTAAAGCGCTTTATTTATGTTTGGTTTTATTTACATACGCCTTAGGTAATATGGCCGTATCACCACTTTGACCTTCTATAACAACTGCTTAAATTGTTGAAGTATACATTAAAAATGCACTTCTCAATTAACTTAACACACATTAACTATCACATTCATATTTATAGGCTCTTGGAATAATATTTAAATAAGAAATCTTTCATCAGCTTAGAATCGAGCGCAGCATATTTTGCATTTTTAATTCAACATTTTGACCGCTCTACTACAGACACACTCTTAACAACTCATGTTTATAATTCTTGTTGAGATTTTGTGTATTAAAGTAAAAATCTGATGTGTACCATTCATATAAATTTCTCTATATATCTTGACAAATTATTGGTAAAAGGCTTATTCTTCTATCTACTTCATACTAATCGATTAGCAGACATGATCTTATTACTCACTTCCTTGTAAGTAGAAGGGAAAAAAAGCTAAACGATAGTCATATCTTTTAAAATTGATTTCATATGTATGAAATGCGTTTCTTTGCAGGGCTAGGTGATGACCCATTCCCGTAAGAGTAAATATTTTAAAACAGAAACCAATAACAAGGGATTTTTCAACTTCACGAAAAAGTGAAGTAAATTGTGGTTCTATCAAGATCTACATTTTTTGTGCAGTAAGTTGTTTTTTTTTATCTCTTACGGTTTACTAGTTATGCAAAATTCATCCAGAATAAAAAGGTCTCAAAGGCTATTCCCAGAAAATTCAACATATACTTTTTATTTGGCATGTAAAAATATTTAATATACAGTATTTTAATCAAAATCGTTAAAGCCATTTTTTAGAAAATCTAAATTTTCGAAATTTGTCCACGTAAAGGATAGTTTGGGCTGGGGCTTTTGCCTCAAAATCTTCGTGTTGCATTTTTGGAATTTACTAAACATAAATACTAAGTTAGAGTTTTTACCGGTTTTTCGTTTTTGAGTTATCATGTTCATGGACACAAACCTTTTTTTAAAAGTGCTTTTTTTATACAGGGGATCATAAAATGTATACTTCTGGTAAAATCTAGGTATCTTTTTTGGGTGGAGTGCAATACCATTCTATATGCTAAATAGGTACATCACGTGTAGAGAAAGTAAAAAAGCAGACAGTATACATGGAATCAGTGAGAAGAAACTGCGAAAAACAGAATTAAAGTCAAATTATACTTTCGGTGATGCTTACATCCCGTTTTGTAAAGCACTTTTACCGTTTTGTATGCGATATTCAACTTCAATTATAATGTTTACTTTTGTTTTGTTCAGTTGTGGGATGAAATTCCCTCTAGTCAATGAAGTGATTTTATTCAATCCACAACCGGACATTCAAGGTCTAATCCCCATGCATAAATGCTGATGATCATAAAGATTATTTCCAACTGAGGTGTCTTTATGATGTAATTACAGCTGTTTTAAATTTCACTGTTTCCCCATTGCAATCAATGTATTGCACGCGACCTCGCACGCCTTATGCTCTCCAAGAAAATTTTCTATTTCCGACATGCATAGCTCTCTGCACAGCCAGAGGTGTGGGGGCTTGCTCAAAAGTGACTATTAAGTGTGAGTTTCAGCAGGTTTTTGGTGATAATCAGCAGTATGGAGTTGCATTGTCATGAAAAGTAATCAATGTGTGTATGTATTGATGGCATGAAGTGGAATCAGTTTAAAATAAACCACAAGTTCATTAGAAAATTGCAAACACCTGAAAATGTCAAACATGTTAGAATGGCTCATAAGAAAAGACCACATTATTCCATGACATGGTATTCCTGGATCATGAATTTGTCAGAAAGAAGTGTGCGAAGAATCCTACACAAGTTGCAGTTCAATCAATATAAGTTGCAGGCCGCACAGAAATTAACATTAGCAAACAAAGCCCTGCACACAAGGTGCAAAATCATTAAAAGTTGGTGGGGGGGGGGGAGCATTTTTACGTTACCTTTTTAAAAGAAAAGTAGATGTTAAAATAAGTCAAATAAAAGCAGTTGCTATTTGTAGTGAAGTAGTTGACTGTAATTATGTAAATTCTAGACTTGGGTTCATTGCTTGCTACCTGTATACAGGTAATACTTCATCTAAACTTCATCACGGACTGCTACTGAATAAAAGTAAGCTTACCTTAAAGAAACATTTTTAGGTGCTACTCATACTCCCTCCTTTCCTTTAGCGAGTAAGACTGATCTGCTGAATGATGTCCAGAGGTGACCCATTTATCTGTGAGAGTAAAGGCACCAAGGCATTCCACAAATTCAGCGGCAGCCCCTTATGTTTAATTGTCATTAGAGACTAAAATTTTCACCAATAAACTATTTCTTTCGGCAGTTTTGATGCTATGAGCAGTGCTGAAACCTTGTTCATACATGGCAGTTGACAGAGGCACTGAATGGACGTTCCATATTAATTTTTCCACAATAGACAAAGCATTTAACGTTAGAGGGCCTGAGAAATGAAATGGAATGTTATTTACAGTCGCTCTTTAACCACTGTGGTTCTCAGTGTCCCATTCTAAATTGGGCATGAAAGACTGCTATTTTGTCAAACTCTCTGTTTTTGCCTACCCTTGATGTTGAAGTGTACAGTATGTTAAGTAATTTTCAAATAAAGCTCATCCTTAAAATGCATTTCTTTAATATGATTTATTTTGATAGTGTTTAATGCCCGCTTTTACTACATATGGCACATGTGATGACACTAAAACATGGAACGAAGATGGAGCACTGGTGGAAAGCGGTGGCAGGGGAAATGGGAGAACCCGGAGAAAATCCCCTGCTTTGTCCTCCACAAATCCACATGAGGTCGCCTGGGATCGAAGAGGCCTCGGCACAACCATATTTTTTAAGAATTTGTGTTGTGGAATAAATCTTATTTTCTATTTCACTGAAAGAAACAGATTCTTTTTGCATTGCTGTAATAATTAGAGACAGAACATGCGATATATCTAATAAGAAACCCAGCAATAGAATGTTTTTTCTCAGTGAAAGGTTTTTTATAAAGCTTGCCAATTCATAATAATCTCTACTTAATAATTCACAGCTTTTACATTCTAAGCTTAGGGCCTGCATGATACAATGAAAATCATTGAACACTGCAACAAAGCATCTTTCTAACTAGATATCCATCGAATATGAAACAGCTTTTTAACTTTCAGATAGCCAGTGATGCCTATAACTGCTGCAATAGCTGTATGTGGTTATTGACAATTTTATAAAGTTCAGCTAGCGAGCATTCAAAGTTATGAACAGCATTGATATCAACAAAAACTTGTTCGGAGGCAAAATCCAGCCTATGAGCCAAATCCTACAAGCTATTCTTTAAGCATTTCTACACCTATGACATCTTCTGAGAAAACTTGGATAATTTTTTCTTCAAGGCACTTTGCATCAGCATTTTCCACTGGTACTAGGTTATAGAATCAGCAGCATACATTATTTTGCTCGTTCACATACATAAAATCAAGCATTTTTCAGAAAACCTATTGGTTGGCTCATCCATAGAAATTGGTAAGAAATCAGTTGATTTCAAAAAATTGACCAGTTTTAATAGTAGTAATTGTTCAGCAATAAAATTAGTCATTGTTGCTGCAGTATTATCTATATGAAGTTGTGTTCCCATGTCCATACCATTTGCAATTTGTAGCTGCATAGGTTCTGGATGGTCATGAAAACTCCACTCTCTTTTTGGGGCCACATAAACTGAACTTAACACCTTAATAGTTTCATCTAACTTTTTAAGTATAGCTCACTAGAACATTGAACATGTTTCTAGGATCTGCTTTTGTATATTGTTTTCTTGCTGTGCACAATCTGAATAAATAACACCTTTTTTCATGTTTATATATGGCATCAAATATCTTCCTCTTATTCCTCTTTGTCAGACCATCTGACCAAGGTAAATCACCAGATGAAGTTCTAATTGTTTTACACACTTGTTGAGAATGTTTAATACAAGTACTGCACATCATCACATCTTTTTCGTTAGTAGTAGTACATATTAACCTTGGTCGATACTTATGCCAGGATGCTGAAAAGTTATTTCCTATCATACTGTCACGCTTTGGTAATAGGTTCACCTTTGTCATGGCTTAAAACTTTATTTCTATCTGATTAAAAGGTAAATACTCCACTTTTGCAATTGCCTCATCATTTCTAGTCTTTTTACTTTTGTTTATCTGCACATTTTCACTTATCAAATCTTGTAATATCACTGAATCTACTGATGGTATATTAGTATTAACATTATCATGTTTAAAGAACTAATCCACTTTTTATACATATTGCTTTAGTTTTCAGTTTTCGTCTAATTCAATATATAGTCTGAAAACAATCATTTACGCAAGAACCTCACATGCAGCTGTTATATCAAAGGAAAAGATCTTCCGAATTGGCCCTGTAACCCTGTACAGCAGTCCAACAATGCTTCTGTAACAAATGAGAGACCAATCCAACAATAAAGTCTAACAAACATTGTTAAAAGACAAACAAAGCACTTGAGATTATTATTAAAGTTTTATTTTTAAATATTGGGGGAAAACATGAAATATTGAATTTCTCGTACATTTAGCATACAAGCAGAGGCTTTGTCATACATTGTACAAAAAACAAAAGTTCTCATATCCATACGACAATTCTTGTATGTATGTGTGGCAACTCTGATTTACAGTTTCTTTTTCTGTGGTCATTCCAGTCCAGGCGCTTTCCTTTGTAAGTGACAATGAAATACAAATTCAATACTTCCAATTGATTATTGCCTGATATTTTAATTTATATTCATAAAGTGTAATGTTTTTTTTTTTTAGTCATCTAATGGAAAAATATCTTGAAATGATATTTTAGTAATGTATGTTTTACTGTTGTTCTAATTATAATAAACTGCCCCCCTCAGGATATTTTAGTTGGGGGAAATTCTTGGTATAAAATCATTGGTTGGGGAAATACTACATATCCCCCCCCCTGGGATGGTCACCCTCTGTGGTGTAATGGTTACCATGCTAACTTCATGTACCCAATGGAGGACAATGGATTTTTTTGGGCATAAAAATCCTTATCATGGCTTCCTGTATCATAGATTTACGGCATGTAAAAAAACCTCAAGCCTGATAGAGAGGCCTCCGAGCAAAATTAAGTGGTATTTCACACCAGAATAGAATGGGAAGCGGAGAACCACAGCAGTTAAAGAGCATCCATAAATATAATTTCATTTCATTTCCCTATGGGATTTCGCTCACTGCCTGCTCGATTGTCAGAAAATGCTGCACTTGTTTAACACTCACCAGACTTTCACAGCTGCCTGATAATGAGTGACGAAGCAGATTTCTACCTCAATGGTTCTGAAAATAAGCAGAACTTTCAACATTGGGCTCTGCAAAATTCACACATTTTTGAATGGCCTCTACCAATCCCAAGGTCTTAGTCTGGCATTCTGGTGCAGTAAAGGGTATCATTGGTCTTTATTTTTTTGAACACAACAGTGATGTTGCAGTGCTACTCTGAGCATACAACAGAATGTTACAAACTTTTTTCCTGTTTAAGTTGAGACATAATAACTGGAACATTCAGCACCTGTGGTTTTAACGGATGCATCCACATCCCATACAGCACATGTTTCAATGAACACGCTCCATATTGCTTTCCTTGGACGACTTATCTCAAGCTTTGATGGATTGGCCTCTGTATCCCCTGACCTCATTGCACCAGATTTCTTTTGTGGGGGTATCTTAAGAGTAAGATCTACAGTCATGATATCGATGGCCTCAAAACTGCAATTTCTACAGAAATTGAGATGTTATACCAGAAACAATGCAGCGAGTAATGTCTGAAGTGCAACAAAGATTGCAATAGTACATTGAAGCCAATGGAGAACATCTTAAAGATGTATTCTTCAAAATATACTGTATATTTCAAAGCTTCTATAATTCCAAGATTATAATGTTCCTAAACTTATTAATTCATTGTAATTTACTTATAAAAGAAATAAGTTATGGGGTTTTGAAAATGGGAAATATTAAATGGAGCATTCTGTATTTAATGTGCAGACAACTGTCAACAAAAACTGCTGAGAAACTTGGGCAGAGGTATTGGACTAATGGGCAAACATTTCCATGGGAGAAAACAGAAACATATAAACCAACCCTTTCTGTTAAGCTGTTTATTACCTATAATATTCAGTTTATTTATTTATGTTTTTAGCTGGTTGGTTATTTCAGCTGATGAATGAAATGGGTAAAATGATGCTCAAATGATCTCTGGGTCCATGGACCATCAAGTTATTCAATGTTTGTCTTTTCAGGACAAAGGAAAACCCTGAAAAAAACTTATCTGGGTAACTCAGATTAAACAAGGTTTAAATTTATCTATGTACCTGCTGTCATATATTTCAAATCATCATTCTTCGCATAAAGCTCTTTTAACTTGAATATCACAAAGAATTCATTATCATGTTCATTGATCACCTCCACTTTTTCATTCCCAAACATATCAAGAAATTATTGCCTGTATCAGACAAATTTGCATAGTGGTCATTTTCTTTTTATACTCAAAACAATGAGTTATTCTACATGAATAGAATACTCTACATGAGTTATTACTGCATGAAAGCAAAGAAGATTCTAAAATTTATAACCTTGAAAGGCACTATTCCACATTGTACACTTTAGGTTCTAACTTCAGAATAATATCAACAGAAGGTTTTTATAAGTTTGTATAACCAGCCCTTAACTGTTTATTATTCTATTGTGAATCCTAGGTAGATAACGTCTGATTTTACAATATATCTTGAAATATTTTAATTTAGTACAAACAATTTCTTGTCATCAGTTGTTCAAGTCAAAGCCTGATGTGCCTAGAAGGGACTCTCTCTTCTATTTCCAAACATAAATATCTATACACTGTCATACTTAAACACTGAACATCAAAATTATTATTCTGTAACAATATGTAAACGTTGATGTAAAATAATGTTTAAGAGGAATCAATTTTGATTTTTGTGCCTCTCCTATAAAGTGTACATTTCCACCATCTAGAAAAATCTGATGTGTTCCATTCACATGACTTTCTCCAGCTGTTATACAAATCTCCTTATAAAAGCTTATTCTTCTATCTACTTCATGGTAATCAAGATAAACATTAGCAGAAATTGTCTTATTACGTGCTTCCTTGTAAGTAGAAAAGACATAAGGGAATACACTAGGCTAAATCGATAGCCAAATCTTTTAAAAGCTGCTCCTATATGAAACAACTGAAGTTCGGCTCACTTTGCATAGCCTACTGAGAGATGAAACGAAATGTCACTTCCCATTTAAGAAAAGTTTATGTATTTTAAAATTGAAACCAATAACAACAAATATCTCGGAAATGGTCAGCTTTACATAAAAGTGTATATGGCATAAATTACGTGTTTTAATGAGATCTGCAATTTTTGTGTAGTAACTTTTGTCTATCTCTTTATGGTTTAACCATTGTGCAAAATACAGCAAAACTCATCTAGAATAGAGGTCTTCAGAAGCTATTCCCAGAAAATTCAAAATATACAGTTTATTTGTGTTGTAAATATCTTTATTATACAGTATTTTGATCAAAACCGTTACAGCTATTTTTGAGAAAAGCAAAATTTTCAAAAAATTTTCCATGTAAAGGGTAGTTTGGGGGGGAGGATTTTCTTGAAAATCTTTGTGTTGTATCCTTGGAAGATACTAAATATAATTACCAAGTTTGGGTTTCAATGGTCTTTTTTTTTTTTTTTTTTTAGCTATATTGTCCACACACACACACACACACACAGAACTTTTTCAGGGGACCTCAAAACATTATTTCTGGTGAAATCTTGACATCAAATTTTGGGTGGAATACAATACTTTCTCTATCCACTATGTATATTGTGCATATGAGTTTGAGAAAGTAAAAAGGTCTGTGTTATGTGTGAACAGTATAACTCAAAACTGATAAGCCAGATGAATTGCATATTTGAATTGACACTGTTGAAGCATGCCAGTCAAAGATTTTCAATAAAATTCACTTGAACCAGACCATATTGAAAAATGTAACTTTTCACATCCCCATAAATGACTTTGAATGATTTTGTTTAAAATATTATATATTAAGGATATTCACATAATTTTATAGATAAGATATTTAATTTATCATATTTCTGTATCAAGATACCTTTTAATAAAAACTGTTAAAGGCCATTTTTAAGAAAATGAAACATGAAAATTGCTCCAAAGAAAGGGTAGTTTGTGATAGAGCTTTTCTAGAAAAGCTGTCCCTGCCATGCTCAAATACTAACTCAAGTATGACATTTGCATTTAATAAATCTTTTGTCTTTGAGTTATGCTTTTCAAGGGATAGAAATGCTCTTTGGGGTTCAGTGGACCTTGAAACATGCACTCAATGTTGAATATAAAGATAATATAGAAAGTAATAAGATGGCAGAAGTGTGCCATTAGGGAAATGAATTCATTGTAATTATTAATATTAATACATAAGGAGCACTCAAAAGAGCATTAAGTGTAGGTTTAGTTTTCACTATAGTTTTTTATGGATTTAGTTCTGTTTACACACTTTATTATATGACAAAAAAAAATGTAAATGGCATGTTATTTATGGACACACTTTAACTACTGTGGTTCTCAGCGTCCCTTTCTAGATTGGGCATGAAAGACTGCTTAATTTTGCTCAGAGGCCTCTCTATCAGGCGTGAGGATCTTTTAAGTGCCATAAATCTACGACATGGGACCAACAGCTTTAGTTCCCTTTCGAAGGAAGCCATGCTAAGGATTTTTACGCCCAAAAAATCCATTGTCCTCTGCCAGGTTTGAACCTGCAACCTTGGTTTATTATTATGTGACAGCATTCACACTTCAGGTCTCATAGTGAACATACACAGTTGTCATCCAGTTGGTGGAATCTTTGTGTTATGCATATCTTGTGGTAGAAGCCATGGATGGCGAGTCTGGCCACCACATGTAAAGTCTTATGTCTCTGTCCACTTCCAGTCCATCACTGTGCTTGCACCATAGAAGTCTGGATCGATGTCCTCCCGTTTCCTGCGTTGTGTCTCTAAGTGTTCTCAGTATGGGCCAGCAGAGGCAGCAATTGCTCCGACCTGAGGTCTTCTATAAAGAAGCTATCTTTGGCCAGTACATAGACCATCCTTGAGGGTGAATGCTTCCCAACTCCTAAGACTCTCTTCAGGAATTGTGCCTTCACATTTTCTAATCTTGCGAGATCGCTACTCATTAGCTTTTCCCAAATTAATTCTATGCCATAAAAGGTTATTGGTTTTATGACTGCATGGTATAATGATATTGCTGTGGTCAGGGAGAGCTTACTGTTGTTTTGAATTCTGTTTATGGCCTTTGTGGCTGTCGTTGCTCTTTCCTGGATGTGTATCTTGTAGGAATTCATGGTCAGTTGTAAGTTTATATCTAGGTAGCAAAAGTTGTTCACGGTTTCCAGCGTTTCCCCTTGCAGGGTGAGTTTGTCCTATTTGGCTGGTTTCCCTCCTTTTCTGAAGACCATATGCACTGTTTTTTCTTTGTTGATCTCAAAACACTTTTTGCAGGCCCACTGTTCAAGCTTCTCAAGTGCCGTTTGCAGATCACCTTTGTAGTGGGACCCCAGAGCCATTTCATCTGCATAATTATTAGTTTCACTGGGGGAGGTCTTTCACAGTGTCTATGATGTCTGCTGTTACAATATTAAACAGCAGGAGACTCATAGGGTGGTTGCCTTGCGGTATGCCGTTGGTCTATCTGACCTTTTCTGACAGGGCTGTGCTGTTGTTAATGATGATGAAGTTGATTGCCAGTATTGCCTCGATTATTCTGGCTAGGGGGTGTGCGTCCCCCAGAATCCTTTTTAGCTTATTTATAAGGGTGTCCCGATTGATTAAGTTGAAAGCTTTCCTATAGTCAATGAAGACAGCGTGATATTTCCCCTTCTGGTATCTAAGGGCCTGCCTGCTCTGCTTCTTCTTGTAGGGCTTTTGCAGCATTTAAGGTACTCCTTTTATTCTAGGAAACCAAATTGGCAATCTGGGATGGATTTGTCTACTACCATGTTTGGTCTTTTGGTTAGAATTTTTATAGAAAGTCTGGAATATTGTGTTTTGTAGGGCTATGCACCTGTAAGAGTTAGGGTCTTCAGTGTGTCCTTTCCCTTTATATAGTACTATCATTTGGGTTGTTCTCCAGATGTCTGGAATAAAGTCAGTTTTCAGGCACTGGTTGAAAAATGTCAATGTGGGCAGTAACAGCTCTTGTGTTTCCTTTATGTGTTCTGCTGCCCTGCTGCCTTGATGGAGTCTTGAATTTTGTTTGGAGTGTGCTGTGCTTATTGAGGGTTCTGGAGAAGTGTTTCTCCCAGGTCTGAATCGGGATCTCTCTCGTTTTGGGGGTTTGTTTTCTTTTTAGAGTTTGGAAGGGGTCTGATCTTGCTAGTTCAGTAATTTAGTTGGCTTGTTTCGTTAAACTCTGTTCTTTTCACTTTTAACAGTAGTTTGTATGCTTTCCTCCTCCTGGCGTAAGTTTCTATGTCTTTTTTTGTTTGTTTGTGCTGTTTACTCTGCATAATGCACATAGTGTTTCTTTCCATGAGGTGTAGCAGTTTGTGTTGAACAATTGTTGAGCGTATCTTTTCTTACTCAGGATGAAAGTTATGTTTAGAGAACTATTAACAAGTTGCCATCGCTTCTTCTATGCGATCCTCTATTGTTGACTTGTTTATGTCTTTTAAGTCTTGGAGTTTTTTTGGGTCTAGTTTTCTAGAGAGTCTTTGCTCTGGTGGTATTCTCGCTGATGCTGTCTGGGGCTCTAATTCTATTGTTGTAGACACTGGCAAGGCTTTCCCCCTATGAAACATTTGGTCGATAGCACTAGCCCCGTTGTGAGTGAAATATGCTTTGAAGATTTTTTCATTTGCTAGTTTGTACCCTTCTTTTCTTAGAGGCTGAACTACCAGGTCTGTCTTTGGGCTTGCTTTGTCGGTTCTGCAGTTTGTCTCCTGCCAATATTACATTTGCTTGGCTTACAGCGAGGCTCGTTGTCCTTAATAGAGTGTTGATTACTTCTTCAGTTGCTGTGTTTGGTGAGACATGTATTCCTATTATTGTGAGTATTGTTGTCTTGACTATTGTTCTTGACTTTCCTGTATTCCAGTATCCTTCCAGCTGATGGTCTGATTAATTAATTGTAAAGCAAGATAATATTATTTCTTTTTATGCATTAAACCTTTTATGCATTTCTACCATGTTTTACCTATTAAGACAATACTTTGTAATCCTAAGCTATAGCATTTTGGTCCACTCTTCATTCCTTTGTATAACTCGTAAATCCTAAAATATAGATAGAAACTTTCTACACAGAAACTGATTCATTCCATTCACATGAACTGTTCTACCTATTCTTACATAAGATTATTCTTCTATCTACTTCCTGCTAATCAAGATAAATATTACAAGAATATTCTTATTACTTAGTTGCTTATAAATAGGTAGAAGGGAACTAAGGGCATTATAATAGGATAAAACAATAGTCAAATATTTTAAAAGTTGTTATTAAGGAATTATAGTGTTTTTGCATTACCAGGAGTAAAACAAAAGAAACAATGGATGACTTCTTTTTGCAAAAAGTATAATTATTTTAAAATTGTAGTCAATAACAAGGAATATCTTTGAAATGGTTAGCTCCAAAACAAATACTGCATAAATTTTGTGTTTTGATGAGATCTTTTTTTTTTTTGCAGTAAGCTTTTTTCTATCTCTTAAGATTTACTAGTTGTGTAAATGTCATCCAGAATGAAAGAGGGCTTCAAAGGCTATTTCCAATAAATAGAAAATGTACATTTTATTTGCCCTGTAAATTTCTTTAATTTATGGCATTTTAATCAGAATCATTTGAGCCATTTTGGAGAAAATAAAAACTTTTGAAAAAGCGTTTTGTGTTTTGCAGTTTGCAAAGACCGAATCTGTAGTTACTGTGCAACGTGCGTTCCGTAGTAAGTTCGGTTGTGATCCTCCTAGTGATAAAAACATTCGTAGATGGTATAATCAGTTTGCTGCCTTTGTAAAGCGAAGAGCACGGGATGACCAGGAGTAAGTGAAGAGACTGTTGAGCGAGTGAGAAGAGTCGTTCACTCGTAGCCCAAAGAAATCAGTCCGGAGGGCTAGTCGTGAATTACAAGTTCCTGTGTTGACTGTTTGGAAAGTTGTAAGAAAACGCTTACAGCTATGTCCTTACCGTTTACAGTTATTACAGGCTCTAAAGCCGACAGACCACGGATTACGTGCCAAATTCGCAAACAACATGTTTTTTCCATGACGATTTGTGGATCATGTTGTCTTCAGTGATGAATCGACCTTTCACCTTAGTGGACATGTTAACACTCAATTCCATTTTTAGTTATGCGTACACACGCGTGCACCCGCACACCCACAATGAAAGTATTGTATCCATATACAGTTAAAAAAACTAGACATTATCAACATGTTCAATGGTGAGTCAATAACCAAAAATCAACAATCACCTGATGATTGTGCTAAAATTCCATGTATATCACATACACTGCAACAGAACTGTGTTGGACAAGCCTTAAATAATTCTATATTCGGCTCAAACAATAAACTAACTGTGACACAAATTAATCTACAGTCTATTAGATATAAGCTAAGTCAGTTAGCTAGAGGTAATATTGGACAAAATGCCTACTGATGTGTTATGTGTAAATGAACACTGGTTCTCTGAGCATGAAACCAATCTCTATGTACCGACTGGCTTTGTAATGGGTAATATCTTTGTGTGAAGTGCATTAAAACCCCGATATTCATTTATGTACACCCTGTATTTAGCGCTAGATCACTAACAGAACCATTGCTAGGCACATTGAAGGTATTTATTAATTTAACATGTTCATATTGCTTGCACATGTACGATAACATCAAATTTACATCCGCTGTTCAGATGCTGATCAAATCTACGTGGGGGTTTCACCATAATCGTAAATGCTAGACTACTTATTCCCTTTTCCATTGTCGTTACCACCTTTTGTGGTTCGCCATTTGCAAAGTCGTTGCTTCCGCCGATGGATTAACTTGGGATGGTATGGCTTGACTTGAACTAGTTTGGTCTGTCCTGGCTTACTGGCCTGCTCTGGCTTGGGGTGGCATGGCTTGACCTGGCATGGCCTGATGTGGCTTGACCTGGTTGGGCTTGCTTTGTCTTGGCTTGGTTTTGTTTGCCCTGGCCTGGTTTGGTATGGCTCTGCTTGGTTTGACTTGGTGTGGCATGGCTTATCTTTTGGTTTAGCTTAGCCTGGTATGGTCTGGTATGGTCTGGCTTGGCCTGGCCTGGTGTGTGCTTTCCTGGCTTTGTGTGGTGCGACCTTGCCTAACTTGATTTGGCTTGGCCTGGGTTGGGTTAGCTTGGCTTTGGCTTTACTAGTTTTTGGCTGAGCTTGGGTTTTGGCTTGACCTGACTTGCACTGGCTTTTGGATTAGCTTGGCTTGGTATCACTAGCTTGGCTTGGTATGATTGACTTGCCTTTGCCTGGCATGGCGTGGCCTGGCCTGGCTTAGGCTCTCTTGGTTTAGCTTGGTCTGATAGGTCTCAGCTAATTTGGCTAGTTTGCTTTTGGCTTGGTCTGCTCTGGAATAATCTGGCTTGATTTGTCTGACTTGCCTGGTTTGGCTTAGCTTATTTTAGATTAGTTTGGTTTAGCTGGCTTGGTCTGGCGTGGCCTAGATTAGCATAGTTTGGCTCGATTTGGCCTGCCTTAGCCCGACCTGGTTGGTTTGGCAGAAAAAAATTGCTGTTGATAATATACTTCTTAAAATAACATATGGCAGTTAATTCTTTTATTGCTATTTGCTGCATACATAAAAAAAAAGTACTGATTTAGCACTACAATCTGTTTGTTCTAGGTATACTGAATGCTTTCCATGAAATTTGAAAGCAAATGCTTATATTACTTGCCTTGTTTACATTATTTAATAAACCTGCTAGCTCAAACGAATATTGATGCTAGTCCTATGTAGTTTTCACGAAAGTAGGGAGGAATAAACAGAACATGCCCTGCACAATGTTTTAACAGGTTCCTGTAGTTTGAATGAGAAATATAGTTTATTGTAAAAAATAGAGAAATCCAAAATAATCCCCCCTCCTCCCTTTCAAATAAATAGGGACCAAAGTCATAAACACATGCAGATCATTCAAAGAATAGACAGTATTTTTCAGAGCATGCAGATGTAATCATGAGGGAAGAAGAAACAAATTGAATTGAGAGGACAACTATGAAAAGACGACAGAGAGCTAGTGAATAATCTGATATTCAGTAATGAAAGGGTTAATGGAAATAAGAGCCACCACTGCAGACTGCAGACTGGAGTTTTAACAGCATCAAAGACACCTAAATAAAGTTACCCTTTATCAGTTTACAGAATGTGATCTATGGCTTTCCATTTTTTGAAGACCAAACTCAGAATAAATGCTGGTTTTTTCTTTGCTACAAACCCAGGATAATTGCATTGTTAATTTTCCATTGGTTACCATTTTTGTTTCCCACAAATAACTAATTACACACTTTATAGTATTTGAATGCGTTGTTCATTTTTATATGGCCAAAAACCTTTTCTAGTAGAGAGTGAGTGGATATTTCATAAAAATGTACAATAAAAACTCTCCTAAACATAAACAGAGACTTATGTTTCTCTGGTTTTAGGTGGTCTGTCTCCCTAACTTTGTGAATAACAATAATATTCCATTATACTGTGAACATTGCTCATGATCCTTACAATCAATACATGTTTTAAAAACCTTGCATTTGCTTTGGAGTTTTTCAATGTACCTACATTTTCTTTTTCCCATGATGTCACAAACACAAGATGTATCCAATCAATATTACACTACAATATGTTTCCTTTCAATAAAACACAATGCCCTGAAACTACTCTGTTTCACCTTACCTGCCGAATGGTGATCATGTTTTCACACAAGCAATACTAGTCATATTTGGATATGGATTCATGGAATGCAAAAACCGAACACAACCAATTACATTATTATAGCTATCAATGTGAGCAATATTTGCCACAATTTGCTTCTACCCTATATCTTTTCCCCAGGCATAGATATAATGTTTCAAATTTGTCATAATTGCAATAATTTGTTTTATGTATGAAACCTCAGGACATTTTCATCCCCAGACAGTATAAGACTGACTGACTGACTGACTGACTGACTGACTGACTGACTGATCAAATCCCAGATGGATGGTAAGTCAATCTATTTAAAATATATATCATTTAAATCTATTGTGCTACTGCTCTCAATTAAACAAAATGTGGCATCAACGTTGGTAGCACATCATGAGTTGTGCACATTTTAATTAGCTTTTGAGCATGTGTGACTGGAATGATGTAATTGCCTTATGAGCCAAATATATAATGGCATGCACACTGTAAAATGCGCTTTTTTCCACACTCTATCAGTACAATTTAATGTTATTGACACCTCCTCACTGGTACCTCATTATGATAGAAATCATGGTCACTAGAGTGCAGCAATGTTAAGGCTTCTTAGCAACGCACTTCTTAATCCAGTGTTAATCCTTACATCTTTAGGTTTTGGCAGATGTAGGCAAGGTGCATGCATGTGGAACCTCATATTTCAGACTATCCATATTCTCAACTGCAATTGAATTTCCATGTTACTTTGTTCTTGCCTTAGAACGCTGCACTTAATGATGTACGCAACAAACAACCTCAAAATTACCCTTTCTTTTGTATGACAACTTATACATAACTATCATTGTCTGTGTTGTTGTTGTTTTTGTGAGCGGTTGAAGTTTTATCAATTGTTTGTAACCATAATTATTTTGGAGCAGATGTGCCATTTACATTTCTAGGACTATCCAACTCTCAAACTTTTGTGAACACCCAGAGCTATTACTGGTGACTCCTGTGTAACAACAGCTCTTGTACAGAAGTGAGGTGGCACTTTATGCTGTTCTTCTGCTTCTATGACAAATGGTTGATAACCTTGCTAATAGATTTAAGGAATTCTTGGTAAGAAACCAAAACTATATCACTATGCTCATACAGAAGAAAGACTTAAATGACAGATTAGAAATATCTGAGAAAAGTTGTATGGGAATCAAGAGATTTAAGGAAACAGGATCTAATCTTGAAAAGAAGCCAAAATAAGTTGTCACATCATATAGAGGAAAAGCGCAATGAAATCAGAAAAAAGATAGAATGAAGTCCAAAGAAACCTCTGAGAAATCAGGGATTTTGCAAACCTAAGCTTGGAATACCACTGAAGTTTTAAAAATAAAACCCTATAACAAAATTGCAGTACAGGATTCCAATGATAGAATCTCGGTACAATAAATTTGCACAACTGGGTGTTAGATAATTGAAATGATCGTTTTATTGACCTGCATTTTAATTTTTTAAATTAATTTATTTTATTTGTTTTTGTTTTGTTTTGTGTTTTTGCTTTTTGGTTTTCTAGACAAAGCATGGCCATGAATAAATAATGATTGTTGATGAAATTTTCTCAAAAGATGCAAGTAACATGGCAGAAAAGGATATTATTTTCAACATCATTTATTATGGTGTGTAGTTTAGCATGAGAAATATGTACTTGATTTTAAGAGACTTTAAATATCCAAATTTGGCAGCAAACAGCAAGTTTCCTGGTGGTAAAAAAAAATTCCCATTAATCCAGCCATGCATCCAAAGGAGGCTATGCAGTTTAGCCAAAGCACAAAACTAACCCTGTTGAATACTATGAAGATATACTGACAGATATATGATTGGCATCTAATATTATTATTGCTGTTGAAACAATCATTTAGTGATTTGTTCAGAGACAAAATGTCAATCAAAAGTTTGGATCTTTCTACCCAATGAAAGTGAAGTGTGGCAAACGTTCCTCTGGAAGAACAAAAGTAACTGCATAATGGCATGTCACAGTTTGACAACCAAAGCATTTGGGAAACTTGAATAGCAAACAAGAATGGGATTGATGGAATTTTTTTCATCACAAAAATGCATCCACCAAACTAGCCCAGCTGCATAGTTTACATAAGCAACACTGTTTACATACCCATTACATATTGTTGACCTGCTTCTGTGATATTATTTTCTGTTCCTGACAGTAAAAAATTACAGCTGCAAAAAGAAGTTTTCTAATCCTGAATTAGCTAACATGAAACTGGGTTTACAGTGCTTGAAGAGAGTGAGTGGAAAGAGTGCTTTGAAGAGGTTTGTGGGAATGAGAAAGTGTAGGGATATTGGTTGTGATTATTTTGTTTTACTCTTCCTTTTTTATTTATTTTAACTCTTCTTTACTTCATCTTTTTACAGATAAAACACAGTGAGTGATGAGTATAATTTTTTAGTGTTGGCAACATGCAAAACCCTGGGCAGTGTAGAGTTTTGACCGATTCTGAAGTTTAGTTTATACTAGCAAAATCCACAAGTTTCTTTAATTTATCTCCTGAGGTTGTCCTCTCCCTATCCCTCTTACCCTTTTCTTTTTATTATTCTTCTTTTGTATTGTGCATGTTAAAGTCATGTTTCACAAAATTGATGACAGTATTCAAAGAATATTATAAAAATTAGAATGTGATACTTGATTAATTGCTATAATGCTCTGTAAAAGTAACAGAGAAAAGTAAAGTAACATGAACCACATGGAACAATTCCCTTAATGTGTGAGAGATATGTAAATATTCCTTAGATAATACAACTGTTTAAATTGAAGTTTTCCAGAGCTTTAATCCTTTTATTCATATGGATTTATCTCATACCTGCTAGCTTTTTTATGGAAATGTATAGTACAAATGAATCATAACAATACAACACAACTGAATTTATTAAACAACTGGTTTTGATGACAAAGCTTAGTATGAACCCTTGAATATTAATCTAATCAACTTTTTTGGTAGTGGGGTCCTTTGAGAAAAGCAGTTCTCTTCTCTATGTAAAATTGTTATATACTTTTTTTATGGTGCCCACTTTTACTACATAGGTCACTGCAGGAGATGACACTGATGATGCATGGAATGAAGATGGAGCACTGGTGGGATTCAATGGCAGGGGAAACTGTAGAATTCAGAGAAAATCTGTACCTGTGCCGCTTTGTCCACCATAAATCCCATTGCCTGGGATAAAACCCAGACTGCTTTGGTGAGAGGCAAGTGGTCTAACCACTCGGCCATGGTGCGGCTTGTTATATACTATGTTTTATAGCAATCAGCTGTTCTTGAATGAAAAGAAAATACTCAAGTTAGCATGTTGAGCACTATTTATTCCAAATTGAAAATCAAGTTTTATTATTTTCATAAATAATCTGTTTTTTTTTCTCCATTTACATATATAATACTTTTGTAGCTGCTATTACAATGAAATGCAATGCCTATCACCAGTCAATTTAGCTTGAGATTGGTCAGGAAAGGAACTAAATGCAAACTACTAAAAAGATATAATGAATTCTGTTATTTTTTTTTTTTTTCCTTTTCTGGGAACCTACAACAGTTTACAAAGTACCCTGAGCATGCCACAACTAATACGTTGAAAATACTGAAGAAGTAACTAGATTTCTAAACAAATATTATTCATAAACCTAATACTTAACTTTATAGATTTCACGAGATCCCAAGAATTAGAAATACTGACAGCCAACAGCAATTAAATATTATATATGGTTAATTTATAGTAAGACAATTAATATACATGAAGATATGAAGGGTGAAAAAATGCACTTCATAGATGTATGAATATACAATTATTATTGCCATTATTAAATATCATGTGAATTCCAAAATAAGAGATTCTTTATTTCAAAAAACTGTAGTAATGCAAAAATTAAATAAAGTATATATACATGTTAAGTGCAACAAAATGAATGCTGCTTTTGTGAAACAAAAGGAAAAAAAAAATGAGTACTTTGATATTCAGTCTCTTATGGAATTAGATGAACGGATTGGATATCAATTTTAGTTCACAGTTCTATGTACACAACATTTAAGTTACAATGAATTTTATGAAAGAGCACCTTGCTAACAACTGAGCAGATCTTGGATGCGTTGCACACAGCGATTAGAACCAACCCGAGCTTCACGGCTTAGCTGTAAAAAGCATATTAGAGAATAACTTTAAAACTCATTATAGCTTTCTCAAGGCTAAGGTTTAATTTTACAATAGTCTTAATTTTATAGTTCAATATGATTATGAGAGAACTTAATGATGCACAGTGTAGGTGAAAAGTGCAGTAAAACTGTGAATTCTTTCTGCAGAGTAATTTTGTGCATAAAAATTGAACTAATAATGCTATGAAATCACAACAATGCCATGCATACCATAGTCAATAACTGTGCCAGTCAACAATAAGGACTTCAAGTGCCTTTAGTGCAGAGGAAAGATTTATAGATGCCTCAAAATGAAATTAAAACTGAGTTTTATTTGTAGATGCTGTTTAACAGCTATGGCTCTCAGCATCCCATTCTGAGTTGGACGTTAAAGACTGCTTAATTTTTTTCAGAGGCCTGTTTATCAGGCTTGAGGTTCTTTTAGGTGCTTAAATCTATGACATGGGACCACCAAATCTTTCTAATTAAAAAATCATTTTATAAAAATTACAATTCATTCCAATGAATAAAAACTTTACTGAAAGAAGCCATGCTAGGGATTTTTAGCTACGAAAAAATCCAACACCCTACACCGGGTTTGAACCCACGACCTTGAGTATTAGAGTAGCTGCTTCAGGAGTCCACAAGTGACCACATGGTAAAAAATGCATGAGTGACATTATGCAAAACGTTAGGACTTATTTTAGCAAAAATCAGTGAAAGGTAACTTTTTAAACACGGTAGAAAATCTTAAGAGCACCAAAAGCATTAAAGATATGCTATGAAGTGGGAGAGCTTCAATCTGAATTGGAAACTTATGCGGCAATCACCAATTCAGTGATTAAATTGCTGATGAAGTCAGCATTGAAACATGTCTTGGTCTCCATGTAGTCCAGGCTTCACAATGGCAGAGAATGCATTACAAAGGTTAAGCAGCATCTGAATGTTTGCAAAGATGATTTAAAAGCTACTGCTTGTGATACCTTCTATGAAGTGACGCTAGTAATGTTCTGTAAAATGCATACAAGATAATTATGCTTTATTTGTCTCTGTAGAGTTCATGCAGAAACACATACCAAGTTTCTAGATGTGATAAAGAATGCGGGGAAAAAAATCAAAACACATTAGGAAACAAAAAAAAACAACAAAAACATAAAAAACAAAAAAAAGTAAGCAAAAACAAATATAGAGTTGTACTGGGACTTTTCACTCATACTGTACAAGCTTCTTCATTATATCATATTAGGACATACAAATTAGTTTACACAATAATTAATCTTAATAATTAGCTATGACATATAGAACTGAATAATTGTAAGAGATAAGGTAATGTCTCCCAGAAGTACAGCTAACTACTATAATTTCATTTCAATGCATTAATTTTTCTGAAATTCACAGTCATTGCTGATTTAAAAAAAAATTCTTATCAAATGTTTCTGCTTATTACCATTCTATGCAAATAGGTATTAAAGAAAAACATGCAGAACATCTTATCATGCTGCCTTACCAGTGAAAAATTTAGGAAGCCATGTGGAAGACCATCAAGGACATCCAAGGTGACTTTATTACCTAGCTTCTTCAGTCTCTTGGCAAACATAACACAGTCATCCAAACAAGGATCTAACTGGACAGACTGTAGAGAAAAACAAAATACTTAATATTAACATTTGCACTTATTCTAAATGAAAAAGGACTTGCTTTTACAACTTCATTAGGTTTTTTTTTTTTTTGCCTCAGAACATGTTTCAAGAGCTGTTGCTTCCATCATCAACTGATTCAATTGGTGAGGTTGGGAGATTGTTGTCGATTGGTCCCCTGGCAGTCATGGCTGGAGATTTGCATATATTTGCAAGTCAAATTGTGTTCCGCCAAAACATTAAAATGCATTAGTAGTTCAAAATTCATGAAAACTTTCTCTCTCAGTTTTAGATTCACAATGTAGATGTGTTCTAAATTAGTAATAAAAATCAACCCCATAGTAGATCTAGGAGTGAGGGAGAAGATTTTCGTTAAAAAAAACTGGTAACTACTCATGCTTTTTGATATCTCAATGGAAGATAATTTGATTTGTTAGTGCATCCAAATTTCCAACCGTGACTGCCAGGAGGACTGACCAACCAACCAACCAACCAACCAACCAACCAACCATTGTCCAACCACCTCACCAGTTGGAATCAGCTGATAATAATAAGGCTCCTGAAACATGTTCTGAGGCATGAATTAATGAATGAATTTATTTCTCCTTTCTCCTTTACATTATTATCGTTTACAAATTTCATCTTAATCTAAGTATTTATTTCATCCTTGGCCCCATGCAACAGAACAACCTGGTTATATTGTGTATATAGTGGCCCTTCCCTTTCCTCACTGTTATCTGTGGACAATTCCTGCTATTAGTTTTACCTTTCTTACCTCCCTTTTTTTTCCTTTGCTGTTCCTTTCTTCATAACACTTCTTACTTTTTCCATTTTGTTTGCTTTTTGTATCCCCCTTGCCCCACTTTCTTAACCACCCGTATTGTCTTCCCTCTCACTTATGCTTTCCAACCATTTTCTCAAACTAGTCATTCTCAGTGATATAAGCCTTCTTTTTCTTTCTCTCTGCTATCCCCCCCCCCATGATCCACCAATTGTTTCACCTGTCATATTTTCTATTGCTATTATTCCATGCCCTTTTTTCCTTATAGTTTCTTCTGCTTCTCTCATGATGTTTACTCTTAGCATTTGACATTTGTTCCAATCACTTTTTTCCTTACTAACTTACTGCCCTAATTTCACTTCCCTCTGTGTTACACTGCCTATTCCCCCTTCTGCTACTCCACTTTTGCCATAGATTTCTCTTTCATCAATGTTTGCTGAATGTGCGCTCCTTCTAATACAATGATCTCTCCTCCTTTCTTCTTGTGGACCCCTGCATGTATCGAATTCCTTCCTGAATCAGCATCTGCTTCTCCTGTTTTTCCACTCATCCACACAGTCGTCTATCCATAACTTAAAAATTTGAATATATGCCTTCTTGCCATTTTCTTTTTCGTATTACCTCCTTCATTTGGCTTCTTTGACAATGTTAGATCTCATTTAGTATTCTTTTTTGTAAACTTCATCAAGATATTGAGTTTTGATAAAATTAAGCCACTTTTTTTATACTTTAACCCTACTTTCCCTAAGTACATAGACAAGTATGCAGTAGCATATCACTTTTGGTCTGAGAATCATAGAATAAAGGAAGAAATAGAGTTAATAAAATATGCAGAGAAACCTTTGGAACTACACATTTGCATCACCAAGAAACAGGAGACACTAATGAATTTTGAATTTCCTGCCATGGATGATATCCTACAGACAAGAAGGGTAGAGGGCAGCACAACACTAAGCTGGACATAACCAATTGTTGCAGCATTAGTTGATCATGAAACTGAAGCTAGAGGGAGAGGTACACTGAAACTGGTCTTCCTGAACAAATGGAAAGCGGAGTTAAAAGTGTAAAAAAGGTGACTTAATTTTATCAAAACCAAATACAACAGCATTCTATTGTCAAAAATACTTATTATTATTTTAAATATTCACCAAGATGTTTCTCCTTCCTCTTTTTAGGATTCTGAATCAATTGCACATTTCAAATCCTCAGTTGGAATCCTAATTTCCTTTCTGATTGTTCATTTAGTTCCATGTTTTAACCCTTCTTCTCTCTTCAAACCCCTAGATTATTAAATTATATTTTATGCTCCTGTCTTTCATACTTTCCATTTTCCTTTCCATTTGTGTTCTGAGGTAAAAAACCTAATGTAGTTGAAGCAATTGTGGGATGAAATTCTTTTTCATTTGGAGTTGTTCCCTATTTGATTATGCAGTTACCAAGTGCAAATAAATTAATGAATACTTATACCATATCTGTTAACTCAGCCATACATTGCTCAATTATCTTAATGTCATCTGTAATTTTTAGTCAATATGAAAACATTGGCCAGTATGATATGCAATGTTCACATGTAGTTTTACATTGATACATACTTGTATCATGTAGTGTATACTATCCTCTAAAATGAGAGGTTTGTAACTAAATTCAGTTAAGTTCACTTACGATCCAAAAAATGAACTCTTACTGTATGCATGGCAGCGGACATCATGTGCTGTAAGAACTAGAAGTTGAATAAGATAAGCACAATTGCCGAGAGGTATCTTGATTGTATTTGTAGCAAGAATCACTGATCTTGGTTTATGTACCAATAGGTTGCAGCACAAGTATAACAGTTGATGGTAAAATGTGTACGAGGGACACACATTGCTGTTTAGTCAGTTTACAGTGTGTTTGAACTATATTATTTAAAGCAGTGTATCATGGTGAATACTCAAGGAAAAGTATGCCTAATACCAGTAACAAGAAAAGTAAACTAGACTGCCTATGTGGCCGAGTGGTCAGTGAGTAACTTCTCACCTAGGGGTTCCAGGTTCGATTCCTGGCTGGGGTGAGAAATTTTTCTTTAACCAGAATTATTCCCTATTCCCTGCAGAGTCTGAAAGTATGGATGTGAGAGTGAATGTGTGTGTGTTTAACGATATAAAATTATTAACCTAATGTTCTAAACCTATAGTAATATAAGTTGTGTCACAAGTCAGTTGATATCCTTGAAGTTAAAGGAGAACGACAAATTTTGAAATTATTTCATACATCATTTAAAATTTCAAAAATCATCCACAAAATGCATTTGAACATACCAGTATACTTGTCGGAGGAAACTGTTGTAGCACTTCATCACTTGCCCAGTATGGAGAAAGGTAAGGATCTTTGGGCACTGTGAAATGGAGTTCTTCAGAGGGACTACGTTGCATCATAGAATCTAAGGCTTGTAGAGATTCACTTCCAAGACTCCTACTGTAAGCATAAGACAAAAACTTTAAATTCTAAAAAAATTTAAACATATCAACTATTCTACCAATTATCCAGCAAACATGACAACTTCTGGAGTAAGGCAGCTCCCACAGCTGATAATGTAACTGATATGAGGGTCAATGATTTAACAAGCTGGATGTGGAGAAATTTTGATAAGTTTCATGTAGGCAGTAATGGAAAATGTTTTCTGATTAGTAAATAATGGTAAATGCTGCTGTACTGATTGCTACTGCTGCTAATAAAATGCTCAAAGACAAGGGGAGTGTAGACAAACCGAACAGTTACGGAGATATAGCTCTATTATAAAATGTTGGGAAAATCTTCACAGAAGTTCTAATAAATAGGCTGCAAAATTGGGTGGAGGAATTTAACATTCTCTCAGATTTTCAAATGGGTTTTTGTGGGAGGGGAACTATAGACAATTTTTTTTTTCTTTTTATCTTAACATTCTTTAACATGATTGGTCATATTGGACGATGAATGAAATTGGTGAAATGATGCTCAAATGATCTCAGGGTCCATAGAGCTTAAAGTTACTCAACATTTGTCTTCTCAGGATAAGGGAAAACCCCGAGAAAAAAAACCTTATCAGGGTAACTCACCCTAAGTGAGATTCAAACTTATAACCTGTTCAATGTGAGGCAGACATGCTACACTGACACTACCCAGGTGGGCTATAGACAATTTATTCATAATTAAAACATTAATGGACAAGTATTTAAAAGAAAAAAGGGGAAAACTATTCATAGCATTTGTACACTTAGAGAAAGTGTATGACCATATTAATTTAGAATTGTTATGGTATAAAATTTTGAGCAAGGGAGTTAGCCAGCATGTGATGAATATTCTTAAAGTTATATACAAGGAAAACACATTTTGTGTGAAAGTTGGGGCAGGAAAGGTACAAAAGAAATAAATCAAAGGAAGGGTTAAACAGGGCTGTAAATTAACCTGTTGATAGATGATATACTTAAAGAGATAGGCAAAAACAATAATTGTTTACCAGCAATTAATAATGTAACAATCTCAGGGCTATTACCTGCTGACAATTTAGCTGTAGGATCTGTCCCAATAATTGGGCTAAAGCAGCAAATAGATAAGTGCTGTGAAGAATGGAACTTGAGAGTAAACCAGGATAAAACTCAAATTATAGTTTTCAAGAAGGGGGCAAAATTGAGCAAGTATGAGAAGTGGAAGATATAAGATAAAGAATATAATGAGGTTAGAGATTGTTTATATTTAGGAGTCAAAGTTGATGGAGATGTGAAATGGGAGAAACAGAAGAAGCTGGCCCTGGCAAAAAGGAAAGGAGCATTGATCATGATTAGAAGGTATAAATACAGGATACCAGATTTAAATGTCAAATGGCTAGAAATAATATATAATGTGGCAGTTGAAGCAAAAATGCTATATGAAGTTGAAACATGGGGACTAGATGGTGGATGGGAAGCAGTGGACACGGTGCATAGGATGTTCTGTAGAGAAGTTTTAGGCTTACTAAATGCAGCAGAAAAGGACTTTGCTCAAATTGAAATGTTCCCATGGAACTGGGAAGGAAGGAACGATTATGGAGAGAGCCCTTAAATACTGGTATAGAATACTAAATCTAGATGAAATAAATTTGTTAAGGCAATGCTTAGAATTTCAAGAAAAGAATTTAAGGAAAAGTAGATGAGCTAAGTATGTACATTATCTTAGAGAATAATGGACTGGGAGAGATTTTGAAAAGGAGGGAAAATAATGTAAAGGGGTTTTGGAAAGGTGCTAGGATTAGATTTGAAGATATAGAAATACCAGAATTGTTTACAAACATAGGGGATAAAAGTTCTTTAGAATTGTATATACAAATAAAAAATATTTGGGAAAGAGAAGGATATGTGGATAAATTAAATAAGAAACACAGAGAGAGAGAGAGAGAGAGAGAGAGAGAGAGAGAGAGAGAGAGAGAGAGAGAGAGAGAGAGAGAGAGAGAGAGAGAGAGAGAGTATTGCTAAAGTTTGAGGAGGAGGAGGTGTGGAAATTAAAATGCATGAGAAAAGAATTCCAACAGAATCTATATCCGTGGGGGAAAGGAAGTTTTGGAGCATATCATTTTTTAATTAAAGGAACAGAGCTTTTGAGGAAAGAGCATATAAATAGAAAATGGGTGAAATTAGACAAAAAGGTAGCCTTAATTAAACTTTTTAGCAATGATTAGTAAGACGGTAGAAGAGTACTTGACCAAAATTAGAAATAAATGGTTGTGGTCTATAAAAAGGGATGCAAACAAAACATAAGTTTATGTGTTGTTAAAACAGAAGTTTAATACGCAATATATCAAACATGTATATGTCTTAAATCCTCATTACTATCATTATTTATTAAATTATTGGGACAATTATGTAACACTATTATTATAATAATTATTATCACTATTAATATTATTGTTATTAGTAGTAGTTGTGCTGGTAGTGGTAGCAGTAGCATTGATATTAGCAAGAAGACAAAAATGTACTAGATAAAAAAGAAAACATGGGTTTAGAATATGCCAAGATAATAGCCTGGGCTTATGATAGCCATATTCTTTGATGAGTACTTAGTAAAAATAAATAAATAAAAATAATAAAATGGGTGTCTTTTTGCTTTCTGCTTACCATATACTAACATGAAGGTTACAAGAGATCATGTAGTATATTAACACTTGGCATACTGACAAGATCTACAGCTCCACAAAAACTATTAAGGTTACCAAAATCGGTACCAAAGGAGGAAGCTTTAGTAAAGTTAGGAAAAATGGGAAGTAAATGAATAATTATGGAAGGAGTTTGAATATTTTGCTTTAAATATTTGATGAAATAAGAGGAAGACATTTTAAAGATAAGCAAGGAGTTTGACAAGTTCAAAAAGCTAGTGCAAGGGCTAAAGATAATTATGGAGAGAATCAGAATGGGAGGTATAGGGAAAGTAGAAGTAAGAAAAACTATGTGAGAAATTACTAAGGAAGAAGAAATAGAAGCACAAGAAATATGGAGAAGCTTAAAAAATAGGAAAATATTAGCTTTCTTTAGAAAACTTTTAAAAAATTAGTGAACAGAAAGGTATGTAGCCTGTTGTAATAGACAAGAAAAATAATGAAGTCCTTGATTAAGAAACATAAGGATTTGCATGGATGAGAATAGGCTCAATGTCTTTAATGGGGTTAAGAGGTAGTGAAAAAGGAATTTGTGAATTGTGTGGTTGAAGGGAAACATATTACACTATCTGATAGAATGTAATATGGTATAGAATAAGATTAATGGGCGAGCAAAATATTTTGAGACAGTGTTTAGAAATGTAGGAAAAAAAACCTAAATGGAACAAACTGGGCCCAGGAATTCAGGAGAGTTCTACAGGAAACGGGAATGGATAATATAGGGGAAGAGAGGGATGAACAAGTTAGAGGTTTTTGGAAAGAGGTAAGGACATAGAGAAGCAAGGATTATTTAAAAGCCTTAGTGATGAGAAAAGTTTAGTACTATATAGTCAAAGGAGGATTGAGGCAGAGAAAAGTACGTGGATAATGTAATATGGTAGGAAGGGAGGGTTGTGCAAGGACTAGATTAGGTGTATATAGATTAAGAGGGGATAGAACAGGAGTGAATTTGGATAGATGAGCTTTATGTGGAAGAGCTAGTAGATAATGACTTACATTATGTATTAGAATGAAGAAGGGAGATGTTTATATCTAAGAAATGGGGGAAATATAGTAATGAGGTTCTAAAAATCAAGATAATGAAGTTAAAGAACGGATGGGATATAAAAGTGTTAGGGGAATTTATGGCAAAAACAAGAGAGAAATGATATAGGAAAATAAATACAAGTAATGTGACCTAGGGCAAGGTCACTGTGCATAAAGAAGTATGGTGGACCAAGGTATAAAAATGAAATAGAGATAGAATGTAAAGAATTAACACTATGAAGGCAAAACCTATGGCAGAAAAAGTGGGAAAATTGGATGATAAAGTATAGATATAAAATTTAACAGTCAAAGAGGAAACATGGGGAATTTTTAAGGAAAGTTGGACAAAAATGGGCCAGGAAAATAATAAATATAAGAAAAGAATAATAGGGATAAGAGGGAGAGGAAACAATAGAACATTAAGTTGGACTACAGAGCAGAGCTAAAAGATCTGGAGAGCCATACAAGCTGATGAAGCACATAGTATAAGCTAGATATATAGCAACAAATAATGTATAAAAACTATGCATATTGAAATATGCAAATATATCCATTCATTCAAAATTCTGCAAATATAAGGTTAGTTTCTGGTTGCCACAATTTTGATAGTCAGCAGTGTTAAGTGCAGGACATAATGGCCCAGTTGACTGATATTTTATTATTGTAAGCTAGAGATTCATGATTTTACATCCTGGCTGCATCTTTGATTTTTTTTTTCTCTAGCAGTATGTATAATGTACATAGTAGACAGATAGGTATTGTATTCCACCCAAAATTGGGATCCAAGATTTCACTAAAAATATATGTTTTGAGACCTCCTGAATCCAAAACAAGCATTGTTAGAAAAAGGTGTATGTGTAAGCACATTTGTGCAATATATATGTAAAGCATCTTCCATGGATGTGACTAAGATTTTAAGGAAAATCCCCCAACCCAGCTACAAGGAAAATTTTTTGGAAATTTTGATTTTTCTCAAAAATGGCTCTAACAATTTTGATTAAAATACCACATAAATAAGATATTTTCATGACAAATGAAATGTATATTTTGAATTTTCTGGGAATAGCCTAGGAAGATCTTTGCATTCTGAATTACTTTTGTATAACAGGTAAACTATAAGAGATAGACAAAAACTTACTTCATAAAAATGTAGATGTCATCAAAACACAATTTATATCCTATACAGTTCTGTTATAGAGCTGTTTCCAAGATATTTCCTGTTATTGGTTTCAATGTTCACATTCTTATACTTTTCTCAAACAGAAGTCATAAGGATTTCTTTTGTTTTGCTCCTGCCCAAGCAAAGAGAATGGAATTTCAATGACTATCGCTTAGAGACACCTTTTAAAATATTTGACTATCGTTTTAGTTTAGTGTATTCTTTAGTTCCCTTCTACTTATAAGAAACTAAGTAATAAGACCATTCTGCTAATGTTTATGTATTAGCATGAAGGAGACAGAAGAATAATTTTTTGTAAGAAGCTTGTTTGCAGAATAGGTAGAGAAAATCATGAGAGCATCAGATTTTTGTGTTTATTCCTAGAAAGCATTATTTCATAATTTTCATAATGCTTTCTATGCAGTCTCCTTGATAATATCAAACTGTTACGCCTGTAAAGTTTGAAAAACAAAAATGAGACAGTCAGCATAAAATAAAAGGTTACATAAGCTCTATGGCTTGAATTCATTCTTCAAACAGTATTACAATTGCAGCCACAACTAGCCCGGTTGCTGCAGTGCACGAGCTTGAATACAGCACTATGCTGACTTAGTGCATGCTGTGCAGTGGGAATGGTTAGTTTGTCCTTAGTAGCAATGGTGGGTGGTCAGTACATCAACGCCAGTTTGTAATGGAATGGCATTCATTAGAGCAAAGAGTGCCCATGCCAACAAATTAGTTCAATCTTGAATGTGAAGCTGCATACTTCTTCATGGCAAGTAATGGTGGGGCAATTTGTTTAATCACAAAAAATTGCAAGTGCTGAAACTATTTAATCCTCAGGTGTTATTTTAATATACTGCATGCTAATATTATTCAGCTCTTGAAAGTGAATTCTCTACATACATTGTTGTTTGGGAAACTGCAACACCAAAAAAGAAACTCATGAATGCAATAAATTTAATACCACAGATTAGGTACATGACAAGTTACAAATGATAAACTTTTCAAATCTATACATGACCTTTTGGGCCCTCATATTCAGTATTAGGTGTGGCCTCCATGTACTGCAATTGGAGCTGTTGTATGCTGTGGCATTGATTCAAAAAGTTTCTGAGGGATTTCCCTCCACACAGTTTGTATTCAAGCCCACAAATCTGTGGCACTGATTACTGGAGGACTGTGACACACCAAGTGTCGATCAACCATATCTCAGATATGATCAATGGGCGACATGTTAGGCGAACATGCAGGCCAGGGAAGCAATGGTACCCGTCACTCTTCAAAGAAGGCTTGTATATTCCTTGCAATATGTGGCCGGGCATTGTCCTGTTAAAATGTGACCTATGGAGATGCCTGAAGCAGGGGGAATACCTTGGGCTCTACAACCACTTGCTGTGCCCTCAATTTGTAGGAGGCGAGATCAGTTGTAACCAATGGCTCCCAAAACCATCATACCTGGTGTTTGTCTGCTATGTTGCTCAACATTGTAGCCTTCCAGGTTGCACTCACCATGAACATGTATGTGGCCATTGCTGTAGGACATGTTGAAGCGCGACTCATCCAAAAAGGCTACATTTTGCCACTCAGTACCCCAGAGATGGTGTTCATGTGCCCATTGCATCAAAAGAGCATGTGGTTACTGGACAATGGAAGCTGACGAAATGGCATGTGTGCAACCATCCAACCTGCAGCAGATGGCGACGAACTGTTGATGCAGACAAGTTCACACCTGTTGCAGTGCTCCAGCATTGAGCCAACATTGTGGATGAAGCTGTAAGGTCCATTAAATTTAAATTGAGCTTTATTTATGGACACTCTTTAACTGCTGTGGTTCTTAGTATCCCACTCTATGTTGGGCATTAAAGACCGCTTAATTTTGTTCAGAGGCCTATTCTTTCATTTGAGGTTCTTTTACGTGCCGTAAATCTATGATACAGGACCCCTGGCTTTACTTCCCTTCCGAAGGAAGCCATGCTAAGGATTTTAACGCCTGAAAAAAATCCATCGTCCTTTGCCAGGTTTGAACCCACGAGCTTGGGTATATGAGGCTAGCATGGTAACCACTATACCATGGAGGGCGACTGTAAGGTCTATTATGTCCATGCATACAAGATGACAGCCATTCCATGCTATGGTCATCTTCCATGGTCCAGTACCTGCTATTTGCTGCATACAATCTTCATCTATCCACTGCTTCCACACATGCATCACTATCATAGCAGCATGCCCTGAATGAGACAAAGTGTCACTGTATGACTCACCCACTTCCTGGAGACCTATCATTCTGCCCTGTCAAACTCACTCACATGCTGATATGGCTCCCTTTGACTTTGGCGAGGCATACTGGCACTCACTCCATTATTTCCACCTTGTATGACAGCTCTGCACTGACTAAACTTGGTGCAACACTGACCTTGTCGGACCGACAAGACAGGCCTCTGCTTGGCCTAATGTACCCCATCTCTCTGCAACCTAATCATTTATTGCTTGTGCACTCTTCTATACTTCCACCAAGTTTGGAGTTATTTGGGAAATTAGAATCTTGGTGTTGCAATTTTCACAAACGGCAGTATAGTTCACAGTTCTTTAATTTGAAGTCCTCTTTGTAATATTATCACTTATATAATAAGTTTTATTTTTTTATTTTATACTTATGCAACTTTTCCAGAGTCAAAATTGTCCTAATTTTCGCTAACAAAGTACTGTTTTGTTCTTATAGTAAAAGATATTGCATGTGTATGCTATCATTTGGTTATACAAGGTTAAAGGTGAATAAGTGCAAATAATTTGATATTTAGTGCAGAGCAATGTTTAAGAAATGCACTACACTACACTGCACTGCACTGCATATTCTTTGGTCAGAGTTTTTTGAGACAGTAGGAGATAACTGCTCTTGCCCCAAGTCTGTTCTTTGTGTAGCTGCTATGCAATCTCATGATGCCCATATCTTTTTCTTTGTGGTTTGCAAAAGTAGTTCTCTCAAGTAGTTCTATTCTCCAAGAAAATAAACTGAAAAGAATTTTGTTACAAATGCTAAGATTTTGA
Source organism: Hymenopus coronatus (assembly GCA_030762935.1). Classification (NCBI taxonomy): domain Eukaryota; kingdom Metazoa; phylum Arthropoda; class Insecta; order Mantodea; family Hymenopodidae; genus Hymenopus; species Hymenopus coronatus. The sequence continues at coordinate 69,569,774 of CM060897.1, read as the reverse complement.
TAAGGAATACAAAAAAAAGTCTGTGTTTCATTCACATAACCTTCTTTGCAGACTATTGTTACAAAAGATTATTCCTTTATTTACATTGTGGTAATTAAGATAAGCATTAGCAGAAATGGTTTTATTAGGGAAATAAGGAATCACTAGGCTAAAGCGATAGTCAAATGTTTTAAAAAACCGATCATTATGTGAAACCATTGAAATTTGATTTACGCTTTGCAAGGCCAGGAGCAAAAACAAAAGAGAATGAAACAAAATATGACCTCCTGTTTGGGAAAAGTTGGTTGATTGTTATCTAATGTTTGTTTTCTTGCACTCCAATTCTTAGCTGGGAGGTTGTAATCTTCTGTAAAAGTCGGACAATGTAGAAGATGATCATGATCCATTTCTTCATTTAAGTTACAGAAAAGACATATAGGAGTCTCTGCTATATCAAATCTGTATAAGTATTTTTGTAAACAGGCATATCCCGTTAGTAGTCTGAAGGTTGCTACTGCAGATTTTCTTGGTAATGTAGAAATATTGTAATCTTGTAAATTTTTCCATTGTTTTCCAGATGTTTTGTTTGTGTATCCTTCATTGATTTTGTTTTTGTACTTATTTGATATTCTTTTAATAGAGCAAAAAGGGATTAAACTAGTGTTGATTTGGTGATCATTTTACTTCCCATTTTGGCCAAAAAATAATTTTCTATTATTCCACAATGGGCTGGAATCCATGTTTGGGAAAAGTTTAAGTACCTTGAAATTGAAACCAATAACAAGGAATAGGTCAGAAACAGTTGTCTATAAAAAAAGTCTATAACATAAATTGTGTGTTTTGACGATATCTGCATTTTTTGTAGAGTAAGTTTTTGTTCTTTCTTATGGTTTACCAGTTAGGCAAAATTCACCCAGAATGAGCAGTCTTTAAATATTATTCCCAAAAAATTCAAGATATACATTTTATTTGTCATATAAATATCTTTAATATGCAGTAGTTCACCATTTTTCCTTTCACTAGCACATATGTACAACATACATAGTAGGTAGAGAAGGTACTGTATTCCACCCTAAAATTTGATGCTAAGATTTTACCAGAAACATGTTTTGAGATCCCCTGAATAAAAAAAAAAGCATTTTTAGAAAAAGGTATGTGTGCGAGCGTGCAGGCATGAGTGTGAACAACATTAACTCAAAAATGAAAAGGTTCTAATGCAGAATACTTTGTAAGAAGTTGGTTTATAAAACAGCCAGAGAAAGTCATGTTAGTGTAGCACATCAGATTTTTTATGAAGAGAATCACATAACTGAAAAAGAGGCAAAATTATTAAAGTACTTCAAGACAATTCTAAAATGTTAATAAAGGAGCCACTACTATTCACACTTTAACTTAGTTTACATCAAGTTATTTTAACATGAAATGTTCAAAGAAATTTCTCTTCATTATCAGCATTACAAGCAATTGACTGCTGATTTCGCTCCTTCTTCCCTTCAGAATGAGCTTCCAACTGCTACAATCTCGTGAAGAACTTGATGATGATTAGAATTACTGGCAAAATCTCAAAATTTAATAGGCTATCATCACAACATGGAAATGAGATTAAATTACTAAAATCTTTGACGACCACACTGGAACTTATGTGCGAAAAGCTGTTGATATTTAAAATTTACAATAACCCGTTGACTTTAAAGATTTTGCCAGTAAGCAACATGATCAAGTTAATAACAAGATGGCAGCAATTGGAAGCTCACTCTGAAGGGAGAGGGAGAGAAATCAGCAGTCAACCACCACAATACTGCTGAAGACAAACATCTTCGAAAACATTTCATGTTAACACAACTTGACATGAGTGAAATTTAAGTGTGAATAGTCACTCATTTGTTACAATTTTAGAATTACGATAACTTCACAGTTAATAGTGCTACTGTTTTTAACATCTATATCAAGAGAACTTTATAACTCAAAATGTGGGAGAAGATATAAAAGTTGCAAATATGGTAAATGAACTTTGATACACTGTTGCAAAGTGATCTCTTAATACAGTTCATTGACAAATAAACAGGGTCACCATAGAAACATCAGGTAACCAGGAATCCAACTCTAATGTCGGTTGACATTTTGCAGCAAAGATTTTGCAGTATGTGGGGAAGACCCCAAGAAACATGTCCTGCATGTATACTGTAGTTAGTGGAGCAAAGGAGTGTAATGGTTGACTCACTCCTCTGTCATTGTTGATTAATGCCTGTACCTGCAGAAAAGACTGATCAGTTTACAGAGCAGTCATTGCAACTATAGGAAACACAAAAAAGTGCTCAAGAAACATTACAAAAAGTACTTGGAAAGATTACACCAAATATCTAGAGGAAAATTTATCAAAAGTCAAAATAACAATCACTCTGAAACATATTCTGGAAATAATGCATTTTATAACTCAGTTCACATGGAGAGTGAAAGTACACATGTATAAACAATTCAAATAATTAGGAAATTTAAAGAAAAAATAAATCAAGCTTTAAAAAAGTGGGGAAAAATAAAACACCTCAGAATGATAGCATGGAAGCAGAAATATGAAGGAAAAAAAAGGGGGGCAAAGAAGAATGAATAAATGAATGATTTATTTCCATTTTTTGTTGCTACAATATTACAACTACTTTTAATTAGGGATATTTTAGAATCTAGGTGTGTACCTGATTGCTCCCTCATACTTTAAACCCTTTGGTTTCTTGGTTGTTCCCTCTTGAGGATCCTTATCCACTTCTCTCTTACATTTCCTAACTTTTCCCATTCTCATTTTAATTGCTTAATTATTTTCACCAATATTTAATTGCTATTATTTCTTTTCATAAATTATCCTATTCTTTGTTCTATACATGCTGTCTCATCTTTTGACCTTTTCAGTTCTATTAAACATTGTATATAACCCAATTTCTCACACATAATGCATATTTAATTTTTACGCCCGAAAAAATCCATTGTCCTCCACTGAGTTGAACCTGCTACCTTAGTTACAGGAGGCTAGCATGGTAACAACTCACCGCAGAGGTCAACATTAATGTGCGTGTTTTGTATAAACAAACTAATAGCTTTCGTAGCTAATGTTCCTTTAATTGTGCACATTTGGATTGTGTCACCCATTTACCACTGCTTAAGAATCTGGTCCCCAAGTAATCAAATTCTTTCACTAGCTCAATTGGCTCTCCATTTATAAATCATCTTTCCTCTCTTTTTAATTTTGTTTTTAAATACCATTATCTTATACTTTTTAGTGTTTACCTTTAAGCCCCACTCCTTGCAAATCTAGCTATTTCATTAATCAAAGAGAAATGAATTTAATAGGTTTGTCCAAAAAAAATTAATTACAGGAAATATGGTCATAAAGCATAATAAATATCTTTTTCTCCAATACACAGAAACACACTAATAACAAGAAACCTGTATGTATAACAAAAAGCTAGAATGTGAGAAAAAAAACAATAATTTTAAACAAATCTACACAGCCAAATTGAGTCCCAAAACTATACTGCAGAGAGAGGGAGAGGGGAAAAGGAAGAGAGAGCAATATCAAATAACTCTGAAGTACTTAATTTAATATATACTTAATGAAGCAATTGAGAAACTAACAAATAAAAATTTCCAGGTCCAGATAAAATCCACTTTGAATTTATCAATATTTTGAGGAGCAAGCAAAAGATAAGTTATCTGAATTCTAAAACCTATATGGATGACAAACATGCCAACAGAATAAAAAATCCATAATTATATCAATTCATTAAGATAATAAATCAGTAGATGACATCCATAACTACAGATGAATTACACTGACCAATCACACGGGGAAAGATCTCAAAATAACTCAATTGGTTATTAGAAATACAGAACATGTTTTCATTTCAAGTTTCAGAAAATGCCATTCTACAAATAAACAAGTCATATAATTAAGCCAAGTTATTAAAGCAGCTATAAACAAAAAAGAAATCACACTAGCAGTATTTATAGATTTGAAGTCAACATATGATTCAATAGGGATATGGAAATTAATAGAAATAATTCAAAATCTTGATATTAAACACAATATCTGAATTACATGTCAGTACCTATAACACAAAGGTTTTGTGCAATGAAATATTATGATGCAACTTCAAAATTTAAGCAGATTCATAAAGAACTACCACAAGATGCAGTTTAATACAAATGACTTACTGAACACCTTAGCAGATACAGGTACTGAAGTAACAGCCTTTGCGGATGACTTAGTTATGCAGTCCTTAAAAATATTAACACAATGTTAACACAACTTAAATCTGAATCATCATATAAAAATGTTATAAACATGTTGCTCAGAAACTTTTATGTCAGTCAATGAAGAAAAGATAGGATTCTAATATAAAATGTAACATCAAACATCATTGAAGCAAAATATCTGGGAATCAGGTTTGAAAATAAACTATCTTGGAATAAACATGGAAAAGGCAAAAAGTTTGGTAACGAAAGACTCACAGCAACAAAATGGGGTAATTATTAAATACTTTTAATATTACATATAGCATTTAAATAAGTATTACAAATATTGTGGTAATATTTTATTGATAACAAATAATACAAACAAAATGAATCTTGAAAAAGTACAAAAGGAAGCCATGAGATTAATCTTACAATTCGTCAAATCTAATTCAGTGGATACAATTTATGCCATAACCCAAGAAGGGCCAATTATATAAGATTTAGAACAGGCCATAGATGAAAAATCTGATGTGTTACACTAATACATCTTTCACTAATTTGAGGAAATAGAAGTTAGTAACTGTGATGCGTAGTCATATAATAAGTGAGTTGGTAAATGGTAACACTACATCACTGAAAATTCCACTTCCCATTCCCATTATCAACAATTCTCTAACTGATTGTGCCGCTTTCATTTCTGGATGGGGAGGCCTAACACCAGAGAGCACCAACAATCTACATCCTCCCCTGGACAGGAAACGAAAGCGGCATGATCAGTTGGAGAATTGTTGAAAATGGGAACAAAACCCCATCCCCGAAATGCGTCCAAGTAAGTGGAATTTTCAATGATGTAGTGTTACCATTTACCAACTCACTTATTATATAATACATCTTTCTCTTCCTGCTATCATTATTAGCAGGCAGCTCTGGGGGTAGTGTCCCCTTCCCATGGCATTACTTTAATAAAATGAAGAAATACATATGTGATTGTTTATATCGTTCAAGATTATATCAAGAATGCAGTCATGCTTATTATTCTCCAAGGCATAATGAAACGGCTTGCCTAATAATTGAAAACCTAGAAGCTGATGGAGTTGCAATTTTGCACTATTATATTACTCTTCTATGGATACCTGCCAATCTTGGCCAGACATGGGTTTACAGCATTCTGGATTTTCAGTCTAGACTCAAATGGGGAATGTAGGGACAAGAAAAGAGGCCAGGTGCTAGTTAGTAACCTGTCATGGCTTATTGACAGCATAGTTAATCATTAATACCAACATTATCATACTTTTATAAGCCAAGGTATGCTATTCTAAGAACAGAGAAATAAGGTACTAATCAATAATTTGCAGTGTAAAGCAATTCTGAGTATTTTCTCAACTTGAAAAAATTAATACTATTGTAAGTATCTGAGTTCATTTGTTCTTAACAATGATTATTTAAATCTGAGCAAAAGCCATATTATCATCACCATCATCATTAAGAAAAATGCTAAAGCAATGTGAACAATTAAAAGCCAACTATCCAAATAAGTTTGTCATTACATGCAGCAACATAAATGTAATTATTTTCAGTTATAAATAAATAGGCCAGAGTGTAAAATTAGAACCACATAATTACATGACTGGATGTAATGGTTACCATGCTAACTTCATATACCCAAGGTTCAAACCCAGCAGGACGATGGAAAAATCCTTAGCATGGCTTCCTTTGGAAGGGAAGTAAAGCCATTGGTCCCGTTTCATGATTTACAGAACGTAAAAGAACCTCAAGCTTGATAGAGAGGCCTCTGAGCAAAATTAAACAGTTTTTCACCCCAATTTAGAAAGGGGCACCGAGAACCACAATAGTTAAAGAGCGTTCATAAATAACACGCCATTTGATCAGGATGAACATTTTGTTTGCAATACACACAGAATAAGTTATATCTGGTTCACCATTGAGTCCCATGTAATAGACTGAGTTTCTTTTAGAGAAATTCACTTACAAAAGATTTTCGCCCGCCTGGGTAGTATGGTAGTAGCGTGTCTGCCTCACATTCAAAAGGTCGTGAGTTCGAATCTTGCTAAGGGTGAGTTACCTGGATAAGGTTTTTTTCGGGGTTTTCCCTTATCCTGAGAAGATGAATGTCGAGTAACTTTAAGCTCCATGGACCCTGAGATCATTTGAGCATCATTTCACCAATTTCATTCATTGTCCGATATGACCAAACCAGGTTAAAGGAAGTTAAACTAAAAAAAAAAAAAAATTTAGAGTTTTCAAGTTTAATGTGCAGTGATCCAGATTTTTTTAAGGCAGTCATGAAGAGGATTTATCAGTATTTGCATATCAATACAAATAAGAAAATCAATAATATCCTTTATCCTTGCACTACTTCCTTCATTTTAAAATAGGCAAATGACTGCAGTGATTTGACTACTGCTATGAGTTTTTAAATATTAAATATATTTTTTGCTAAAAGGTACCAAACAAGATCATAGCCAGTAAATGTATTTTAACATAGAGAAAACAGGCTGAAGTAATTTTAATGGAAATGAAGCTTTGGTTTCCAGGTATGTATGATTATGTTTATAACAATGTCTATTAAAAGCCCATGCCTGCAAATGTATGCAAACATAAAAGATACCCAAACATCTGCGAACCTGCAAAAGATAATGGCAATGAAGGTTATTGAAACGCATCCAGATTACCAACACCACCATGTTTAGTGGAGCATGTGTCTGCAATAGATGTCCAGATTTGAACAAGATACCCTATGTTCATGTGTGTTTTGTTTGGTAAATAGTTCACTACCTTGCAATTGTCACGGTTTTCTTTGTACCATCATTGCGATTTGGGGTTCGGTTTTCCAGCCAATTAGTGGCACACTGGTGATTGTTGGTCAGTGTTGTTGACATCAGCAAGTATTGAGATACATTCAAATGAGTGCTCTGATAATGCAATAAAATGCCAGTAAAACGAGAAAGATAAAAAAGCAGATAAATATTTCTTTGATTTTTAACATTTAATCTACTAGAAGCAAAGCAAGTGAAGCTTTTCAAGGTGGTAGTTCAAATGTTTTAGCTTGCACATCCTCTGCACCAGAGCAGAGTGTAGAGACATCATAAATGAGGTAAAAGTGAATTGTTATAAAAATTATATCAGACCAAATGTGAAAATCAATGCTTCACCTGCTGATGAAGAAAAATATAGTGTGTTGTATAACCCATGGACTCCTTCCACTCCTGTGAAAAAACAATGTGGTAATCATAAGCAAACATTTCAAATGTAATGGTCAAGTAACTTTCCCTGGCTTTCGTACAGTGACAAACACTGGTATATATTGTTGTTTGTACGTGTTGTTCAGACCAAGAGAAGCGGGTAAAGGAAACCAAATGCTAGGTGCTTTCAGAGCAAAGGTTTTTACCATGCTTACTTGCAGTTGCAGAATTTAAGGATCTTGCAAACCATTTGTATCATAAGATGTTAGTGACCAAGGCAAAAGCAAAATGGAGGGTAAGGATGAAAGTATTTCTGTTATGATTGATTCCAAAGTGAAACAAATAGACAAGAATCGAGAGTGCCTTGTGCTATTGTGAAAACTGTTTTACTCTGTGGTTGTCAGAATTTTCATTTCAGGGGCCATCCTGATGACAGGCAAGTTTTACTTGAAAGTTCAAGTACAGAAAACAGCAAGGCAAAGTTTACATTGACATTGAACTCAAGAAGCCATCAAGAAGTTTGCTCACAAACATCAGCGACACTTGTAATTGACATACATATAATGCAAGTTTTTTAACATTTATTCTTTAAACTTCACACACCAAAATTTATATTATAAATGATAATAATATACATTATTAGCAACAACAACAACAATAATAATAATAACAACAACAACAATACTATATTGCTATCATCATCATTGCTATTGTTTTGTTTTCCGAGGAATACAATTTGTGGTGTACAATATTATGAGTCTCCCACCCCCTTAATAGTATTCTGGATGTGCCCTGCTAAGTTTGATTTCAAGCATAATGTCAAACTGTCACATTTCTGGTGTAACCTGAGCCAGTGCAATGGTTAAAAGAGTGTACATCTTTTAGTTAAAATGATTAATCATTTCTGACCATTTAACTCTTAACACTGCTCCACACAAGTTCTAAACGACTGAATTTACTGAGGTAGGGGGGCAACATTTTCACAATAAAGCCAGCTTTCCCCAATATCAATGACAAATTTATTTTTTTCACTATCTACAATGCTAAAAATCAAGCTATAAGCTCCACTTGACTTCTTTTGCATTGAAAGTTACATCACATCATATTTGATAATTTGTTTTACCATCCAGAGTGTGGCAGTGGAATAACTTCATGCTATCATATGAAGTGTTGTAACATGACAGTGACACTCTCATATTTGAGCATTGGCAATGTCTTTACAAACCATGATGATCCTCATCTCTTCATGGTAATCATTGCTTTCCTTTTATACAAAAATAAGGGCCCCTCCATCAACAAGACCAATATCAATGCATACTATACATACACTTTTTCTTGGGCGCTTGGTTCTCTAGTCTTCATTCGGCAGGTTTTGTACAATTTTGGAAGCAGAACAAGCGACAACATTGAGACATGAAATACTAATATCTAATGGCTTCAATGCTAACGTTTAATTATGTCTATAGATCTCCGAGTTCACGCTCATACATGTGCACTGTGCTTCAAGTAATAATTCAGTTAGTACATCGTAAATTAGGTAACTTATTCACTATAATGATTGTGGGCCTCGAAGAAAGAAATTTTCTTTGGTTGATAGCATGCAGAAAGACAGTTCGGCAAGCTCTCACTTCTTCTCCCCTGACCTTTGCTTCCCTGTAATACCCAAAAAAAGGTATGCACATAGTATATGAAGTACAATTACTCTTTTTCCCTTACCAATTGGATTTCACATTAGGAAGTGCAGGAAAAGAAATCTTACTTTCTGCTTTTATAGAGGTGAAGTGAAATGGCCCTCATTTACCATGTCTCATGCAGATAATATATCCTCCTATTTTGATTTTTATACTGCCAAATGTTTCTAGGATATTTATGCCTCTACAACGTAATATGTCTATGTAATTTTTTGTTCACAAATGAAAACCCCATTTCTACCAGCAAAGAATGGAAGCTGGTTTGCTTAAAAATCAGGCAAATCAGGATCATCTTTAACACACATAAATTTATTTATTTGGATTGTTCATTATCAAAAGAAAATGCCTTAAAACAAATTATGCATTTAACAAAGTTTATACTTTTGCAAAAACTGTTTTTGGTTTTCTCTCTTTTAAATAGTTTTAACAGCACCAGTCCTTTAAAATCTCTTCAAGCATTCAAAAACTACCGCCTGTTATGTTAGAATATTCAGCAGTTTTTTTCACAATGTAATTTACTATAACATCCAATGATGTTCCATTAACATATGAAACACTTTAAAACAATTTGCTTTACATCACTTTTAGAGCATTTTTATAGCTCTGAACATTCATTTGTATCACTACCTATATTGGTGCCACATTGCTATTGATTCAATATATTCAATATTCAATTTATTCACCCTTTGTTACAATAATGTAATCAGGATTACCACATAAAAGATTAAAACTGAATATCTTCATTAAAATACATATTCAAAACTATAAAAGGGGTGTATGAGTATAAGGGGCCAAAGTTATACTTTTCTTTTAAACATATCAATACTCAGTAATTGAGCACCATCAGATAACTTATTAACCATTTATACCATACACCATAGCTCTTTTTGATTAAATTTAGCCTTGCAAAAAGTACAGTCAAATATTTTATACCTTCTCGTATTGTAATCAGGCATGCCTTCTATTAACTGTATTTGTCTATTTCATTTTATATGTCTGTTCTTGTTTGTATTTATGGTTACAAAAGCTAATTTTTAGTCATTGGATCTTTTGTTTGTTTTTGAAAAGAACTTATAAATGTACTGTGATGCTGTTTAAGTACTTACAGTTCCATTAACACATTTTAGACAGAATAAAATCAAGAAATGGCAGATCTGTTTTCTCATCCTGATGTTGAGTGCTTCGGTTAGGAACCAGAGTGTTCACACAATGTGCTTCAGTGAATTCCCTTTCCTTTGTATATGTATTGATCTATTTACATATAAATATCTTTTGGAATTATCTATATTTTTCTCATTCTCTAACATATACATATATAAAATAAAAGAATTTTGAGTCGGTTTTTGTAACACAAACATCACCACTGTCACAAGCTTCTATGCATATTTGCAAGTTTGAATATACATATATGTAAATACAATCTTTAAGCAGTTGCTTAGTATTATAGTAGATCTGTATTCAAAGCTATATTTTAAATTAATTGCAGCTAAATAACTTGACTAAATATGTCCAATTGCTGTATTTGTCCAAACTATTTGCATTGTAGATATGTGCAATATAAATGATTGTAGACATTTTTATTGCTGACGTGCCCGATAACTACTGTACATTTTGGCAGATAAGATGACCTTCAGATAATACCAGGTATAAAGTTTTGTCAAAAATATATAGTTTTACTGTATGTCTATAATAATCCCCTCACTATCAATGGCTTGTAAATTTAGTTTAGAACAGTGATCATCTAGATAATAATATGTGCGCTGATATGGGTAATGAATGATCTTGAATATTTACAAAAATGTTGCATTGGCTATTCAATTTTGCAACATACCCACTCTGTACTAAATAAACAATTGGTACAGTTGCATATGTCATAAAGCAAAAGCCTATTTCAGCATTTATACGGCTATATGTACCCTAACAAGTATTGTTGTAGGTGTGTCGTTTGTTCAAACAGTTTGTATTGTAAGTGTAATTGGCATAACAATTTCAATCTGTGTTTTATATCTGTTGTATAAGATGATCCCGTTTTGGGTACCTACCTTTTTTTAATGCTAACTATTGTCTTATCTGCCAAAATGCATGGTATGTACACTGTTGCCAAAACATGAAATAAAGATATTGATATATATTGCAAGTGCTCTAATTTCAACTCGAGAGTAGCATTTCTATTAGTGAACTTACTTATTAAGGAAACATTAAAAAAAATCAAAGGAAAGGATCTATGAAGAATCAATAGAAAAATGCTGGAAAGGAATTGTCAGAAACAAAGATCTAATTCCAGAACTTCCTAAAAAAGCTGTTGTAGTGCCTAAATGGTCACAGTTGCCTGGCATATCCCCATAGGATTAGGATTTTCACTCTAAATACAATTTCATGAACAAATATAAGTAAAACAACAAACATGCTAATAATTATAACAAGTACTAAACCCCTTATACACAACACCAGGGTAATATGTATAACTCTTTACATTCCACTATTTAACTATTTAATCAATTTATTCTCAATACATATTTGTTAACTGCTCTAATCTATTTCTCTTACTGTTCTCAAAAATTTCCCGACCATTTTATTTCTGTTTTTTCACAGAAAATTAACATTTTAAGTGCTTTAATTTCTTGATTATTTTCACTTTATTTCCAATAGCTTTCCTCCATCTCTTCACCCTATTAAATTCAAACAATAAAATATTCCTTCAAGCTCATCACACATGATGCCCCTTTCTCATTATCTCCTCTCAAACTTTAAAAACAGTGTTGCTGATCACGTCCATGCAAATTTTTCCCTCCAAAATTTGCCATAACATTCCAAATATTTCTCAACCTCCCCATCTTTCTAAATATTCTATAAATTTAAAGAACTCATATTTTTAAAACTAATCCAAATCTCTTGCCTATTTATATCTTCAATTCTAACTTCCAAAACCCCACTCTACTTTGAACTCCAAATTTCCATTGCTCCTTAAGCCTAATTTTTTTGTAAAATTTCCCATACTTGATACATCCAGCTGTAACCTCTCATTACATCCAATTACACTCTTTTAAAATATTGTGATTCCCTAATTTCATAATCTTGTACCAAATTTTAAAGTTTGCCCTGTCACCAACTTCTTCCTAATTTTGCCAAAGCAAAATTTTGTAACACTTTGATTGGAATTAAAGATTTGGCAAACTACTCTTTATGACTCAAGGATGTTGCAATGGATGGACACCACCTAAAATCAGGGATGATGATGATAATGGTGTTTAAGGGCGCTCAACTGCCGAGGTCATTAGCGCCCTTATGATTAAAACTTGGCAATAGGCAGTAAGAAAATATCATTGCAAAAAAAAAAAAAAAAAAAAAAAGGTAAACACAAGTAAAAGAGCTAACGAGTTGAAACACAAGTAACAGAACTGTCCAGCCCTCTAACCAGAGCTGGGTATAAAACTCCATCTAAAACCAACACATTAAAACCAAAAGAGTTTAAAAAACTGCTATCACACTAAAACTTCAAGGTAAAAGAAACTTTTGCTAAAAATTTAAAGCTCTTGGGTCATCTGCCAGGACCTCAGCAAGAGAGGCCGGCATGCCCATAGATGACCGGATGTGTGCCAGGTGACCACACTCCAGCAACACATGACGAACTGTCTGTGCCTCCCCACAGATCGCACAGACAGGAGCAGGTTCACGTTTAAAAAGGTAACTGTGAGTAAAAATACAGTGGCCAATTCTTAGCCGAGCTAGTACTACCTCCTCCCGGCGGAATAAATGAGAGGAGGTTACCCAGTTGACAGGGAGATCCTTCACCTCTCGCAGCTTATTACCACGGAGAGCCGACCACTCCGCATGCCAAGTCGAAAAAACGGCTCTCCGTACAGCCACTCTAAAATCTTCTGCTGCTGAATGGGTAGTTGTAACACTGGGCGCTGTCACTGCCAATTTCGCTGCCAAATCCGTGCAAAATGTGGAGAACGTCCTGGATGCGCTGCACCAAAGGATGGTAACTGTACAGCTCATGAATGCTCTGAAGGGCACTAAGGGAATCACTAAGAATAAGGCAGTCACCTAATTTTCGACGTCGAATATACAGAAGGGCTTGATAAATAGCATATAGCTCGGCAGAATATATAGATGTGCAACAAGGCAAACCGTAAGTAGAAGTTGCGATGCCAGTGACAAAGGCACATCCAACACCGTCGGGGCTCTTACTACCATCGGTGTAAATACAAATACGGCCACTGTATTTGGATAAAAATTCTAAAAAACAACGACGAATACTATCAAGAGGTGTAACAGATTTCCCGTAAAGCGTCATCCCGAGATCGACATGGGAGGTAGCGCGTAACCAAGGGGGGTATATACTCTCTCCCTTGGATAACAGCCGAGGAATGTCAACATGGTGCTGGCGTAGAAGCTCACGGAAACGAAAACCTGCTGGTCTGGGGCTCAGAGAGCGGAGGCAGTATCGCTCGTGCAGCTCAGGGGAGAAAAAAGCGTGATAAGTTGGATGCCCAGGCATACACTTCAGCCCACAGCCATAATTAGCAAGCAGGACATCACGCCGACAACGCAGAGGAGGTTCTCCCGATTTGGCATAGAGGCTAATAACTGGGCTCGTTGGAAAAGCTCCAACGGCCATACGGATGCCCTGGTTATGAACTGTGTCTAACCTTCTGAGCACTGAAGGTCGGGCTGAAGAATACACAATGCTGCCATAGTCCAACTTCGAACGAATCACAGCACGATCGGTCACATCGTGCTCTAAGCTGTGCTATATGTGGTGCCCAACAAAGTTTCCGATCGAAGATCAAACCAAGGAATCTCGCCTCATCTGCGAAAGGAAGTAAATCTGGCCCGAGTCGAAGAGACGGCGGCATTTGCCACTTACGGCGCCAGAAGTTAACGCAGACTGTCTTCTCAGCGGAGAAACGAAAACCGTGTTTCGAGCTCCAAGCATAGAGATTGTCCAAAAACGGTGTACGCTGAGAAGTACAGAAGATGGCAAAGTCGTCCACGAATAAACAGGAAGAGACAGCTTGAGGCACACATGGTGATATAGAATTTATCGCAATAGCAAATAGAGTCACGCTGAGTACCGAGCCCTGCGGCACTCCGTTCTCTTGAATAAAATGGTTAGAAAAAACCGAGCCCACCCTCACTCGAAAAACGCGGTCCCGCATAAACTCCTGAATGACCAACGGTAGGCGTCCACGTATGTTCCAGTTGTGGAGAGAACGCAATATTACCGCCCGCCAACACGTGTCGTAGGCCCTCTCGAGGTCAAAAAATATCCCAACTGTGGGGCTGTTCTTAAGAAACCCGTCCATAATCTGAGTTGACAGAGAGACAAGGTGGTCAGTTGTTGAACGTCGTCGTCGAAAGCCACACTGGATGTTCGTCAGATTGATCATGCGTTCCATCACCTTGCACACGCAACTGGTGAGGGAAATAGGACGGTAGCTGGAAGGAAGATGGCGGTCCTTTCCAGGTTTAAGAATGGGTATGATGGTGGCCTCCCGCCACTTGTCTGGAAAAATGCCATCAACCCGGACACGATTATAAACCTCAAGTAGGAAAGCTTTGCCATCAGGAGAGAAATGTTGCAACATTTGGACGTGGATACCATCTGGCCCTGGTACTGAGTGTCGTGAAGAGGAGAGTGCATTGTCTAGCTCTGCCAGGGTGAAAAGGCGATTATAATCCTCAAGGTTGCCAGAAAGAAACGAGAATTCTTGAGATTCCACCTGATTCTTAACTTAAGAAACTCAGGGGAATAATTGCCTGAGCTAGACACCTGAGCGAATGCACTACCTAAAGTATTCGCCACGTCAAGTGTATCAACAACAGCTCCGGTAGGTGTTTTGAGACCGGCGATGGGCATATGGTTCGGTTTCCCAGCCACACGTCTTAACTTATCCCATACGACAGAGGAAGGTGTATGTCGATTAAAGGAACCCACGAATTTATTCCATGACATCTTTTTGCTATCCTTAATAACCCGTCTAGAATGTGCACGCATCCGTTTATAGTGTATCAGGTTATCCAGTGTAGGAAAACGCTGGAAAACCCGTAGAGCTCGTCTGCGAGCGCGAATAGCATCCCGACAGTCATCGGTCCACCAAGGTACCGGAAATCGACGGCTGTAGCCAGTCGAACGCGGAATGGATTGTTCAGCAGCAGAAAGAATGGTCCCTGTGAGATGTTCGACCAAGTGGTTCACATAGTCGTGCTCTTCGTAGCTAAATTCAACCAAGCGGGAGTACAGTTCCCAGCTGGCGTGGTCTAGGCGCCAACTAGGTAAACGGGTGGAACATACAACGGGTGTCAAGACACTAATACGACAAGGAAAGTGGTCACTAGAATGCAAATCCGAGATGATATTCCAGCATAACGTGACTGCTAGCTGAGGGGAACAAATTGCAATGTCAATGTGTGAAAAACTATGAAAAGCGTCAGAAAGAAAGGTGGGCTCTCCGGTGCTCAAGAGAGCAAGATTCTGACTATCCAAGAAGTCTTTAAGTAGCGTACCTCTCGCACAAGCCCGAGGAGAGCCCCGAAGAGGGTGATGGGCATTCACGTCGCCTACCAATAAAAAGGGTGGTGGCAACTGCGAAATGAGGTGTTCTAAGTCGCTGTGCGAGAGGTCCGCAGATGGAGGCAAATAGATACTGCAAATGGTGAATAAAGCGGAGGGTAACTTAATGCTGACAGCAACGGACTGGATTGCAGATTGTATGGGTACGGAGTTGGCAAAAATACCATCTCGAATAAGCATCATAGTGCCCCCATGTGCCGGGACACCGTCCTCCGGGGATAAATCACATCGTACGGAGGAGTACTGCCTGATGGTAACGGTGTCCTGTGGACGGAGCTTCGTCTCTTGTAAGCATACAGCCAAGGGTTCATGCTGGCGCAGCAACAAGTCGAGCTCTGGTCGATGTGGTCGAATTCCGCGTATGTTCCAATGGAGGATAGCCATTGAGTATATTATGGGACAAATTTCAAATCGAAAGACGCTTCTGCAGATTGGGATTAGCTGGTCGGTTCAATTTGTTCTTCTTAGGCGTTGGGCTAGTACTATTTTCAGGAGCACGATCCTGCCGTTTCCGCACTGTCCCTCTGGCAGTGGCGGCAGAATCCTCCTGGTCCATCTCCTCCACAAGGGAGGTCTCTTTTTCAAGAGCAAATTTCGGTCCGAGAAGTTCGAACCGATTGGATGTGCTGATCGGCGAAGACGGCCATCGCCGATTCACGCACTCCTCCCCAGATGACCCATCAGAGGAGGACACACGTGTGGAGTTGCGTGTACTTTTCTTACCCTTAGATGATTTGGTAGAAGATTGCACATTCTCTTTCAAGAAGTCTTGTCGTACATACTTGGTCTTAAACTGTTTTTCCGGGGCAGAAGACGTCGTGAATTTACCAGCTTTAGTTCCCGAGGTCGAGGCTTTGGGTGACAAGTGTGCAGGACTATTCTGTAAGCTGGCGGATTTGGCAGATGTTGATACCAACTTGGGTGTAGGTGTCGAAGGCTTTGGCAGCGCTTGGGCTAAAATAACCTTTTCCGCAATTGTAGCCCCGTTCATATCGCCGGTCTGTGTTGCGATTTCCCGACGCTGTACCGGTTTAGCTGCAACTGAGCTATAGGTACCGGACCTCGGGGCAGAGGGTTGGCGGAGTCGTAGGAGCTTCCGGGCTTACAAGAAGGACACCTTCTCTTTCACCCGTATCTCCTGGATCGCTCGTTCCTCTGCAAAACGGGGGCAGTCTCGGGAACTAGATGGGTGTTCCCCGTTACAGTTCACACACGATGGAGCTGAAGCACAAGCCCCATCGTGGGAGATGTCACCGCAGTGGACGCAGGTGGACTTGCCGGTACACAACTCACTAGTGTGACCAAAACGTTGGCATTTAAAGCACCTCAACGGATTGGGTATATAAGGCCTAACTTCGATCGCTTCATACCCTGCCCTAATCTTTTGAGGGAGGTCAACCTGATCAAAAGTAAGAAACAGGGTACGAGTAGGCAGGAATTCACCGTTGATCTTACGTTGTACCCGATAAACAGATGAGAGACCCTGAGTCGCAAGATTTTCTTGGATCTCCTCAATGGACAAACCGTCCAACGCGCGGGTTGTTACTACACCGCGTGAGGAGTTCAGCGACTTGTACACCTCGACCTTTACTGGATAGCTGGCTAACATGGTGGCTTTTAGAATCCTTGCAGCTTGCGAGGCGGAGTTGGCTTCGACAAGAAGTGTACCATTGCGAGCTCGAACGCAGGATTTAACCGGACCAGCAATGGCATCGAGACCCTTTTGGATAGTAAAAGGGCTCACCGTAAGGAACTTCTTACCTTCCTCTGTCCTATGAATAACCAAGTAGCGAGGACCACATGACTCGACTACTTCCTTTCCAACGTCTTTATTTGAAATCAGGGGTTTAAGTTTTGGTGCCATAAAAAAAATGGTATAAATTCATCCCCCAGTGCTTCCCACCCACCATGGAGCCCAACGAGGGGTCACCCCACTGGGGTGACAGGGCTACACAGGGGATATAGCAGGCTCGCCGTCCCACTCACCCGGAGTTCGGTGTAATACCTATTCCTGGCCGATTGACTAGGGGTGGGTTAGTCCCTAGCCTCCCGTTTAGGCAAATCAGAAACCAAAGCGGTGTATTAGGCTGCGCACCCTCCCCAGTTACTGAAAGACAGAAGCCCAGGCTCAGGTACGCAACCCTCAACCAACCAGGATATTCCTTTTCACCGACACGGGTCTCCACGCACGGCCTACACGTGGGTGGGCATTTTGACCTACTGACTCCCTCACCACTCTGAGGTTGCCCACAGAGGGAGTCAAGGTGGCTCGGGACCCCGGGTGCGCCTAACCCGTACCTACTGTAGTAGGCCCCTGGGGGGAAAGTCAGGGAGATCACAGGGAGATTCCATAGTGATCCCTGACAGCCAAACACACTGTGTCAGCTGATAAGACGTGTATCTGCCTCTCTGCCAAGAAATTCATGCTACACAAGCAACGATGTCTTATAACAAACATTCCCCAATGCATTTCAATTGGTTGAGTATCAGCTTGACAGTACTATTTTGCTTTGCTGCAGATTTTTTCTAAGTTTATAATGTACTATTGTGCTGTGTGCTAGTGTTTTAGTTAGATTGCTTTAAAGTCCTGCTGCAGCCATGGACGGGATGAAAAGGCAACAGTGTTGGAGTGGCCATGAGGTAAGGCAACTGTCTGAGATCAAAATAATTTTTGAACCATATATTGTTGCAAGTCAACAGAAAATTTTAATTCCTGTTGGAACAGCAGTTTTGACTATTATTATGCTCTAGCAATCCAGGATGACTTCATGTAATAGTAATTCCAGAAGCTAATAAAACTACTATATTGGAATGAAAAGTATTAGGGTAAATTCATCTTCGTAAAGGTACAAATTTATGGATCTCTCCAACTTTAGCTACATTCCCAGCCTTAAATACTTCACATAACATTCTGGGAAAATATTAGGATGCAAGAAAGAGAAGGACTAATTAACTAATTAACTCTAGCTCACTTGAAACCAAGCAGCACACATTTTTGTCTACCTCTTATGGATTACCAATTATGCAAAATTCATTCCAAATGAACATAGGCTGTTCCTTCAAACTTCAACTTGTGCATTTTATATATCATCTTCTTTCACTATTTACCCTCCTTGTATGGAGGAATAACTACCCCAGGATTTATGCCAGTGCCTGGAGTCAATGGCTATTGAAAAGCAGTAGATCAGAGAGAAAAGAGCCAGGATGAGTGATCAGTCAATGCCTGGTTTGAGAGTGAGGAACAAGATAGTAAAAAGATGATAGAATGGATGAACGAAAAGGTGATAATGGAGCAGATGGTGGAATGAATGATGAGAAAACAGAGAACCTAGAGAAAACCTGTATAGATGCCGGTTTTTCCACCACAAATCTCACATGCAGCCCCCTTGGATTGAATCTGGGCCACTTTGGTGAAAGATGTCTATCCACTCTGCCATGGTGCCACCTGTCATCTTAAGTACATTTTGCTTTAATCAAAATTGTTAGCACAAGCTTTGGAAAAAAAAACAACAAAAAATAAAACACACACACACACACTCTCTCTCTCTCTCCCTCCCCCTCTCTCTATCTCTCTCCCCCTCCCCCTCTCTCTATCTCTCTCCCTCTCCCCTCCCCCTCTCTCTATCTCTCTCTCCCTCTCCCCCTCCCCCTCTCTCTCTATCTCTCTCTCTCCCTCCCTCACTCATACATAAAAATTTTGCTAAAATGCTTTTTCTTTAATTCAAGGGATCTCTAAACTTTACTACCAATGAACTCTTGATAACAAATATTTTGATGGAATGCATACTTTCTCTTACTAATACATGGTAAAGAAAGTAGAAAATCTAGCCTATCTTATACATGCAAAACAAACAATCTTACTTGTACAATCAAAGGGATGAAACCCAAGCATACATGTTACCATTTATAAACTTTCTACATAGTCTATATAGTCACATCTTCACTTACCTTCTATTCTGACGTGGCTCAGTGATAGACGGTGTGATGGGTGAGCCTCTACCAGTCACATAATTGAAAGTGTTGGAGACCCCACTGGCTAGACTGCCAACTGCACGTCCAAATTTTGTGGACAATCCTCCACCATTCTGCTGCTGGGCAGGCACTTCAAAAAGGATGTTTTCCTCAAGATCCAAATTTGCACCCTGTTCTGTTCGCAGAACTGGAACTTTTCGACCTTCAGAGTCTGTATCCGAGTCCAATACATACTTTTCCAGAAATTCTGATACATATTGTTCTGATTGGGTGTTTCCATTTTCCACTTCATTTGACTTTTTATCAGTGTCTGAGGGAATGCAAAGCAAATTGTTACAATCTTATTAAAATTGATTTTTAACTGTAAAGCATGGTAATCATAATATATAATAATGATATAGGAAGAGTTACTAGATTATTTTAATGAAATGCAGAAAGATTTTAAACTGTAGCATATTTCTAAAAATAAAATTTGCTGTGTTCCATTAACATGATTTTCTCTACATCTCTGGAAAAAAATTGATAAAAAGTTTATTCTTCTATTTATTTCATGCTAATCGAGAAAAAATTAGAGGAAATCGTCTTATTGCTTACTTCCTTGTAGGCAGAAGGAAATAACCGAGCACCATAGGCTAAGCGATAGTAAAGTCTTTTAAAAATTGGTTGCTATGTGGTTGAAGTTCCTTTGTTTGTATGGCCAAGAGTTGGCAAATTCCCATATGAGAAAAGTATAAGTCTTTTAAAACTGAAGTCAATAACAAGAAATATCACACAAATGGTCAATTCTACATGGTCAAAATGTATATTACATTAATCAGGTGTTTTAACGAGAGCTACATTTTTTGTGTCATAAGTTTTTGTTTATCTCTTATGGTTTACCAGTTATGCAAAATTCTGAAGATGTACACTTTATTTGTCATGTAAATATCTTTAATATACAAAATTTTAAGCAATATCATTAGAGCCATGTTTGAGAAAATAAAAATTTTCAAAATTTTTCCATGGTGGTTGGGAGATTTTCTTGAAAATATTTGTGTTGCATCCTTGAAGGATACTGAATTTAAATACCAAGTTTATTTTTCCAAAATGCTTATTTTTTGGATTCAGGGAGTCTCAAAACATATATTTCCAATGACATCTCGATATCAATTTTTGGGTGCAATTAAATACCTTCTCTAAACACTATGTAAGTAGTACATTTAGAGAAAGTAATAAGTACTTGTCACAGTGATAGTAACAACATTGTGCAGGATGACAAGTGTTAACGTTTGTAACCCACTTTTGGGAGGTCCTGAGTTTAAATCCCATTGACCAACTAATCTGGCTAAGCTTTTCTGGTATTTCCTTCAGTTGCAAAAGTAAATACTCGATTGGATATTTAATACCTTAAGATAAAAACAAAAGTAAAATTGAAAATAGATAGTAATAGTGATGTGCTGCCATCTATGCTCAGATAGTGAAAGCAGTTAGGCTGAACAGCACTGTAATATCTTTTGCTTTTTTGCAGAGGTAAGTGGTATAGCATAAAGAGATGACACCTAGCTGTAGACCAGCTGTACTCTATCCTCTGACTATGGATGATGAAAGCAGCTAAACTGGATAGCAGCCCTCACACCATCTGCTTGATACAAAGCAAAAAGAAGTATGGTACAGGGATGAAACCTCAAAGACTACTTTTCCATCACATACTGATCAATGAGATATCTCACTTAACAGGTTCCTCGTGACATGACCAAGTAGTTAAAGCTACATAAAATAAATAGAATGAATAAAAATAAAACAACCAATATTATTATTATTATTTACTTCATATGGTTATCAATACATTTCATCATAGATCATAGCAGGAAGTCCTGTTGCTTGAGATCCATTCTAGCTTATCCTATAGCAAAAAAGGATCCAAATGTCATGGGTTTATTGCTTCATGCAAAACTACCTGCATATTTAAAATGTTCTAAAGGGAAACAATTTGAGAGTGCTCTGAAGAAGTATTTGATAACAAAGACATTGTATAGTATCAATGAACTATAATAATGTCCCTCTGTGTATATACAACTGATATGTAGTTTTAGTAAAATTTGTAACTATGCAGGTTGTCCATCTTTGTAATATTTGTTAATTAACATATTTTAAGTGTAGACTACTCTGGACGAATGTAAAAATTGTAAATACATAATTGTAAATATGAATTTGTGACAATGTCAGAAACTGTATTGCAGTCTATTGACAATAAAGGTATTATTATTATTATTATTATTATTATTATTATTATTATTATTATTATTATTATTATATTACCTGCATGCAAATACACAGAAGTTCTGACTCTGTATTTTGTCAGCTGCAACCAGACTTGCACACATTACTATTTATTTTCAATGCATGGAATTCCAGCAAATGGGCTCTGTATTGATATCAAGAGAAAAAAAAAAAACTCTTTCAATATTCTACTATGAACTAATAGAATAGAAGAAAATGCTTTACTAGCATCAGCCTGATAGCAACCACGTACATGTGAAACAGAAATGTATATTAATAAATCAAATAAAAATATAAAGTTAAACAGGTGTATCAAAATTAAAAGGAATAAAATAAGATAGCTGTTCTTTCATACAAATCATCTGTAGGACAAGTTGGAAAGGTATAATCAAATTGAAAACTCAATGCCAAAGTCAGGATTTGAACCATGGATATTTCAGTTTCTGTTTTGTTGTTCTAACCAACTCAGCTATAGCTTGGAAAGGTAATTAAAAATACAACCATTTTTGATTTGCGCAGCTCAAGCCTTCAATTGCTTCCTCTCTTCCTGCTTTAGCTGGCCTTGTTCAGAGATGGTAAAAAAGGTAGAGATGGTGGGAGAGTTTACTATCATTGTTACAATGTGTGTGCAAGGCTGAATGTAGAATGAGTACCTGTTTTTGCAAGTAAGTGGCAACATTGAAAACAATCTCCCTGTCCTCTAAAGGGACTTACCAGAGGACTTGTGTGTTGAAGCTGCCAACTATTATTGTTAATAGTTCTCTGTTTATATACCCTTACAATATGGTGCACCATGATTTTTGTGATAGCTCACTGCCATTTCAATGCTCTCTTTCCCACCTCTGATAAAGCCCTTGCATGTGCATGTGGGTCCGATGTCACATGGACATGTTGAGAAGGGAGAATGACAATCAGCAATAGTTGTGCCCACAATGTTCTGCGCAGCTTTTTCATAGTCCTGACAGGGAATATCATGGTAATATACTGGCATGATATTAAATTCCTTAAATGATTTGCTTTTCCCTGGTATCATAGTTTTTGAGTATAAAGGTACTTTGAATAAAAGAAAGTTTAAACTAGAAGTGGTTTAAATTAGATAGAAAGTTAGCTTCAATTATCTCTTCATGAATGAAAGAAGAATTTATTTATTTCTCATCAGAATTTACAAGTTATTTACCCTAATAATAGTTCACCTAGATATCGTTTAAATAAACATTAGAAATATATACACCTAACACCCTGGTTGTTTATGTATATGTATATCCTCAATCACCAGTATATCTCTGATAGATTCACATGTAATTGACCTCCTCTATTAATTCCTTATACCTTCATTTCTCTTATCTGGTTCTTCCCTTTCTTACTTTTTAGCCCATATGTACAATGTACATAGTGGATACAGAAGGTATTTATTGTATCCCACCAAAAAATGTTATGTCAAGATTTCACAGGAAATATATATTTTAGGGTCCCCTGAGTCCCTTTACAAAATGTGTGTGTGCGCATGCATGTGTATATGCGTGTGTGCGCGCTACTAATTCTCCTTGCCTAGTGCATTTTTCCTTTGCACTGTCCATTTACCGTTGTTGTTTAACCTTACCCCTAAATAATCAAGCTTATTTACTACTTTGAAAACCACAGAACTTGGAGAAAACCCTCCCCTGCGCCGTTTTGTCCACCGCACATCCCACATGGGATTGAACCCTGCCACCTAGGTGAGAGGTGAGTGGTCGAACCACTTGTGCATGTGTGTGTGTATGTGTGTGTGTGTGTGTGGGTAGGTGGGTGTATGCGTGTGTTTAGATAGCATAACTCAAAAACCAAAATAGCATTAAATATCAAATTTGGTATTTATGTTTAGTATCTTCCAAGGACACTACACAAAGATTGTAAGAAAATCCCCCCCACCACAAACTATCCTATACGTGGACATTTTTTAAAATTTTGTTATTCTCAAAAATGACTTAACGATTTTGATTAAAATACCATATATCAAAGATATTTACAACATAAAATGTATATTTTTAATTTTCTGGGAACAGCCTCAGAAGACATCTTTATTCTGGATCAGTTATACAAAATTTTGCATTACAGTTAAACCATAAGAGGCAGACAAAAACTCACTACACAAAAAATATAGATCTCATTAAAACACATTTGACTATTGCTTTAACCTATGTATTTCCTTGTACTACAAGGAAGCACATAACACCAATATTCTACTAATATTTATCTTGGTTAGCATGATGCAGATAAAAGAATAATCTTTTGTAAGAATAGACTGTATGTAGAACAGCTAGAGGAAGTTATATGAATGAAATACATTAACACATTTTCTTTCTCTTCTTCAAAGTGTAAGATATTCAAGATGTTCAGTAATTCTTCTGGAAATCAGACAAAAGATTAAAATGTAAAACTTTTGAGAATATTCTGGATATTTGTAAACAGACACAGCAATATAAAAATATGAATTTTTACATGTATGTGTAAAATAAATTAATGTGCAAAACTTGAAGTGAAGAAATTCACAGGGTGTTCACCACACTTTTTGAATGTAAACAAGGATAAACTAAAAGTTATTCTCAATACAATAAATACTTTATTAATTCAATATGTCAATGCATATTACAAAACATTTCAAACTGCCTCAAAACGAGATGCAGTTTTGGACAAACCTTTACTATCCACAGATCCATTATCCAGCTTTGTAGCTTGATCTGCCTCAGGTTTTGACTGCAGTGATGTCAAGGAGACAGTTGTCAGTGTGTCTGAGCCACTTTTGTGAGCTGCCAATTCCAGAAGATCACTTTCTGAGACTTCCTCAAATGACTCTGTGTCACTTGCTGTGACGTTACTGCTCAGGGCACTTCCCTCTTTTCTAAGACAGTATGTCAAGCTGCCTTCACTGTTTTCCTCATTTGGACAAGCATATGCTGTAAAAAAAAAGGATTAACATCCATATTATGTCATTTCTTCTCGGAATCATAATATGAGCAACAAACCTGTTTGGATTTCAAATGATCAAAATTCTGGTTTAACAATTAGATTGAGTTGTTAATACAAAGTGATCAAAGTTATTCAGATCTTGCTGCAAGCTGATTCAAACAACAAGGACATTTTAGAGAGGTCTGTTCCAGCTTGGGATGCACACCAAAGAGCAGAAAGTTAGTAAAAAATCACAGAAGTCTCTCTGCAGTATGCAATGCAGCTCAGCATTGAGGGTAAGCTATTCATAAGGCTGAATGAAATATTGAAAGCACTTGTGCTGTGACCTTCACCCAACGACATATTAACTATCAGCACAGCACCGAGGTTTGTTGCCGGGTATGTGCAAGTACTCTCAGTCAGCTGAGTAGAGTTTGAACAGACTGTTTAAGAGGGATGCTAAGCTGCATATTCATGAAATTGCTTCTATCCATATCATTTCTAAAAAGAAAGATACACTCTAACAATAACATCAACAATTCAAATTTGTTTGTAGAAAGTTCTGAATAAATTTGAACAACCTTATAAATTATTTACCAAAGGCATTCCACCAGCAACATAAAATTGAGAAGGCAAAAAAATTGGCGAAGTCCAGTGAACAAAATCTGCATTAATGGGAAAAATGTCATTCTTCATCCTATAACACTACTGCTTAAGTTTCAATTTTTGTAAAGATGAGATCTACTGATCAAGGGTCTGAAAGTTGGGGCAACAAGAATTTACTGAATTTTACTTTTTCTACCACATACCTAGAAGTGGAAAATGAATTGCACTTTATCAAAAATTCAATATCTAGATTTCATGCAAACACATGTTTTGAAGTGCTCTGAATTTAAAAAAAAAAAATTAGAAAATATCTGTGTGTTTGTGTAAACAGCATAACCTCAAAATAAAATATCAAAGAACACTAATCTTGGCAATGATTTCCAAGAAAATCTCCAACTCCAACTGTCCTTTACATGGAACATGTTTCAAAATGTTCACTTTTCTCAATCTGTAATGATTTTGATTAAAATACCAAAGACATTTACCTAGCAATAGTCTGTGAATTACTCCTCAATCCAAGGGCCTACAATGTTGTATATGAGGTAAACAATAAGAGATGGATAAAAACACACTACACAAGGAGTGGTTCTCAAAACACACAGTTTATTTTAAATATTTCTTTCTTTGCGGCATCAGTCATTTCTAAGGTATCTGTTTTTTGGTTGTAAATTTTCATTATTTAAATTGTTTTTTTTAAAATTTCTGCAGAATTCTGTTGTTTCTTGTAATGTCATGAGAAGAGAATGGGATTTTTAGGCCACTATAAATAGCTTTTAAGCATCTGACTATTGATTTGGTTTCCTCTATTTCACTTGTATCCTCAATGAAATGTGTAATGAAGCTATTTCTGCAAAGGTTTATAGGATTTGCATCAATTATATAAAAAAATAAACTTTCGTAAGAATAGCTTGTGGAAGATAAATAAAAACAAAGGATAATAGAGAAAATCAAGAAAATGTACCAAATCAGATATTTCAAAGTGCTGGTATTGAGTTCTCATGACATAATGAATTTCAAGGCCAGCTTATAGAGTCATGCTTATCTATTCTTCTTTATATACCTACAATAAAATGTGTAGTGAAATTTATTTCTGCAATGGTTTATAACCATTAACACGAACTAGGTAGACAGGTAAGCTTTCTCAGGAAAAAATTGCAGTAGCTATATAAAAAAAAAAATCTGACTTGTTCCATTCACATGACTTTCTATACCTATACTGCAAACAAACTATTCTTAGCATTTGTACATTGCTATTGAACAGATACTCTGGCTGACTTGTGGTGCCATCTACCTTCCCATTTAACTAAATACAAACACATTTTGTTCTTCAATTTTGCATTAGTTGCAATTTAGTGTTTGAAGGAAGAGGTTGTTTCCGGAGCTGCGTTGCTAGAGTCTACAAGACACCATGCGACCATCTATGCTACTGAAGGTAAATATTTTATTTTTTAATAAATATAGTAATTTATTCAAAATCTTCTCGGGCTTCTAGCCAGGTAAAAACTTGTAGTAATTTATGTATGAATACTAATAGCTGTTACTAAATAACTACACTTGTTTTAATCTTCACTAGACCCAAAAATTTGATACAAGATTTCAGCAGAAATACACGTTTTAGGGTCCCCTGTATACAAAATGTGAGAATTTCTAGAAAAAAGAGACAGACAGAAAGAGAGAGAGAGAGAGAGAGAGAGAGACAGAGAGAGAGAGAGAGAGAGAAAGAGAGAGAGAGAGAGAGAGAGAGAGAGAGAAAGAGAGAGAGAGAGAGAGAGAGAGAAAGAGAGAGAGAGAGTGTGTGTGTGTGTGCGCATGCCCAAAAATTTGATACAAGATTTCACCAGAAATACACGTTTTAGGGTCTCCTGTATCCAAAAAGAGAATTTCTAGAAAAAGGTCTGTGTGAGTACAAGGGTTGGGGCAAAAGTCATGGCAACTATTTACGGTTGGAAAATGTGACATATACAGACGAAAGGACAAGTTGTTAATTACATGTGTGGACAATGAATAGCACTGAATATCGAGCACACTAATTTATTAGGGTAGTATACCTGGCAATATGGCCTTCACAGTGCAAAAGAGTGACAACACAGTACACATACAGTTGACATGACATACCTGGGCCTAAAGATCCTCAAAGTAGTCCCCTGTTACTGTCACCACATGCTGCCAACGATGCAGGATTACCATCTGTTGCACATTTGCCGCATCATGTGTGAATTGGGTCATCTGTTTGCGCACAGCATGTCCTCTCGTGTTGCAAACCACCTACTATGTAGTGGTTCCTTAATCTTTCGAATGAGATCAAAGTCACAGGGCAAAATGTCGGGAGAGTACGATGGGTGCTCAAATTCTTCCCATCCCCAATGTCGCAGAGCTGCCCTACACACTCTGCTTTATGTGGTTTTTGCATTTTCGTGCAGTATTATTGCACTGTCCACAAGATCCGGATGTTTCTCCCGAACGTCACGTCATACCTGTCGCACCAGGAAGCCCCTGTAGTACTGTGCGCCACTATTCTTACATAAAAGTATGAACCTAAGCTGCCTAGAAATTGCTGCTCATGAGTATGTCCTGAAGCTTTGCACAGCAGGGTAGAGGGCAAGTATAAGCAAATCAGGTAACCCGTAAACCTTGAGAAAGCGTTTGTATGATTATGTATTAAGGAACACTGTGTTATTCTCCGTGGTCTAGGGGTAACATGGTAGAGGTTGATACCAAGGTTGGTATCTAATGTTTAGCAGTTGGCAGTGAAGCCATTTGCTCTCTTGCATTCCAGTATTTTGATTTTATATTATCATGTTGACTAAAGGTTGGGCAGTGGAGTAGGTCTGGTTCCCAAGGTTGTGGGTTCAAAACCACTAGAGGATAATGGATTTTTTGGGCATAAAAATCCTTAGCATGGCCTCTTTCAGAAGGGAAGTAAAGCTTTTGGTCCTGCATCATAGATTTACTGCATATAAAAGAGCCTCAAGCCTGCTAAAGAGACCTCTGAGCAAAATTAAGTGGTCTTTCATGCCCAATATACGATGGGACGCTAAGAACCGCAGCAGTTAAATAACGCCCTAAATAAAACTCAATTTAATTTTAATTTAATTTTTAAAGAACACTGTAGAGAAAGGAAATGTTCTTCTTTCAAACATATAATGTAATCAATTTACTGTATTTTCATTAATAAAGGTATTTTAGAAACAGATTAACCTTAAATACTAGGCATTATATGTGCCTCTGTGCCATAAGAGGAGTAATATCAGGATATATTGTACAGTACTATACTAAATATGAAACCACCACTTCTGGAGCTTAACCCAAATCTGCCTAGCAGTACCGTATTGTACCACAAGTGATTATGATTATTTAGAGCTTCTGTGTTGACAGCAATGATTGTTTTAAATGTGGTTCATTGTTTACATTAGCCAAGGACACTGCAGACATTGTTTATCAATGTAAAATTTTAAAGTTATACGTCACATTGTAATAGTGGAGTTTGTCAATTTATATGCTAGTTCCTGAATAGCTCTGAACAGGGATGTCCTTTTCAAGTAAGTAATTGAATATATTGAATTTGGACTACTGTTTGCAACAACATTTGGTGGAATATGTTATAAAAACCTTATAAGAAGATATTTAATTCATGTTTTTACTTCAAATATACTAATTATCAAATATTTAGAACTTAGATTTAGCCTGGTGGTACCATGTGGTACCACTAGGCAGATGCCATAGCATTTTGTAGATAACCAACTTTTTCTCCTTATATCAGTCATACTTGTGTACTTGTATATGTTGTTCAAGGGGCATAACACTTGCTGATGCTATGCAAATATTAGATGATGATGATATAAATTTAGATGCTATCTATATTGAACCACCAGATGGACGTTACATTGAATCTGACGAAGATTCTAGAGAGGAAGATATTGTCAGTTTACATGACAACCTTTCAGTTCAGAAATCAGTTGCAGACAAAAGCAGAAGTGTGCTTAGGCTTGAAAATTTTGCAAATGAACTATGTGACATGATGAAGATATTTACGAAGCAGAAGAAAACATAGAAGAAACAAGACAATGTAATGAATCCTTTACTTCAAAGAAATGAAAGATGGTTGAGGTTCAGAATCAAGATAAGATGAGGCCCAGTGGTTCAGTTTCATGCTCTGACATACCACAGAATGAAAGTGCAACCAACAAAAAGAAAATCAAACCCCCAAGAAAACCCAGTGAATGGGTAAGAGATGAAAATACCACCTATAAATGATATTTTTCCTGAAGCTGACTACTCAGCTTATAGAAACAAATCACCTACAGAATTATTTCAGTTATTTATTGACAGTGATATTAATTTTCTTGTAACAAGCTGAATGCTATACTTTATTTCTAAATGCACAAGATCCATAAATAATAGCTGAAGAAATGAAGTCCTTTATTGGTATTCCTCTTTTGAGCGGCTACAACGTTGTACTGGGTAGGAGATGCTACTGGGAAAATGCTCTAGACACGCGCAATGAATTAATAGCAGTGTTGCGTCCATCTGTAATTGGTGAATATAACTGTTTCATGGGTGAAACAGACAGAATGGACGAGAGTGTCTCTCTTTTCGGAATCGGAATATGAGGAAAGAATATTTTCTCCTGGTTTTTGGATACAGCTGTCCATAATGCATGGATCCTGCATAAAAAATCTGGAGAGCAAATGAATCTGCTGGCATTTCAAAGATCAATCACACGTAATTGACAACGTAATTCACCCAAGGGTCCTGGAAGAACACCATCTTCAGCAGGAAGCAACACTAGCAGTTAGTAGAAATATGCAGGGATTAAAAATATAAATAAATAAAACTATATGAAATATAATACCGATTGACCTGAAGTATGACTGTATGAACCATTTGATCATCCCATGCGATGAACACAGAAGATGTGCTGGCTGTCCCTATCACACACACCCACACCCACAACTCCTACCCCAACCCCCACATAATGTGTTAATAGAGACTCTGTGTAAAATGTTTTGAAATTTTTCATGTAGAATTTTAAAACTGCAGTAGAATGAGATGGTTTTTAATAGTATTGAAAATAAAACATAGGTTAATTGTCACATAATATACAAAATAATAAAGATTTTCAGTTGTGATATTCATTTTATTGAAACTCAAAAGAAAGAGAAGTTAAAATGATCAAAGCTGAAAACAACAATCATAGCATTCGTATCTGCCTAGTAGAACTGTACGGTACCACCCTCTAACCTGCTAAATACATGGTTTTAAACAAAACTAAGTTTCATTATAGTACAAGGACATCAGATTGAACAAATAATTTCAAAATTACAAAAATTGCTACATATCAGAAAACCAGGCAGATATGTGTTAAACCACTGTACTGTTGAATTATCACAGTGTCATGCTCACTGCTCTGCGCCAGTTCTATGTAAAATGTAAATGGCATGATATTTATGGGCACTCTAACTGCTGTGTTTCTCAGCGTCCCATTCTAAATTGGGTGTGAAAGACCACTTAATTTTGCTCAGAGGCCTCTCTATCAGGCTTGAGGTTCTTTTACGTGCTGTAAATCTATGACATGGGACCAACGGCTTTACTTCCCTTCCGAAGGAAGCCATGCTTAAGATTTTTACATCCGAAAAAATCATTGTCCTCCACCAGGTTTGAACCCGCAACCTTGGATATATGAAGTTAGCATGGACACCATTATACCACGGAGGGTGACCAAGTTCTATGTAAATGTCCCAAGTGCAAGATGCTCCCTCTGAACATGTCTGGTCTGTAACACTCCATGTAGCAAAAACAATGATGCACACAAACTAAACCTTGCTCTAATATTTTGTCACACTTGATGTTTAGGCAGCGAATAGTGCATTAGTTTGATATATAAAATGGAATGAAAAAAGAGAAAACTATGTTTCAAATTTCAATATACCCATTGTTTGATAAAACTCAGCTTGTTTACACCAGAAGATGTGAACATGAAAATTAATGATGAAATCCGTTCAATGGCTGGCTTTTTAGTAATAACAGTTGTGAACAAAATACAATAAACACAACCCAGGCACCCTACCAATTGCACTATAAAGGTGAAGCTTTAAATCTCTACAGAATACATAAATAATCTCTCACCAGATTATTCCAAACAATGATCTCATGCATCCCATCACATAACATAATTGCAATATAATTGGGTTAAGTATATTTGCTACATTATAATTTATTTATGAAATTAGTTGGATGATGCAACTTGGTAGTATGCTTTGCAAACTAGTGAACTGCTAGGAATATAATTTAAAGGATGACTTAAGGAATCAATAGACTATAGGTTGCTCTTGCAGTAATATAGATAGACTTATAGGACCAACAAAGCTTAAAGGAATCAATAAATACCTTCCTGCAATCCACTTTAAGTGTACTACAATCTAAAATACCACAAATATATTTAAAGCACCAGAAAAGCAACAAACACAAACATAAGACTCGAGACACAAGAGAAGAAGAGTCAAAAGACCACAAAGGTTTTATAGGTTGGTATTTCATTTATTTCCAGCTTAGCAGCTTAAGAGAAGCATGATCAAAAGCAAATCCATAAGCAATAAAAGGTATATAAAACTCTGTCACTACCTTCAAGATGTTCATTGGAGAGGTTATGATATCGTGCAAAACAGCATAAGTTAAAACCTTTCCAACAAACTTGAGAGGAATTCACTGCAGAGTCAGTTGGTTTGGGTGCTTGCTTTTTCCTTTTCCACCATTTTACACTTTCATTAAACCCTTCAAGGGGCTTTGGATATGCATAGGCTGTAACATGTTAAAATGATTGAATACAAATTTCCAAAGTTCAACTCATCACGATTGCAATGACTGCTGTTGCAAAAAAGGTGAGATGGATAACTGGAGTTTACAGGAATGTGAGCATGTCTATGAAAGGTTATGTGTTTCCAATGTATGTTTTATAAATGAGGAAAATAAGATTAAAGAAAATAAAGATATGTTTGGAAGTTGGAAAGCAAGTATGAGAGGTAGTCATAAAGTTTTAATTATCACCTTGAAAAAATAAAGTTAAGTAATTAATTTTTTTTATTTGTTAGTAGGTACGTGTCTGAAGTTCTGGTACACATTTAAATCCCCATGCCACATCACCGTAGCATACTGCTAGAGGAGACAAAACAAAATGGCGCAGCACATTGATAAAGTAGAGTATCGTACAGTAATTGTTTCCTGCATTTAAAGGGGAACAACGCTGCAACAATCCATGCTGAGTTGGTGGAAGTGTACAGCATCAATTCACCATCATATAATGCAGATACTTTCAGTGTGGCCAAACAAGTCCGAAAAAGGCGAAGACCCAACCATTTTTGAACAAGATGATGCTGAGTGTTTTTTGGGACATCCAAGGTGTGGTGCTGGCAGATTATGTTTAGAAGGGGCAAACCATCACAGGAGCATATTACTGAAATCTCCTGACGAGTTTACGGAAGGCTATAAAGATGAAGTGTCATGGGGAAAGCTGTCCAAAGGGGTCCTTCTACTTCACGAAAATGCCCCAGCTCATTCTGCACAGGACACAGTCACACATACTACTTCTTTAGGCTATCAAATTTTGCCCCCTGTATTCCCCGATATGGCACCCAGTTACCTCTTCCTCTTTCTTTGGATGAAAAAACCATTGCATGGCAGGCATTTCCAGAATGATAACAATGTGATTTAAGAGGTGGAATATTTCCTGAACAGCCAAAATGCTGACTTCTACAACCAAGGCCTCCATCAAATCATCCAGTTTTGGGAAAAATGTGTTGCATTGAAGGGTGAATATTTAGAGAAGGACTAATACCATCACCAGTTTAATTTTTTCAAGGTGATCATTAAAACTTTATGACTACCCCTTGTATGGTAAAGCCAATATACAGCGTTACTCACTCACTACTGAACACTGAATTTGTTGCAATGATTCTAATTCTATTGCAATGAAAATGGCACAACTTGGAGTATCAATAATGTGCTTATCCATTGACTTATTGGTTGATTGTGTTTATTTGTATATTGAAAAAACAAGTTTGTAGAAAGACATGCATTACAGTTGAAATGCACTGGTATACCCTAGAAGAGTATGTGTTTATTATTTATGTGTATTGGAAGACAGACATAACACAGGCATGTTAAGAGCAGTTTGTAGATAGATTTGGAGATGACCAACATCCACCAAATAAATCCACCATTTAGGCATTATCAAAGAAATTTAAATTACATGAAAATTAACTGAACAGATATGCAGGAGGTAGAGAACAATGCCACATGAAATGATTGAGAATGTGAAGGATTGACTACTGACATTCCCTCTAAATCAGTCTGCTGACTTTTGCATGAAACAGGAATATTCCACAGTATTTGTTGGCATGCTGCAATAAAAGCAAAGCTCCATGCTTACCATTTCACTGTGGTGCCCAAATTAAAATAAACTGACAAATGGAAATGAGTATTTGCAGTTAAATGTTTCAAACATTTCTTCTAAATAGTCTGGCCATTCTGGTCAACATTTGATTCATGGACGAGGCATGATTTCCCCTGTCAGATACATAAATAATCAAAATTCCATATTTGGGCATGTGAAAACCACTATATGATGCACGAAGAGGACCTTCATTAAAAAAGATTGCTGTATGGTATGCAGTATCTCAGTTGCGAATAATTGGACCCATCTTCAATACAACCATTCAACAAATGAATAGCTTGAAATATTCAATACATTTATAAATCAACTGGATGATGAACTCTCCATGGGATATTTCCAACAAGGTGGTATAACTGCAATACATCAATCACTACATTGGCTAAAATTTAGTCCTTTTTCAGAGACTTCATCATTTGGCTGCTGCAGTCACCCAATCTGGCATCACCTGTTTTTGTTTGCTTTTTTTTTTTTGGGAGGGGGGGGGGGGGGTTGGGAGGTTGGGAAAGTTTATAAGAACAAACCATGAACTATAGATGCTTTGAAAGAAAACCCCACCACAGCATTATAGGCAATAAACACATTCTAGCAAATCTGGGTGCAAATGACAGATACATCCAGAATCTGTTGTAATGTCACCACATTTATGAGGTAAGTTGTCTTCAAATTTCATTGCAATATCTCCATTAGTATTGGAATTGTTACCAAATGTTAAAACAAATTCTCGGTTCAGTGGTGAATGGGACTCACTGTATAAAGAAAAGGAAGGGGTGAACAAACCAGAGAACAACAGAGCAAGAAGAGTACATTGTCTATCATTGGAAAAATCTACACAGGAATAATGGAGAAAGACTGTAGGAATGAGCAGAATCAAAAGGAAACTTGCCTAGATTTCAAGCAAATTTTAGGAAAGGTAAATAAACAATGGATAATATATTAATAATCCAGACAATAGTTAACAAGTATTTAAACAGACGTAGCGGAAGGATGTACATGTTTTTGCAGATTTTGAAAAAATATTCTACACAATTAACAGTGAAATGTTGGAAAGGAAGCTGTGGAAAAAAAAAAAAAAAAAAAAAAAAAAAAGGAGTACAACTTTGATTTTATTGATGGAATTAGAAAAATAAATGAGGGTATAGCATTTTGTATAAGATGCACTGAAATAGAATTACAAAAATAGCTGAACAAGGATGCATTATGTTTAATTTGTTTATAGATGATGTACATACTAAAAAGAGTTGAGGGAAAAAGTGGGCTTTGCCCTATATTAATGATTAAGGAGATACCAAGATTGTTGTATGCTGACGATCTAATGGTAGGGTCTATAACTCTAATAGGATTGCAAAGAACAATTAATAGAATACAGAAATTTTGTAAGAGTGGGGAATTATAAAGCTTTAGTTTTTAAAAAAGGAAATTACTAAGGAAAGTTGAACAATGAGATATGAATGAAAAATAACAGTAGTACAGGAATTTTGATTATCTAGGAGTAAAACTAAGTAATAATGGAGAATGAAAGATGATGGCAAAGGTAGAACTACTAAAGCAGGATTAAGAGTAACTAATTACAAATTGGATGTTTCTATTAAATGGTTAGAAAAGATGTTCGAAGTATTGGTATATGGTAGAATAAAAAATGTGTGCAATAGAAATATATGGAGGCTTCAGAATTAGGCAAAAATGTAGATCATCTGCAGAGAACTTTTGGAATTAATTAGGTCAATTTCAAGGGAAGTAGCACTGGTAGAATTAGGAAGAACAGGGAGGGGAAGGCATAACTGTAGAAAGAATTTTGAAATATTAGTACAGGTACCTTCAAAGAATGCTGGTCCTGTATCTTAGATTTATGGCATGTGAAAGAACCTCAAGCCTGATAAAGAGTCCTCTCATCAAACTTAAGCAGTCTTTTACATTCAATATAAAATGGGATGCTAAGAACTACAGCAATTAACACATTCTGGTCTGGGCCTTATTTTGACAGTTCTGCCCTTCTGACTGGGTGTTTTAAGGTTTTTTTAAAAAGTGGTAACTAATGAAATTCACTGCTTTCTTTTGTAGTTTTATTAATGAAATTTAAGCTAAATAATGAGTGTAAATACAATATTTTTAGATGTCACATAAAAATTTGAAAAAATAAAAATTAAATAGTGATTTTATAAAAATAAAAAACTCATACAAGCTAACTTATAAGAACAAAAAAATAATAACCGTGATTTTAATAGCTCACTACATTTTCTTCATTAGTTTGACGCTCCTCTTCTCAAAATATAAATATTGAAGAATTATACTACATATTTTCTTGAAGGGAAAATAATTGGGTAACAAAATACACAAAAACATTACATCTTTAATTTACTAGTAATACCTCACATTATCAATAAATTAAAATGTACAAAATTCCATAAAATATAATTTAACTCCTTCAGCATCATTTACACTCTCAAAAAATTGAAATAAATGTCGCGCATTTCTTCTTTGGTAAGATTATATATGCTTGCCTGTGCTAGCTATCTTTGCACCATGTATGCAGTAGGATCTGTAGACATACAGCTTTCAAACAAAACATACTTTCATTTGGCTATACTATGAATCCTGGGACTTAAGTACTTACAACATTGTAAGTCGCCATTAGGGTTGTCATCTCAAAAAAATTTGAGAGCACCTTGTGGTTCACTGGGAAATATGAGAGTCAGTTGAGAAATTCAATGCTATGCCAACATGTTGCCATGGTAGCTCAGTGGCAGAGCAACCAGCTAGATATCGGGAGATCCGTGGTTCAAATCCCAGCTATGGCATGGAATTTTTCAGTCTGACTCTACCTATCCAACTCCCTACACACGACTTGTGTGAAAAAACAATGATTCCAATATTTTCATTTGCTTTCTCATCTACCATCTAGTGGATTCTTTCGTTAATTAACACATCAGGCTACATAGCACAACAAATGAAATGCAAACATGGGCCATGCCATCGTATATTTTCTACACATTTTTATACTTCACTGCAAGCATAGCCCATCGTACATCGTGAGCATTATATACAGAACTGCGAGTATAGCCCACAGTTAGACCGGAAAGTGTCAAAGAGTGTCCATAAATAAAACTAAATTTTATTTTTATTTAAAAGAAAAATAGGGATATATTGAAGATATATGTGAATCAACAGAAGATAACTTCAATAAAGAAAGGTGGGTGAGTAGGAATAGAAAAGGAGATGGAAAAGAAGGATGGAAATATCCTCCAATATTTGGCAGCTATAGATAAAATGACAGATCTTGAAACATAATGAGATATAGAATAAAGAATATAGGAAAACAAGAAATCTG
Source organism: Hymenopus coronatus (assembly GCA_030762935.1). NCBI lineage: Eukaryota > Metazoa > Arthropoda > Insecta > Mantodea > Hymenopodidae > Hymenopus > Hymenopus coronatus. The sequence goes on along the minus strand of CM060897.1, from coordinate 69,532,561 downwards.
GGAAACCTTGAAAATAAAATCCTTAATTTATATTGAACAAGAAATTGGAGAAGAGAATGTTATGTTAATATATGTAGAATAGAAAAGGGAGACATGAGCTGGGTGAGAACAAGAGCAGGTTCCTAGAAGCATTAATAGGAAGAGAACTAGGAACAGGTATCATGAGGAGAAAAGGAGAATAAAATAAATAACTTGGTTAAATGTAAAGAGTTGGAGAATTTGAGGTGGGATGTCTGAGACTCGAAGCGGAATAACATGTGCAAGGACTGGTAACTATAAAAAATTAATAGTTAATAGAGAAAAAAGAGTTACAGTTATGGGCGAGTTTTCAAGGAAAATCAAAGAGAAATGGTAAAGGAAAATAAACAACAGCAAGAGAAGAGGTGCAGGAAGGGAGAAAGAAAAGAGAATGAGAAAAAGTGTGAATCAAAAAAGGGAAGGAAAATGGCTAGGTTGCCAGGTGCATCACACCCTTTAAAAGAAAGAAGCATCAAGACTCAATTTATACTAGAATGTACGCAGTTAAAGATCAGATAAATTGTGCATATATAAGATTTTTGTATGATGCTTAGTGTAAATAAATATTCAATGCAATAAATGAGGAAGCTTGCAAAAATATGTTTTTCAAGCAGATAAAACTAAAAGGACTGTAAAAGTATGTAGAGCATTATGGTTTTAGTGCATTTGTTCTAAGAAGTAAAGAAGGTATTTCCAGTATTTATTATTGTGGATATTTTAGAAAATAATACTATAAACTGTAATACATTATATAAAAGTTATCTTCAGTTTTGTGTCAATTTCAACCAGTATTAGATGTTGCTCAGTAGTGAAGCAGTTCATGTAAAAATCTGAAATTTTTATGAGGCACAATGCAAATCATCCATATTTTTGTAATTTAAATCAAAATGAAATGTGCCAACAACTTCCTTTTAACTCTTATAAAAGCATTTGAACTTTGTAACTGCACAAGTTCAATTAAAAATCATACATTTTTATGTGCCTGTATTTACATTGTAACCAAATATGAAATGTATTAACAAAGTGTTTCAAAACTCTTATACACAAAATTTCAACTCTGTTCATGCAGTGGTTTATGACAGAACAATGCTAACAACTGTTCTGCAGCAAAAAATATGTCTAAAAACAGTATATTCTCAAGCTAACACAGAATGCTGTAAAACCTGGTTTTTATGCTCTGTAGTTTATGTTTTTGATTAGAGCTAGTGCCAATAATTAAACGCTAAAATTTAACACAATATTAAAGTAATTTGAAGTGAATGTAAATTCTGTTTTATCAAAACCATAAACTTAGAGGTTTGCACAATCAAATTGTAAGAAAATGCTGATTTTCATCTATGAACATAAAATTGATTTTTTTTTTTCATGTTTCAATTCAAGATTAATTAATACTTATCATTTGATTTTATATACATTGTTTAAAAAATTGGATTCCTACACAAACACCTCACTAATATTTTTTGTCTATGCTACATCAAACAATATGTTGTAACTCTGTGTTAAACTGATTAACATACTAATAAATTAAAATTGCCACACTCATGTTAAGGCATTTAAAAAATGTTAAAAGTTGGAAAATAGCTATCCTAATTCAAGCTGCTAACAAAAGATTGCTATACTTGTAGTTTTCTAACAGAAGAGTCCTGTGTCATAATGATTTTGAAAACATCTAAGCAGGGGAATTTTTTAAAGTGATACACACAGTCCAAAGTGGAAATGAGCAGGGGTCGTAGAAGAAATGTAAGAGAATACCAATAAAATTGCCCCTTTCTCTTATGCTATAAGTGTTAATTATACTGAGATGCTATTGGCACTTTTCATTTAATTTTGAGTTTCTCCTCAAGATTTCCAAAGCAAATACTCCAAGAAGCAGACAGTATTTTTATTGCGCTCTACTTGATCCTCTGCTTCAATGTAGAGTCCTTCACCAGTTTTAAACTGTTCTAAATGCTCTTTGCACCTGGCCATTTAGTGTTGTGTTTTGTGTTAGTACAAAATTGGCACTTGGACTTGGAAACAATATTTTGCAATTACATTCTTCAAATATTTTCTTCCAAGTTGCATCTTTCTCCTTAAAGTGAATCAGACAGTTTCTTTACATTTGATAATTTTATTATAAGGAGCCATTGTCACACTATGTTGCAGGTTGAGCTGCAAATTTCTACGGTGAAAATACATCAAAAACAAAAATACCCACTTTCTCTCCTATATGGTTCCTATTTGTGGGAAAAAAACTAAAAAGTTTGTGGTGGCTGACTTTAGATCTGTCTTTCACTCATCGATTAGCTGCCTGGTAGTATGCTAGGCACTGATAATGAATTTTGCCTGCGCAGAGGCTACAAGATCTGCATACAAAATCATACTCCAGATAACTTATAGCCAAGAGTTCATTTAGCAAAAAGAATATCAGTTGAAGATATGTTTAATTTTTTTCCGCATTAATGGGTGCCTCCAAGAAAGAGATAATAAGAAAAAATGAAGAGAGAAAAATTGCTAATTTTTGAAGTTCTTTTGTTTATTACTTTCTCTACATGCACTATGTGCATAGCGTATAGAGAAGATATTGTATTTCATCCAAAAATTCAATATTGAGATTTCACCAGAAACACACATTTTAGGGTCCCCTGAATTCAAAAAAAAGCATTTTTAGAAAAAGTCTGTGCCCTGTGTGTGTGTGTGTGTGTGTGTGAGGACATGATAACTCAAAAATGAAAAGTTGGTAAAATGCCAAACTTGGTATTTAAGTTTAATATCTTTCAGGGTTGTGACACTAAGTTTTTGAGGAAAATTCCCTCACCTCAAACTACCTTTTACATTAAAAAAATTTCAAAAATTTTAATTTTCTCAAAAATGGCTCTAATGATTTTGAGTAACATCCTGTATATTAAAGATATTTACATGAAAAATAAACTGCCTATCTCAATTTTCTAGGAATAGCCTCTGAAGACCTCTTTATCTTGATGAATTTTGCTGAATTTTGCAAAACTGGTAAATCGTAAGAGACAGATAAAAGCTTATAACAGAAAAAAATGTAGATCTCTTTAAAACCCACAATTTACATCATTTACATTTTTTTCGTGGGGTTGACCATTTTTTATACATTACTTATTATTGGTTTCAGTTTTAAAATAAAACTTCTCATATGGGAACTTGTAAACTTCAGGCAATGTAGATTCTTACATATAGAAGTGGATTTCAACCACATGGCAACCAGATTTTAAAAGATTTGACTATAGCTTCAGTCTAGTGTTCTCCCTTATTTTCCTTCTATTTACAAAGAAAGTAATAAACACAATAATTTCTGTTAAGTTTATCTTAATTAGTATGAATTAGATAGAAGAATAAGCTTTTTAACAATAATGTTACAGAGATATAGAGAAGGTCATGTGAATGGAACACATCAAATTTTAGTTTTTAAATATTTATTAGTGAATCACTCTAATTTGTAAATAACTTGAGCCTATGGGAGAGAAAGTTGCAACACAGTTGTTTCTATTTTCAATCTACTTTCACTAAAAAACTCCAGCTCAATCGTTACCATTAATGTGATTATGCTCCCTTATTAGTAAGAACTTATAAAATTAACTCCTTTTTGAGCAGTGAAAAACTAGTTTCTCTACACCTAGGGTTTTTAGTGGCATCTCTATTCTAGTCTTAAACAGGAAAATCACACAAGTCTATAAAAGTAAGTATTTGTATGTTACTGAAACAGAGAGACCTGCTATGCATACATAAGTACATCAGAAAGTCAGAAGCTATACAACCTTCTTGAAAATTGTTGCTTGGGATTGTCTTAACATTACAAAGTATTAGCTAACAATCATTTGTTAAAGCTTGATGAAATGCAAGGATTTTAACATTATGATGAACTACTTCTATCAGTTCTGTTTCTTCAAGGTATTTCCAATAAGAAGGTGTAAATGCAAAGTTTACCTATCTCTAAAGAAACACAGTTTTACCTAGAAAACTATTTCAAACTGTTGATGATTCTGTGAACGCTGCTTTTATTAGCATTATTTTCTTTTAGATTTACCTGGATAAAACTATTTCAAACTGTTGATGATTCTGTGAACGCTGCTTTTATTAGCATTATTTTCTTTTAGATTTACCTGGATATCACTTGGATAGAATATACCCCATTAAAGAACACATTTTCCATCAGGTGTTCATTTTTATCCATGAAATGTTGCCACCAATGTCTTAACTGATGAAGCAAATTTATGTACTTTCCCTCTGGTAACATGAGATTCTACTGAATATAATGACATACAACTTGAATACTCTCTTACAACAGGTGTTGATACTTAATGATTCACAGCATTCCTCTTTGCAGTGATATAAATCATGTTGCTCCTATGCTGACATCAGTATGATAATAACATCCCACCACCAACACAAGTTTCAAGTTGTGTTCAAGTTCAAGTTTTCAAGAAAGAACAGAGCAATGTTTGATTCATTACTGTGATGGGAGGGCATGAAACGGCTAGATGAATTAGCAGCACAACCACATCTAGAGCACTGTGGTTTGCTTTTTTTTCTGCAAACCATTACTGCTCTTTCTAGTTAAGATCATTGTTTCTAAGTAGAGATCCCTGTGATAGTTTTTTCTTCTGGAAATGAATACTGCTCCTTCATGGTAGAAAACATTATAGTTTCATTGTGAGCTCACCAGTATTGTATATGAAATAAGTATATCTAAAATAAACAGCTGATGTATGTTGATTCAACATCATTAAGAGAAGGGGAAAATAAAAAAAACAAAAACAGTTCTGGGTGGAATACAATACCTTCTCTACCTACAATGTATGTACAGCCTTGGACAAAAAAAAATTTATCATTCCCATATTCCATGTGTCGATTGAAGAGCTTCATATATCTTCATAAAAACTGTGCTCACAATGCACACAAAGGAACTGTACAATGGTCTATGACTGACAGGCTATAGTTAACTTATGAGTACTGAAAGCAGATCACAGAACAATGCTACAGTGTCTAAGAAGGTCTTGCTTCCACTAATAAATTCCTTGTGCTGCTTGTCATTTTTTTATGCCTGTTAATTTTATGACTGGATATGTAAAACATAATATTACATTAATATAACTTTGCCATCTGAAGTTACAGCTAATCGATGCACTCAAAAACATAATTCAACAAATGCTCATGTTAAATAAATAAAAAATATGTGTAAATAAAATATTATCTTCTAAAACTAAAACACAAAAATAAGCATAGTTAATATAGGGTATATGAGCCTTCAGCCTGTATAACTGCCCTCAATCTTTGGGGCATAGACAAAATTAAATGCCTGCAGTAATGTGGACAAGACACCAGGCTTTTTTAATTTGTACTCAAAACCCATCTTTTGTCCATCTACAGGTAAATAGGGGCACAGCTCCCTTTTTATCTCAGCCCACACATTCTCAATAGGGTTCAAATCTGGTGGACAGGGAGGCCAGTCTACCACTCTGATATCCTGTCTCTCTGAAAACCAATTTGAAACCTTTCGAGATGTGTGGATAGGATGATTATCTTGTACAAATTTAACAATTCCATTAGGATGTCATCCTCACAAAAGGAATCAAAATATTATTGAGTATTACCATGCACTGTGTACTGTTCAGTGTATCATCAAGCTGCCACAGCACACCTAGACTGTCCCAACATGATATAGTTATGCGACCATGTTGGAATTGTGAAGCTACATATTTTGCATCATATTGGGAACCCTTTGGAAGAGAGAAATAACCTTTCCTTTACATGTGGAAGAAAATATCACATCTGAGAATACCATGCCATTCCAGCTGTGGTTGGCATTTTATTGGATTGGTTTGTGAAGGGTGTGTTGATTTGGATTGTGAAGGATGTGTTGAGTAAAAAAAAAAGTTTCTATCTCCCAAAAAATCAAATTTGCTCGAAATTGGAATCCTAAAGGTGTCTCAAAACACTGGTTTCCTTAACAATACTTTTATTATTTTTTCATACTATACTGATGCCATTTTTTTCATTGAGAGAAAACTGTTCATGCCTGATGAGTGTGCTCACCACTTGCTTTTGTGTGCAGCATATTGCAGTTCGGTAGAATAAACCTTTAAAGAAGCATCACAATAACTATCATATTATTAACTGTATCAAATGTTATGTATGAAATAAGTAAGTCTAAAATAAATAGTTGCTATGTGTTGATTCAACATCATTAAGAAAAGGGGGGGGGGGATTGCTACATACTAGAAGCAAACCTGTGACCCTCACCAGAGTAGTAATCTACATTTTGTCACAGTGCTACAGTGAGCACACATGATGGAAGGTGGCAAGTTTAGTAATGCTATACAATATAAACTGTATTTTGTATCATATTTTTAGTTAATATTGGTATTTTGTTGTTGAAGAAACTTAAGTTGCTGCTGCTACACAATTGTATCATGGATGGAATACTCCAGGCGCTGTGCCAGGTAAGACTTTGGTATTTTCATTTCTAACACAGGTACTTTTTGAACTGTTCTCATAATGTTTTGAAATTCAGGGAAAGGCAATGTCATGGTTTTATCATGCCTAACTTATCTTATCATAGATTTATATTAGAATGGCTGATTAGTTTGTACTTTTTCCTTTTGTCTTTGCTTTATTCCTACTTTGCTCCAATTATAAGGTTTAAATTTAAACAGCCCACTAAACACTTACCTTTAAGACACCGTATCATGAAGCCAAATGGAAGTAAAGGATCCATTAAACATAACAAACGTGATGGAGAGGGCACAAAAGATACCAGTACTGGCACATATGCCAGAAACAGAGCACTTGGTAGCTTGATTCCCAGTTCAATACATTTCATAGTGACTCCAATGTTGAGATTTGCTCCTGCTGAATCTCCTGTAGCAATAAATTAAGGAAGAATTTGAGTTAGTCTATGTTACATTTATGTGATGTACTCTTTATTGTAACTATGTAATATTACATAAATGTCACTAATCTAATTTCCAGGTAAGGAATTGAAATAACCATCATATCTCAAGTGCTTTATATACTTCATAAGCTTTGTACTGTTTGAAATAAGTAGGAGTCACCCCTGCAGCTACAATACAGTAGGGCTGCCAACCTTTTACAAAAAAAACAAGGGATCATGGAAGCCTACAAAATCAACATTTCAAATAGCGTTTTCTACAGACTTTATTTCTTTTTGCAAAGATTCATTCAATTGTACATACATAAGGAATTCTTTACAATTAAAATTAAAATTCACTGCTATTTGCAGCTCTGCTTTTAAAAGCTTGGTGGTACATTTGCTGTACAACTCTATCTACTTATGGTTCATTAGGGAAAAGAATTCTTTCTACCACAGCATTTGAACCAGGAATGCTTAGTACAAGCCCAACTATTTTCAACAAAATTGAGAACCTGAACATTTTTTGGCTCTCAAGGCACAGAAAACATTAACCCACTTTCTAATATGGCAGTGCTGCTCCACAAATAAAATTCATACTATTTTTAGAATTGTCTACACATAAGGTTTTAGGTTTACAAGATTTTGCACTATAGACTTTGTGAACATTTTCATTTTTTCATTTAAACAATTTTTATTTCATTGTAATATATTCTAATTTTTTGTTTTGATTGGTCTAGTTTAAGTAAAACTTGCATTGCAGTTCCGGTATACAGAGAGAACAAAATGCTTTGAAACAAGTAGCTTTCACAGGACAAATTCAGGAATATGTTTCTTCCTAACATGAACAGTAAGTACACATGTTTTTATTTATTTTTTTTCTTGGGGGTGATTTCATCCTATCTTCATCGCTACTCATATTAAAATAAGAAATCACAACCTCTGAATCTGAATCTCTAGCTCTTAGCATAATGTGTTCCTTCCTCCAGTTTCCAGTTCACCTTCCGGCAGAGCAAATTAGAAATGTAAGCATTTTTGCTGGTTTACTTGTTTACCACAGGACCAGGAAAACCATGATGTGTAAGGAGAAATAAATTATGTACATTAACTACTATTGTAATAGTTAGAAAAATACTGGATAAATTTGAAATAATATGGGACATGGGATCTGACAAAAAAAATAGCCAAAATATAGGATTCCCCAGGAAATACAGATAATTGGCAAACCAACAGTACAGTCTTATCTGTACTGCTGAACTGGCAAGCCTTAATATTTTATTTTAGACAAAAAAAAAAAAAAAAAAAATAGAGGTAGGTCAGGACTGTAAAGAGTTTGAACCTGGAAACATGACTCCTCCAGATTCTCAGCATTTGAAACTGCAGTTTGTGCTGGTGAACAAGAATAACTTAGATCCAGAAAATCCACAGAGTACTGATATTAACTAATGACAAGCTCTATGCACAGAGTGTTTCTATGTTTCAGACAGGTCAGCCCCCACTCCAGCTGCAGCCAGGATGGAGCAACAAATTACAGATGGTGCCTCTTCTTTACTGAATGAGACTGTTACCTTATTCCCTCTTACCAGAGCCTGCATGTCAGCACCAAGTTCTAGGTCCTGGCCTGGGTTCGATGCCAAGTCCAGGTCCTAGCCCACTGACTGCGAGAGACACTCTCTTATGTTAAGGGCATCTTTATGTAGTCACCCACAAATCTCAGGTTGCTATGACGGTACCTGACTTAACCTTTACCACAGCTTCTTAACCATCCCCTAGGCAGCAGCTCTAGTGCATGGTAGGGGAGGCAATGCAGATCCCTTTCTGATGGAGGAGGGGCCACCCATATTAAAAAAAAAAAAAAATGAACAAGAAGACCCGGAGATGTGGCTTTCTAGCATCAAACTTTCAAGTACCAAAGGTATCTTCTCCTATAAAGGGACTATGGTCACAGTTCTAGGCTGGCTCACAATAACTGAGAACAAAGACCAGAATATAAGTATTATAATGTAACCATTCATGGTTTATGGAAGCTTTTCCGAGTCCCAGGAATGGGAAAGAAGCCTTGGTCAAGTCTTAACTTTCTTGTTCTTGTTCCCAAGGACTGCATATTAGACTCTTCTGTATAGAAATTATTCAAGGCTGCCTGACATGACACAGCTGCTAGTTAAAAACTGGGAAAATTAAACATTTTGGCAAATATGCATCCAAACTCCCTCAGATTCATTATGCCTTGGTTCCTCCAACTAAAGTGTCACTTATACTTTATTTGTATACAACTCAAAACTGGCTGTTATTACAAAAAAATAAAAATAATAAAAACTGATATGCTCACTCATATAGCTTTCTCTACCTATTCTGTAACAAACTACAAGGGTTGTCTCAACAATAAGATACACTACTTTTTTAAAAAATAACAAAACATTCAAATATTTAAAAAAAGGAGGGCGTATTTAAAAAGCTGCACTCAATAATTATTTTTCTACATAATCGCCTTGAATCTCAATATAACTGTGGTAACAGCTTTTTTTATTCCAGTGTCAAACCAATCTTCCACAACTTTCACCTTTTTTTGGTACTGGTTCATCCTTTTCTTTCCATAATTACTCTGCCTTTTGGGTTTGGGCATTCAGTGATGGATCCATATCTCATCCCATTCACTTTTCGGTGGAATAAACCCTCTCCTTCATCCCCCTCCCCCCAAAAAAAACTTGCAAAATTGGTATTCAGTGTCAATTTTCTGCTGGTGGTGTTCTGATAATATGTGAGGAACCCATCTTGCTCTCACTTTTTATAACACAGATCTTCAGAAATAACCCTACGAAGTGTTGCACAGCTTATTTGAATGCTCAGAGGAAGTTGAAACAGAATTTCATCAAGCAAAAGACACTGATCAGTGTTTATGACCCTTCAGATCTTGTCAATATTCAGACTACAGGAAGTGAAGGGTTGGCCACTTTGTTGTTTATCATGTAACACTGTTCTTGCTTCAATGATTGATTGATGCCACTGAGATACCATTGGTCTTGAACATAACATCTTTATTGTATACACTACACCACTCGCAATGAACTTCAGTCGCAGGTTTACTTTTTACAATCCGAAAACGAATAATAGCTCAAACTTTGCAATCATGGAGCAAGTGGAGTCTCTGATTGTTAGTGAAACTTAAATGTCCAAAGTGGTAAAGGTAGATGAATAGGAATTTTACAGTGCTGCCACTACACCCAGACAAAGGTCCTCTGTGAGTCCAGGAGTTTTCCTGTTTACTGTGCGGACTTAAAAAGTTTAGCATAACTTACTTTTAAGATGTTCCTTATATTCTTACAAAAGCTATTCTTCTTATCTATTTGATGCTAATTAAGATAAACATTAACAAAATGGTCTTATTGCTCACTTCCTTGAAGGAAAATAAGAGTGTCTTCTAAGCTAAAATAGTCAAATCTTTAAAGAGCTAATTGCTATGTAAAGATATTGAGCTTTTGTGCTGTTTGCATAACCATCCAAACCCAAACTATTCTTAGTCTGTCTCACATTCAAGAGGCTGAGAGTTTGAATCTCGCTTAGGGTAAGCTACCCAAATAACAATTTTTCTTGGGCTTTCCCTTATCCTGAGAAGACGAATGTCGAGTAATTTTAAGCTCTATGGACCCCCAAATCATTTGAGCATAATTTCACCAATTTCATTCATCATCACATATGATCAACAGGATAAGGGATGTTAAACTACAAAAAACTAATCTTAATCCAACATGAAATTTAAAGATAAAGCTAAAAATATCCTTCATGCCACGTTCTTCTTATGTAATTAAAATTTGTATGTTTCAGGAAAAACAGAATGAGTTTGACTTTATTTTAAGATAAGCTGTTACAGGTGTTTAGTACATACCTACAAGGATTATCTTCTCTGCAGTAGAGCCGAGAATATGAGCATTATTAATTGCCCAACAATAGGCATATAGCACCTCTTCTAGAGCACGCGGAAAAGGAGCATTGGGTGCAAGAGAGTAGTCGACAGACAAAATAGGTACACCAAGCTGCACTGCCCAGTCTCTCAGGTACATTTCATGAGAACGTGAACTCTGTGCAACAAAACCACCCCCATGACTGTGCACAATGAGCCCTGGTGAAGGTGGTAGCACTGTCCCATTTCTCTCCTTAACATCACCAATCTGAAATTATAACAAAAACAAAGCTCCTTGACATGTAAGTCATCTTTTATATTTCTTTGTCAAGTCCTTCTGTGGATATTTTCAATGCTCTAAAATTCTTACCTTTGCACAATGTTTATGATTAGCATGCAGAAAAATATGAAAAAAGTGTTCACATTATACTCTTATACCCAAAATATAAAAAATGTGATGATGTAAATGTACTTGCTCTACAAATTTTAACAAACAACCCAAGAATTGAATTTGACATTGAATAAGCAGCCATCTTACAATATGAAAAATTAATCAGACTACCTTATAATGACTGGGAAAAAAGAAAACAAATAAACCTAAAAACTCAACAAAGTTTCCTTACTAAAGTCAAAGAAATCAAACATAGATTAAAACTTTCTTGCATAGAAGAAAACATACAAACAAATATTAACCCATTAAAACTATTTGATATTGAACACTATCTACACTTAGCTGAAGAATTTACAAAATTTGAAACCTCTTCATATGTTCTGAAACAAATGACACTAGAAATAATAAATTTAAGATAACTCTACCAAGGAATGGCTACATGTTTATACTGACAGTTCCAGCTTACCAAATAATAGTGGTACTGTGAAGGTGCAATATACCCTCTCTTCTCTTTCTATAAAAGATTAAGTTTAAATACACAAATTTTGATGGAGAGATTTCTGCAATACTTCAGAGTTTACAAAGTCTACTATATCATATAAATAAATTTGAAAAAGTTGTACTATTATCTGACTCTAAAGCAGTTATAATACCCATAACATCTGATGTAACACCTAATAACCTAAATATTGCAGAATGCTGCAACATCTTAAAACAACTAATAAATTTAAATAAAAGATTAATACATCATGAAGAAAAAGAGCCATATCATGAATTTTGATTTGCCACCTTACAGCAACCTCTGGAAGTTCATAGATCCAACAACAGATGCATCCACAATTAGTACACCACCACCCCCATTGTTGCCGCCAACGAAGAAAGATTTAGTCGGAATTAAGGGTTGAAAATGGGAACAACTGTTATCCGAAACCGATCCCCAGTAAGTAAAAATAAGTGATGTTTGTGTTACAAAAATCGACTCATTCTTTTATTTTTTTATTTTTATTTAAAAGATTAATACTTCAATGGATACCAGCACATTGCAGAATACAGGGTAATGACATAGCTCACTTTCTAGCCAAGAAAGGTAGTAAAATTATATCAAATTCATCTGATTGAATAAGTTATCACTCTATCAGAAGAATATTATATCAACATATAATAAAAAAATTAAAGAAGATAATGTATTATAATCAAAAGGAAAACCATGGGAAAATTTATGTAATAACATGACCAGAATCACTACAATACCAAGAAAATCCTTGTAGCAACTTTTAGACTCCTGCCATTTATTCAACATTGGTATAGTGAGATCTCCTCTGTGTCCTTTCTATACACTTAAAGAAGATATGGATGGAAAACACCTACTCCACTGCCTAACCTTTAGTCAACATGATAACATAACATCAAAATACTGGAATGTAAGAGAGCAAATGGCTTTACTGCCAACTGCTCTCAACATTAGATACCAACCAACCAACTTTAGAGTTCTGATCCCTCAAAGCTTGTATTCACAATGCTGAACAAATATTTTAATTCTAAGAACATTGTGGTAAATGCTGAAAATGAAGGTCTTATGAAAACTGTCTCAACTGCTGCTTCTAGAATGTAATCACTCTGTGCAGTAACAATTATGAAATGCCTACAGACAATGAAATTAGATAACCCTGAATTGCAGTTGCTGCTCTACAAACAGTATGGATTCTGTGTTCCAACGTGGACAGTGAACAACTATTTTTACAGTACAGTGAGATTTTGACTGACTATGACACAATCTAAGCGAAGAAAATTTGGAACTCATAACCACGCTATCATTTGAAGTGTGACTCAGTGATCCACTTGGTAAATATGTTTCATAGTGATTGATAGAACTGTAATTAATATGCAAGTAAAACCGTATCACAATTCTTGATAGTTTATATATTTAAAAATAACAGACTGTTTTCATGACTTGATACATAAAGTGTTTGCATTTAAAATAACATATAAAGTGATTTTCACTAAAACCAAACTTTTAAAATGATGCATTGCAAAAATTATCTTTATTATACTAAAACCCACTGAAAAAGAACACTGAAAACCATAAAAAATAACACAAAATTTTCCTGTTCCCAGACATAAATTATGGAACACCAGAGCATGTAGAAAATGTGAAATATTATAGGAGAGAATATAAATTATATGGACGATGAATACCATCTGAAAATCGTGCTTCATGTAATATTTATTAAAGTGACATTTGTATCATGTTTCACACTCATTACTGCACACTAAAGCACAGCAGAGCTTATATACCCGCTATCAAGGCCCTTAGTATAGTCCCCTGCAACATTCACAACATGCTGCCAAAGATGTGAATTTATGCCCTAATCCTCCAATATATCTGCAGTTCTGTTTTCATTTGACCCATACTAAAATTTACTATAACCTCTGCAAGATTTCTTTTGAAAATGCATAATTTTCTCAATACAACTAATAGTTATTTAAAAAGAATCCTTTTATAATTGGTTTATTTACTTCATATATATTCTCATATGAGTTGCCTAGCAATAGAAACTGTGAGATTCATTTGAAAACTTTATGTTTGAGTGTTTGAGCCAGATGATATTCATGTAGTACTAATAGTTGAATCTTCCCGCTAACTCTGAAAACTGAAATTCTGAGCCCATCACACAATAATGAGAAGGAAAAAATGGTTGTTTTCTGAAAATAATTTAATGCTTAATATTTCTACAAAATACTACAAAATTAAACATGGGGTGTAGTATACTGCAGCATTAACTACTCTTGGGTATAAGTCAGACGAACATTTTCTTATAACATCTTTATCTGAATATAGGACGACCTAAATGCAAGACAACTCCCATTTTTCAGAACTTAGTTTTGGAATTTAGCATATCATCTGTATAAAAAGAAGACAACTTAATTTGAAATATAATTTGTGTTATATATTCGGACCAAAATAAGGGAAACTTAAGCTGAATTAAGTCTTTTTTTTTAAATTTTTTTTCTTTATTTGAATTTGTGCCAAAATTTATGCATTGGATGGGAGAGAGGGAGAGGGTAGAATGGAAATTACGTACCAGCATGTGTGCAATTAGAGGTGATGGTAACGGTAATGCAGCATTAAGCATAACAATGATAATGGACAACATTTTCTATTTAGGCAACATGCTTAATATAACACACTGTTGTAAAAAGTTTTATCTAAATTAATAATTTGAATTTGTGCAGATAAACTGCATTTTAAGTGGGAGAGAGATGGAGAGTGAGGTACAGAAATGTACGGCATGTGTGCAGTGGGAAACAACGGCAACGGCAGCCAAAGAGTATCTGTTACAATGATGGCTAGGATTTTCTATTTAGAAAGAAAGAAAAAGAAAAAAGAAAAGAAAAAAAAGCAAGAAAAAAAAAAACCTAACTCGAATTTGCACAGAAGTTCAAATTATGAATAGGAGGCAGAGGAGGAAAAATGGAAATGTACCCCTGTATCTGTGCATGGCGGTGATGGTTACAGCTTTGCTGTAATAGCAATGAATTTGATTTTCTATTTAGAGAACATAACCAAGTATAACACATTGTTTTAATAACTTTTACCGTGGTTTTATCTAATTCGAATTTGAGCATAAATTCATGCTGTGGGCAGCAAAGAGAAGCAGAAGAGCGAATGGAAATTGGAAATGCGCCACTGTATGTGCAGCAGGAGGGGGGAAATGTGCAGCTAAACTTCTCTCTCTGCTTGAGTGCACATTATGCACAACCACTGATACAAAAGAAAGACTTCTATTTTTACTTTCTCTAGCCCATATATATATATATATATATATATATATATATATATATATATATATATATATATATATATATGTATATATATATATTGTACATGGCAGATAGAGAAGGTGTTATATTCCAACCAAAAATTTTATGTCAAGATTTCACTGGAAGTACATATTTTGAGACCCCCTGAATCAAAAACAAAGTTTTAGAAGCATGTCTCTGTGTGTGTCTGTGCTAAAAAACAAAATATTGATTAAATACAAAACTTGGTATTTAAGTTCAGTATCTTCCAAGGATGTAACATGAAGATTTTAAAGAAAATCCCCCGAACCCCACCTACCGTTTACATGGAATATTTTTCAAAAATTTTGATTTTCTCAAAATGGTTCTAACAATTTTTAAAATAGACTGCCTCTATGGTTGAGTGGTCAGTGAGCTGACTTCTCACCCGGGATTCCCGGGTTCGATTCCCGGCTGGGATGGGGATTTTTTTTTAACCAGAAGTATTCCCTATCCCACACAGAGTCAGGAAGTATGAATGTGAGAGTAAATGTGAATGTGTTTCACAACATAAAAGTGATTAACCTAACATCCTAAACCTACAGTAATATAAGTTGTTTCACAAGTCAAAGACCTCGATATGACCATTGAAGTTAAAGGGGGTCATACAAATGAAATAAAAAAAATAAAAAAAATTATAAAATACATGAGATATTTTCATGACAAACAAAATATATATCTTGAATTTTCTAGGAATAGCCTCTGAATTATTCTTCATTCTCTAGGAGTTTTATATAGCTTTTGTAAACCTTAAGAAATAGGCGAAAAATTACTACACAAAAAGAATGTAGATTCTTTAAAGTTCGAAGGCTTTCACGGCCGGTGTTAGAATCACTTGTAGAAAACAAAACTGGGCTTGTAGGCCGTGGTCCACTGGGCTTCTCCCTTCGTTCCCCAGACGTTTCGCCTGCGTCTGCGGCAGGCAGTAGCGACTAGTCGCTACTGAGAGACCACGGAGATGTACACGCCACTGATGATGCCTGCCGCAGACGCAGGCGAAACGTCTGGGGAACGAAAGGAGAAGCCCAGTGGACCACGGCCTACAAGCCCGGTTTTGTTTTCTACAAGTGAATGTAGATTCTCTTAAAAACATATAATTTATATCATAAACATTTCTTTTTATAGAGTTAACAGTTTTTGAGATATTCCAAGTTACTGGTTTCAATTTTCAGTACTTAAACTTTTCTCCAATGGGAGGACATCTTTCTTTTTGTCTCTCTTTTAACTCCTAGCAAGCCAAAGATAACTGAATTTCAATTGTTTCGCATAGCGACCAGTTTTTAAAGGATTAGACTATTGCTTTAGCCTGTGCATTACCTTATTTCCCTTCTACTAACAAAGAAGCACATAATAAGACCAATTCTGGTAATATTTATCTTGATTAGCATAATGTAGATAAAAGAATCATCCTTTGTATGAAAAGCTTGTTTGTGGAACAGCTAGAGAAAGTCGTGTGAATGGAACAAATCAGACTTTTATTTTAGTCTCAGAGAGAAATCTCTTTTCTAATAGCAATGCATTTTGGCCCATTAACAGAGAACTTTTCGGTGCAAAATGAGGGCACAAAATCTGCTTCAAATATCAAGACCTTGACAATAATCTACCATTTCTTCTATGGTTCATCCCTGCCATACCTGTGATGTTTTAAACTTACTTTTTGCTGCGTGATATTTAGATATTTTTTAAAATTGTTCCATGTAGTTAGGGGTGGGGGGATTTTCATGAAAATCTTTGTGATGCATCCTTGGAAGATACCAAACTTAAATACCAAGTTTGGTATTTAACTGTCTTTTCGTTTTTAAGCTATGCTGTACACACGCACGCATGCACACACACCCACCTACCCACCCACACCTATGGACTTGTTTCCGAAAATGCTTATTTTGGACTCAGGGGGTTCTAAAATATGTATTTCCAGTGAAATCTCAACATCAAATTTTTGGGCGGAATACAATAACTTCTCTATCCCTATGTATCGTACATTGTACATACAGGGCTAGAGAAAGTAATATTCTATTCATACGTATCACTGTTCCAAAACACCCTTTCATAAAATTGTTACATGGTCCTTTATTTGGATAAATACAGTAATATTGAAATTTTATAGCTTTTGGGCTCTATAATATAAGAGAATTTCAGTAGAGGTTTCAATTGAATACTTACCATGCCTTCTCGTCTCACAGCAGAAAGCAGACGAACGTTTATAGGGGCAGGACCAAGATGAGCTGTGGGAATAGGTATTGATATTTTAGTACCATCAGGATTCTGATGTTCCAACTGTTCGGGAGGAATGGAGATTACTTTGTTGACAGCAACAGCTGGACATACCATTGCTGGTAGACGACTCATCAGCTCTGAAAATATATAGTATCTTATTTACTTATTTCAAATTTATTTGTGCCCAAGCAAACATTTTCACTGTTTCCTTGAACTACTCCCCCTAAAGTGTTCAGTTTTTCTTTGAAATAAACCTATGAATTTCATTATACAGCACTGAAACACATTATTAATTTGTTGTTTCTAAAAATAACTATACCTTTAAGTATTTTACTGATAAAAATATAGCTTGAAGAACAAAACCATATATTGTAAATAATTATTTCAAGAACAACTTCAAATGCTCTTTTAGAACAGCTAGCTTGAATCATTAGGCCAAACATCAGCAACTGGCAATCCTCTGTGAAATTGTTACTATAATTTGCCAAAAAGAAAACAGATTAATGTAAACTCATATGAATTTGAAGACATCTTAGGATTTATTATATTATTATATTATTTATTATCCTATCTTTATTATCTTTAAAAGAACCTTATATTTTAGGAGATCCTATTTTCCACGGACAGTGTTACTAATTCTATTCTCTGTGTGCATGCGTGTGTATGTTTATCATGATCTTAGGAGAGGATGCAGAATTGGAAGTACAGCTGTATTTAGACTGGTGCGTTGGTGGCTTGGGAAGCAACTCACTGTCAGGTAGAACTGCCAAGTTTTCTAACTGAAAATAAGGGAGATTTCAAGAATGGTTTTCCCGACACCTTGACATAGCCTCTCTGTTCTGCGGCCATCATCTTCTATGATTTTACTTGCTTTATAGAACCCAAACAAACAAAAGGAGTGTTCCTCTCTTCAATTAAAATATTCAAGTGAACGAGACGCATGTTAGCATTGCTACCAACATCTAATTAAAAGACTACTGCCAACATTGGGAAAAAGGAACTACCACTTCGATATATCGCATATTCCAAATATCCTTCTAAAACCAGAATTCATGGCAATGAATGAAATACGGGAGAAATAGTCCAAAATACTTGAGCCGGGAGACTCAATAAAATAAAGCTGAAATAAGGGAAAACCTGGGAAATACAGAAGACCTGTCCCTGCTAGCTTTAGATCAGCACACGCTCGCCCTCAAATTATTCCTGTGCAGTAGAGTATTATTTTTAGGATTTGTGATTTTCAGAGGTGCTTTGGATAACCCAAATTGGATTAACTGGGGTTTCACTGTACCTTATCATCAGAGATATTAAAAATGTTGTCCTTCTCTATCCACACATTTCTGGCAACTTTTCAGGAAACTTTTATTCACACTGGAGAACTTAATAGCCGAAATTGAGTGAATTTCTTGCCTGAGTTTACTTTTAGCTATTATAAGTTATTGAAACTTTTTGCATACACCTTAATTTTTATGTGATGATTAGAGTTGGGTAAATGTCGTAACTGCATTTTTCAAAATAATAGATTAATTGATCCACATTGAATGTTCTTCTCTAATCATGGTTTATATAGCTAGCTTTGTCACAAAATAACAGATATTGGAGTACAGAGAATCTGATTTTTAAACACCAATTACCTTGTATGAAATGAGAATTGGTGTGCAATAAAGATATACAGAATAATAGGATCTAAACTTTTGCAATAAACAATAAATGCCAAGAGATTTAGGATTGTCACACTCAACATTTTTTGAACAGTTGGCAGATGCTGTGGATATTTCAATTAAACTCTGCTATCATGCATACCACTGATGGGTCAGTTGCTATATTTAATTCAGGAAATTTTTGAACATAGGTCAATTAGTAAAGGATTGTGGCCCAAAATAGTGTGTATGAGGGCAACCTTGAACATTTTTAGAATGCCATGTTTCAAAAACAAATTAAGTTTTATTATTGTACTGATAATGTTCCTATATTTAGATTACCATGGGTACACTTTTTTCTTACTGTTAGAACCAACTGAAAAATTCAATGGGATTTGAACATGGTTCACCCCGCTCTCTGTGTGGTTGCTCTAACTGATTGAGCGACTACACAGGGAGTGAGAAAATGCTGTTTAAATTCCAACTGTGGCATTGAATTTTTCAGCTGGCTCTAACAGTACAAAAATAAATAAATAAATAAATAAAAAAAAATAAAAAATAAAATGTTTAATCTGGCAGCTATTTTCCAATGTTTTGTGAGTTGACTGCCATTTGATTTGCTCTAATAGTTTGTAATTATCAAGATTTAAATATTTCAAGTTGATCACCCAAAAATGGATGTAACTAGAGAACATTTTGAGCTATGATTTTCTACGAATAGCATATGGTGAAGAAGTCCCATTTAAAGCAGGATTTATGATTGGTACAGAAAATTCCAAAGAGACTGGTTTATTTCCTACTGATGAATTTTGTGAAAACACCTTAGAAATGCAGTTAATGATGAAAATATTGCTGCTGTTTAAGTAATGCTACTTGTTTCAATTTTTAGCTACATAAACGTTTCTCAAACAGGTCATCTTTTGTTTTACTCCTGGCCATGCAATTCGAAAATCAAATTTTAGTTATTTCACATGGTGACAGACTTTTTAAAAGATTTGACTATTGCTTTAGCCTAGTGCATTACCTTATTTCCATTATACTTAGAAGGAATTAATACAACCATTTCTACTAATTTTTATCTTGATTACCATGATGTGGAACAAAGGAATCATTATTGTAACAATAAACTATAGAAAAGTCATGCGAATGGAAAACATTAATTTTTAGTATGTAATATCTCAAATAAGAAATACAAGGTTCTTCATAATTAGATACAACAGGAATAAAAATTGTACTTTTATAAGCATTAGATAGCTTTACCTGTTTCTGATAACAGCCAGAATGTCTTGCAAAAATCAACACCAGCATTTTGGGAAATGTTAACAATCCGCCTGGCACGCAGCTCTGGGTCAAGTAAATATTTTCCACCTGAAAACAATTGAATAAGACTCTAAAAGAAATGATTTCTATGTTTTCTAAAGGAATTTATGTGTGGTTAAGAGCTTCAAAGTTTGACTAAACAATTTCAAAAACCTACTTATTATATCATACAACATACCTGTCCACATAGAATTTGTAGCACGAGCAAAAAGTCCTCCATTTCCATAGTAGATTTCACTGAAAGATGCCATTAAAATGCAGAGCGTCTTCAATACTTTCTGCATGGATTCACAAAACTGTAACATCATTCATTTATGTGTAAAGCCTACTTTCTACTCGAGAATTAAAGCATAAACTTACAGGTATAAACTATGCGTACATTGATAAGTAATGAGAAACTGAGATTTTAAGAACAATTATTATCCTTTGATGTGCATGAATTGCCAATGCACCTCTTTTATCTATAAAACTTGGGCAGCCAACATAGCAAATAAGAATAATGTAATGTATTATCAAGTCAACAACAATGAATGGAAATTAGCTTAAGTAATATTCTGTAATGCGGTTTGGTGATTTGTGTATCCAATCATAAGGACATAGATGGAATAATGATATAATTAATAAAACAGTGCTACTCCTTGTGCTCCAAGTGCATTGAATAAGTTTTAATATGAGTATTTTTATTTTCTCAGGTACATCTATACTAAGTATTGTATTCGACCAATAATGATGATGACAATGATGATGATAATAATAATTTATCAGAATTATCCTGAAATGTAAACATTACAAAAATAAATACAGTAAGTATGCTATAAAACTTGGCCATTAGACGTATGGTCATGTAATGAACACTTGGCTGGCAGCTGCAGAGCCTACCAACCAGCCACACATGCGTGGACATCAAATAAAATCTCAAATCACATTAATAATTATCAGAATAAACACAAAACATACCTTATCACAGGATTGTATCCATTTATTGCACACCATATCCTGATTTTTTGATCATGTAAGGGGGTTTCACGAACGAAATTGGGTTTGTCTGTAGTATATCAGTTCTGTGGTGATGACACATGGCCATGTACATGAAACCATGCTTCATCACTGAACATTATTTATTGTGGATCGATTGTTCCATCATTAACATTCCTCAAAATCCAGTTACAGAAATTTACCAAACTCTGGTGATCTCGTGATAGCAATTCCTGGACAACAGTAATCTTGTATGGTTTGAGTTTTAAAAATTTTGTTGCTTTTTTTGCTGAAGCTTTCGAAATGTCAGTTTCTTGTGCAAGGTGCCCAAAAGATTTTTGAGATGACCACTCTAACCTTTCTCTGATTTCATCTAATTTCTGCTCTGTAAACATGTGCCTGTTTACCTTTCTTTCCCTATCACAAACTGATCCCATCTCCCTGAATTTATTTAAAGCAAATGAACAGCCTCGCATGTCAGGAAATTTAGTTTCAAATTGCCTTACAACTTCCCTACAAGATGATGTAACCACCAATGTATTACACATAAACACATTTTGTGGTACTATATATACTACTTTGTGAAAGCACTTCAAGCAAAACCAAACACTTTTAAACATTCCTAAAGTTATTCACATGTGAACTGGACTAGAACAGAAGTAAAAGTGACACGCGTGTGATGGCAGAATGGATGTAGGACGCATGTGCAGGGAAAAACAGTAGAAGGTCACATGGGCCATACTGCTGGTGGCCAAGTTTTGTAAAAAACATACTGTAATTACATGTCGCATCCTGGCTACTAAAGACAATTTTGAGGTAACTACTTACAGGTTTAGCATCTATAACTTAGTACAAATCTGTAGAAAGTTATTAGTTACTATTTAGGATATTTTATCACCCAAATCTGAAGACCCTGAAGGTTAATTTGTATTCTACACAAACATAATGAAGCCAAAATGTTTGTATCTGAAAAATAAGCCCTTTGAATTTTGACACTTTAAAATTGAGAGATATAGTTAGAGTTAATTACATAGATTTAGATTACAATCTCTCTTCTCTCTCTCTCTCTCTCCCTCACCCCCCCCCCTTTGTCTGTCAATAGCAAACAACTCAAAAAGGACAAAATTGTCAATTACTGATTCTTTATAACAGACTGAGATTCAAAGTACTCAAAAGTAATTTTACTACTTGTTGCTTTATTGTGACATTTTAACATCTTACCTAGTGCTATAGAGTTTGATATATGGCACAAGTAAATTTTTGATGCAAATTAATAATTCATTTTGGATTTATTTTGGCTATATTTAACCAAGTGTTAAGTGATAGGAAATGAATATCTGCAAAATGCTCCTCTAAATAGCTCAAGGGATGACATACCTGAAAACCCAAACAGCGCCCATAAAAGCAGTACATGTTTATGCCCTCTGTCTTCTTCAGCAGCTCCTCTGGTGAATGACCTTCATTTGGGAACAACTCACCAGGCTCACTCCACGATATAAGTGTCTTAATATGTTGCATGCATGTCCCAAGAGTTGCCAACACATGTCCACAAGCTTCCACTTCTCTACAAACATGAAAAAGCCAAAATATAAGCAAGAAAGTAGGATAAAGAAACATGTATTAGAATTAAAAGTAATGAGGGTTTTCCTACCTAGGTTTCCAAAATAGGTATTATAAAAAAAACTCTTGAGTGTTGCATTCACGACTCTTTACCCATTCTTCTACAAACTACTCTTTCAAATTCTTGTTAGTCCAGATACATTCAACTCATATTTACACATTTCATTGTAGGATAAGTTTGAAATTCCATATGCTTTGCATAATCATGAGAAACCAATAAACACCAATAAAAAAGAAACCATTAAAATTGTAAACTCCACAAAAAATTTATAATAAAAGATTAAAAAGATCCATACTTTTTGTGTAATAAAATTTTTACTCTCTCTCTTTCGGTTTACCAATTATACCAAACAAAGAAGATATAGCAGGCTAGTCCTTGAAAAATTTAACACATACACTTCATATGTCATGAAAATATTTTAGTCATATATTCATTTTATTAAAATTGTTACTAGCCATTTTTGAACAAATAAAAAATAGAGAAAATCTTTCCATGTAAAAAGTAGTTGGGTTGGAAGGTGTTCTTGAAAATCTTTTGAGTTATATGGGTGCCAAAATTCAATTACCAAGTATTGTGTTTAACAAACAAGTTGTACTATTCTGTCTTCCTCTCCTCCACATGCAGACAAACATACACGTACACTTTTTCTAAAAATATCTCTTTTTTTTGATTCAGGGAGGGAGAGTCAAAGGTATATTTCTGATAAAATCTCATTATCAAATTTTTACTTTCTTTCCTTACTGTTTGTGAGTACAGGGATAACAATGAAAACCTTTAGATGCCACATTACTAAAAATGAGTGAAATCTGTTTATATCTGACAGCTACTTTCTAATGTTTTGTGAATTGTTTGTTATGCAGTTTGTTTGACTTGCTCTAATAGATTTTGTGCTCACCCAAAACTGAATTTGGCTAGAGAAAATTTCCAAGCTATGACTTTTTATTTTCTCTATTATGTACAATGTACACATTAGACAGGGAAGGTATTGTATTTAACCCAATAATTTAGACACCAAGATTTCACCAGAAATTTATGTTTTAAGGACCCCTGAATCCAAAATAACATTTTTAGAAAAAGGAATGTGTACGTATGTATGTGTCATAACTCAAAAATGATAAGTTGGTTAAATACCAAACTTAATTTTTAAGTTTAGTATCTTTCAGGGATGTGATAGGAAGATTTTCACCACCCGCACCCAACTAGTCTTGAGAACATTGTTCTCAAAAATGGCTCTAATGACCATATATTTCAAATATTTTTATTACAAAGTGTATATCTTGAATTTTCTAGGAATAGCCTCTAAAAACCTCTTCATTCTGGATGACATTTGTATTAGTGATAAACTGTATGAGACAGATAAAAGCTTACAACACAAAAAATGCAAATCTGATTAAAGCATACAATAAATTTATGTCATAATACTTTCTTTTTCTAGAGTTAACCATTTCCCGAGATATTCCTTGTTATTAGTTTAAATTTTATGCTACTTAATCTGTTATCAAATAGGAAGTTATCTTTCATATCATGTCTTTTTACTTTCTCTACATGCACTATATGCATAGTGTATAGAGAAGGTATTGCACTGCACCAAAAAATTTGAAACCGATATTTCACCGGAAATATATGTTTTAGGGTCCCTTATATCCAAAAAAAGCATTTTCACAAAAGGGTGTGTGTGTGTCTGTGAACATGATAACTTAAAAACGAAAAGTCGGTAAATTACCAAACTTGGTATTGATATTTAGTATCTTCCACGGATGTGACACGAAGATTTTGAGAAAAATCACCCCCCAAAACTACCCTTTACATGGAAAAAATTTCAAAAATTTTGATTTTCTTAAAAATGGCTCTAACGATTTTTATTAAAATATTGTATATTAAAGATATTTACCTGACAAATAAAATGTATATCTTGAATTCTGGGAATAGCCTCTTAAGACTAATTTATTCTGGATCAATTTTACGGAATTTTGCATAACTGCTAAACTATAAGAGATGGACAAAAACCTACCACACAAAAAATGTAGAGCACGTTAAAACACACAATTTATGTAATATACATTTTTTTTTGTGTGGAGTTGATTGTTTTTGGTTTCAGCTTTGAAAAACTTGTACTTCTCTCATACAGGAATTTGTCAACTCCTGTCCATACAAACAAAGGAACTTTAGTCACATAGCAACCAGCTTTTGACTATCACCTTAATCTATGGTACTCCCTTATTTCACTTCTACTTACAAGGAAGCAAGTAATAAGACTATTTCTGCTAATGTTTTTTCGATTAGCATAAAGTAAATAGAAGCATAAGCTTTTTAAAAATAATTTGTTGCAGAGATGTAGAGAAAGTCATGTGAATGGAACACATCAGATTTTTTGTTCCAGTCTGTGCATTGGAAAGAGAACCAAATTTCAATGACAAACATACACTGATAGCTTTTAAAACATTTGACTGTCTCTTTAGCTTAGTGTATTCGCTTATTTCCCTTCTACTTATAGAAACTGAGAAATAAGACCATTTCTGGTAATTTTATCTAGATTAGTATTAAGAAGATAAAAGGATAATCTTTTGTAAGAATAGTTTGTTTGCAGAACAGGTAGAGAAAGTTGTGTGAATGGAACACATCAGACTTTTTACGTTTTTAAATTGTCATTAACATCTAAACAATGTGAAGATCAGCTTAGAAGTACATTTTGAAAAGCCCCATTTAAAATAACAACTTATTATTCGTACTGCAAAATCAAACTAGATTAATTTTATCTTAGTGAAATTCAACAACAATGCCTTAAGAACTACATTTATTGATGAAAATATTGCTATTGTTTGAGCAATGCTTGAAGTTCAATAGACATCTTATGAATTTATTTGGGTGATTTAAGACATTGAGAAGAGTCAAAATCAAACATTTTACATTAACAATAGACATAAGAAAATGTTGTTATCGATGAATTTTACATAAATTGACTCCCAATCAAAAACATCAATGCATTTATTCGTGCTGTAAAACTGTTGAAAACTTTTAAGACAGCACTTCTAGCGTAGAATATTGTTACTGTGATGAATGCTGGTTTTATTGTTATGATCCTGAAAAGAAAGGTCAATTGGCTCAATGGGTCTGGCAAATCTGCAGTACTATTAAGATGATGCTTATCTATAGCTGATTGGTACACAAATGTCTGTTTACTGCAAATGATTTAAAAAGGAAAAATAATTGTACATCACAATGCATCATTGCATATAGCAAAATTAATAAACTGAGTATCCAAAACCCTTAAGATCAGCAACATGGATCCTATCCATATAGCCTTAACCAAGAACCATACCATTTCTTTTTGTTTCCAAAAATAAATATAAAATGAATGATATCACTTTTCAAATAAAAACCTGATTTCTGAAGTGTCTCTGGAAGAGTGGCATCATTGCATTAAGGATTGATTTCATTGAATGTAAAAATGTATTTATGTTAAACAGTAATATTTTGAAAAACAATAGAATCATTTACATTTTTAAAACTTCTTTGTTTGATTTTCTAAAACTTGTCATTGTTTCCTCATACAGAAGAAAACCCTACTCCACTAAAACAGTAGGGAAGAAGAAGGGGAAAAAAAAATCTGATGTACATTCACAACTTTCTCTACCTATTCAGAAATAAATTATTCTTACAAAAGCTTATTCTTCTATCTGCTTCATTCAAATCGAGATAAACACTATCAGCAATGGTTTTATTGCTTATTTTCTTGTAAGTAGAAGGGAAATAATGGAATACCCTGTTTAAAGTGGTATGATGAGATGATATTGAAATTCAGTTCTCTTTGTATGGCCAGGAGCAAAACAAAAGAGATATGAAACAAATGATGACTTCCTGCATGAGAAAATTATAACTATTTTAAAATTGAAACCAATAACCAGGAATATCTTGGAAATAATTAACTCTATTATAGTTAAAAAAAATAATAATACAATATAAATTGTGTGACTTAAAGAGATATACATTTTTTGTGCAGTAATGTAAAAGTCATCCAAAATGGAGGGCTTCAAAAGCTATTCCTAGAAAATTCAGGATATACATTTTATTTATGATTTAAACATCTTTAATACACAGTATTTTAATGAAACTCTTCATAGACATTTTTGAGAAAACTGGTAAAGGTTGGGAGAATTTTCTTGAAAATCTTCATGTCTCAATCTTCGGAAAACACTGACAAATACCAAGCCTGGTACCAATCCACCCCCACCCAAAGCTTTTTCTTGGATTTACAGGTTCTTGATACATGTATATCTGATGAAATCTCAGTATGGAATTTTGGGTGGAATTCAATACCTTCTCTTCCTACAATGCACATTGTACTTGGTGATAAAAGTAATAAGTGACAATACACCAAGAAATTCATTCTGTCCATCTTTTGCATAAATTTGTGAATTTGTCCTGCAATAAATGTCCTTCCAGGATTCAACTTCAATATAATTAAGGTTATATATATACTTTAAACTGTATACAACAAATTCAGAAATGGTTTATTCTCAAAATACAATGTTTCTGTGTTTCAACTGATAATGCCCTTCATCATTTTTATTTGAATAAAAGTTCTATAGCTTATGTGCATAGATTACATTACCTTTCTGGCATACCAATGACCTTTATGGTCATGGATAATTTTGCTCAATGCTATCTTAATGCTTTCTTCATCATACGAATTCAAAGTGTAAAGAACAAAAATTAAAAACAGAATTAAAAAAATTAAGAAGTATTATGTCAGGTCTCAATCATTTTAGTGAAGGTTAATAGAAATTAAACATTTTGCTCAAAAGAAAGTAAATTTTTGGGCTCACATAGGTCTGAAATGCAATTATATGAAGTATTAGATTTATTACTTTACTTATCTGAAACACATTTATTGCCTTATTAAACTTTAGAGGCAAATACTAGAATATGCCATACTTGGGGACTGAAGTTTAGAACCCATCCCAAAGGATAGGTTTTCTCCATCCAAATTCAAAGCTTATGTTAAAATGTATTTCTATCTGAATTATTTTACATTTCTCTATAATGATGTACTCCAACAGATACATAGATAGAGTTGTTATTTGTATCATTCTACATCAGATTCAAAGGCAATAACATTGCATTAATACAAAAGAATACATTCTTTAAACCGATTACCTCATGTAAAAGCTCTTTCTGAAAAGGAAAGAGTGGCGGTTGTCACATATCTGGCGATTTAACTTCACTCCATGCAGGATACACAGATCTACTACTGACACAAAGCTGCGATAACCGTTTCCTGGAGAGTTCTCATCTAAGTCAAACTGTGGCGCTATACTTCTCACATCATGCACCTGAGGAGCAATGTTGTCTGTGTGGTCTATCAGAGCCAAAAAGCCTGCAGCTAATCTCTGTCCATATTCACTGTCATCTTGTTGAAAGAAATTTGCGTTATTTAAGCACAGATCTTTCAATAGCCGGTACATTGCATACGATGGCGATGAAATATCAAATTCTGATGCACGTTTCTCCGAAGATCCTGGGACACTGATTTCCTCCTCTGTACCATCATGATTTTCTTCTGTCATACTCAGTATTTTACGTATAACTACGTCACGAAGCGATTTTTGACCTTTTAGATACTAAAACACGTGCAGTTTTCCTCTAACGCGATAACACAGGCTGAATAACCTCATTATTTTATGTGGATTTTTGAAATAACATGTTACTTGATCGAAGAAAACAACGCATAACAATGCCCCTAGGCAAAGAACACAGAAGAATCATTACACTACAGAAATTTAGAAGTAAGCGCTAATTTAATTTCCTATATGATGATAACAGATCGATTACAAAATCACATTATACCAAGTGTCAAAGGTTCAATTTGGTTTGACAAGCCGGAGTTGACAGCTGTGTTCACACCACCAACGCAACAAAAGTTGTGATTAGGCCGCCATCAAACGAATTATGCAGGAACTATCAGCATGATGCAGCACTATCTGTTGGCATTACTTGTATACCTTCAGGTTATTTAATTTCGAATTGAAAAACGCTCATTCCAGTGTTCCAGATTGATAACCAAATGGAGAAAGACGTTTTATTTTAATATGCTGCTCCATATGCGCATAAAAATAATAATTACAAAATACAGAAAGTAACTGTATGAATAAATTATTTAATTTTAATTTTTCAGGCAGACTATCAAACGCACACAAATAAATATAAAATGATAATAATGCAAATATGATAAAATTGAACAACGTTATGCATTATGCATATAGAATAATAATAATAATAATAATAATAATAATAATAATAATAATAATAATAATAATAATAATACAGTGGAATAGTGAGTACTCTCATAAATTTTGTTCCAGTACCTTAATGTTTTCATTTATCCTTCAGTGAATCTAGTCTTTAATAAGAACAACGAATATACATTACAAAATTAATTATTGGTAGATATTTTTTTTTATAGTGTTTAACACCCACTTTTACTACTAATGGCACCGCAGGCGATAAATGTAAATGGCGTTTTATTTATGGACGCTCTTTAACTGTTGTGGTTCTCAGCGTCCCATATCTATTTTGCTCAGAGGTCTCTCTATCAGGCTTGAGGTTCTTTTACGTGCCGTAAATCTACGACACGGGACCAACGGCTTTACTTTCCTTCCGAAGGAAGCCATGCTAAGAATTTTTACGCCCGAAAAAATCCATCGACCTGCGACCTTGGGTATATGAAGTCAGCATGGTAACCATTACACCACGGAGAGCGATACCGCAGGCGATGGCATACATGAAATGAAGATGGAGCACCAGTGGAATGTGATGGAGGGGGAAACCGGAGAACCCGGAAAAAATCCGCCCCTGCGCCGCTTTGACAACCACAAATCCCACATGTGTTTGCTTGGGATCGAACTCTGGCCGTTTGGTGAGAGGCAAGTGGTGTGCGGCCTTGGTGGATACTGGTAGGTGAACTTATTCTCTTAAAAATAAAGGCTGTGTAACTGAAGTGAAAATAGGTAACACGTTTCGGGTCTCTTGTATACCATTTCGGACTCTAATACAAGTCTGGAAACTGTCTCTCAACGAGCCCGATTCCCTCACCGTTTTCGCTGATAAGCAAGAGGTTTGCAACGAAGGTCGCTCGTGCGTTTGCTCCCCCGCCACTGATCGGTGTTTGCTTCCAATTACCTCATTGAATTCTGCAACTCTTTTATCGCAAGAAGGGCCATCTGCACACCTGAAAAATATTAGGGCACCTGGTATTGTTTCTCGAGTATTTGAGGAAATGAAACGTAATATTTTCAGTCAGTTATGAGAAACCTGTGATTTCTGTTTCATCTCTTAATGTTTGTGCTGTGAAAATGTTTGAGAGAGAGAGAGAGACAGAGAGGAAATGGGATGGATGGAATTCAGGTTTAGGATTAAACGGGATCCCCAGGCACTGGAACAGAACGCCGCACATAGTCCCTAGGGGCCCTTTGCGACTTACGCGAACCCAGGGAGGGACAACGACAGGCGTACGCATGGTCGGGATTCATAACAGTTCCAGA
The DNA here is from genome assembly GCA_030762935.1 of Hymenopus coronatus. Classification (NCBI taxonomy): domain Eukaryota; kingdom Metazoa; phylum Arthropoda; class Insecta; order Mantodea; family Hymenopodidae; genus Hymenopus; species Hymenopus coronatus. The sequence continues at coordinate 69,502,223 of CM060897.1, read as the reverse complement.
TTGAACATCTTCGACGTCGCCTGAGTCCAGCCCACAAGTCCCGAACCTCCGACGGAGCTACCTCGCTCGGTAAATAGTATTTTTGTAGATTAGACATAATTTCCTTTTATTTATTTACTTTTGAAGGAAATCTAATTCCTACCGGGAGATAATGTAAATAGAGAGAGGTAAAATAAATATACATGAGTAGATAGAGTGAAGGGACGAAGAAGAATTTTCGCATTTAACATGGAGCAGAACTACGGGTTCTTCTAGTTCAGGCTTACCCAAGTCGAGTCAAGGTTGCTTGAGATCATGCAGGTCTGTTTACATCCCTCGCTGCGGACAGCTCAGTTACACGCCTGTCTGTCAATGGTGGCACAACGCAACGTATTGTTTTGTAATTAAGATGGATGTTGTAGCGTCGATATTCCTAATGAACTACAGTTACAAATAATTGAGTTACTAAACCATATTAAGTTAAAAGACATTAATAAAAAAAAAATAAAGGTATAAACCAGTTCTACACTTTCGTTTCACAAGAAAGGTTTCCTAACTTCCACAATCTCTCAGTAAGAGTTTTGTGCATGTGATATACTGTTTTCCTTAATGGTGCTTAAAGTGTTGCAACTGATCCAAAATTTTGAAGAATTATATACGTATAGGTAGGTATATATAAATATAGGATGCCCCAGAATTCGACAGGGTTGTAGAGGAGTCCAAAATAAACAACTTGAGTAAGTAAACCTATTAGCTATGGGTTCTAAATTCTTTGCAACATCATAAAATGTATTAAGGGTTAGCACGCCACTGATCAAACCGCAGTGGACCGTAACGTGAGCACTTGGATTTCGAAGAGCGTTGATATAGTGGCATTATTTAGCGCTGTAGCGCGTGGGCATCGTGTAAAGCTGTCAAGAGAGTTGAAGGTTCAAGCCTTCAAAGATACATTTACTTTTAGTTGTCTTTTTTTTTTTTTTTTTTTTTTTTTTTTAATTTTATATTGAGCCCTTCATATTTTGCTACGTTACTCAATAGATATGAGTTATTCGTAAGGACAAATAAAATAAATGTGCTGTACGAATAGCATGTAGTTGCAACGGAGAACGTTTCAATGACAATTGCATCTAACACCTGAAGGGGAGTGGGCAGGGGATCGTGGGTTCGAGTCCCGCCTTGGGCATGGGTGTTATATGTTTGTGCAATGTGTATATGTTTGTAAAAGAAACAGTAAAACCAGTAAACCAGTAATCAGTAAAACCTACGGGGGAAATGTAAATAGGGATAAAAAAAAAAAAAAAAAAAAAAAGGGGGTAGACTTCTACGTACCCCTCGAAGGAGTTTCTAAAATACAATGTCCATTACAATTGTAAGCACAGTTTACAATTAACGAAACAGTATAATCATTATGTCAAATGAATCTCAAATAAAATAAAAATTGGGTGTTTTCCATTCACATGACTTTCTCTAGCAATTCTACAAATTGTTCTCACAATTATCTACGTCTCTATTTTATCTACGCAATTCTAATCTAGATAAACATTAGAAAAATTGGTCTTAGTACTTGCTTCCTTACAAGTAGAAGGTAAATTAGGATCTAAAGCATTAGTCAAAATCTTTTAAAACCTGGACGCTTTGCGAATCAATTGAGGTTCGGTTCGCTTTGCATGCTTCGGGTTGAGAGAAATTAATTAGTTTAATAGTGAAACCAATAACAATAAATAACTCGAAAACGGTGAACTCTGTAAGAACTCTATTTGACACAAATTAGGTGTTTTAACGATTATTCATTTTTTTTTTTTTTTTTTTTTTGTGTAGTAAGTTCTTGTCTATCTCTTATGGTTTAACCGTTATGCAAAATTCTGCAAATACTCTCCAGAATAAAGATATCTTCAAAGGCTATTCCCAGAAAATTCAAAATATACATTTTATTTGTGATGTAAACATCTTTAGAGCCATTTTGAGAAAATAATAATAAAAAAAAAATCGAAAGTCTTCCATGTAAAAGGTAATTGGGATGGGGTATTTTCTTGAAAATCTTCGTGCCACATACTTAGAGGATACTGAACTTAAATACCAAGTTTGATGTTTAACCGACTTCTCGTTTTTGAACTAAGCTGTTCAGAGACAAACACAAGTGGATCTTTTACTGGGAAGCTCAGAACACACATATATTTCCGGTGAAATCTCGACATCCAATTTTTAGGCGGAATACAAAACTTTCTTTGTCCACTATGTACAGTTAAATACGAGCTAGAGAAAGTAAAATAAAAAAAACTATCTGTTGCAAATCAAGTAAATACCTACAAGTAAACTAATTAAGAAATATGTAATAGGAAAGTGCATTCTATCTTTTCATCTCTGCATTAAAGGCTAATAGAAAAAGACTTTTCGAGAAATAACACAATATCCGAAGCACAAAATAAAACAAATCACCAGAGGGACTTTTCGATGTGACGACCTGCAACATCCCTATAGAGAGATTACACCTACGAAGAAATGAACCTCACGCCTGTCAAGAATTATTCTAGAATTCTTGTGAACCTCATCACAAGAAATTAAAGTTCGTGTCAATTCAACGGAAATCTGTTAACGAGGTTCTTAAACATGTGCAATTGTATCATGTGGCAGCAAAAAGCACACGAGCTCTGAAGTTCGCAGCTTAGATTATCTTAGGATATTAGTCTGTGTGCTCTCCGTTTCGCACCTCGTTGAAACAATTAATTTTCTTACACATAATGTGTATACTTTAATAATATGAACACAATGTTTAGCAATTCATGGTTCTTACTTAGTCACGTGTAAGTATCAGATAAGATTTTCAGTGTCACAAACTCGCAGGACCATAGTAGCTCATGTGATTAAAACGGTATAATACCCAGTGGCAGCTCGTGCCTAAAACAAGTAGCGTGCTGCACGGGGGAAAAAAAATGCATGCAACTCACCTAGTTTCGAAAAATGAAGTCCATACGCCGATGTTTCTTCATGCAGAATTTGTCCATCACTCTGACGTTGAAATCCCTGATATTTGTAACGAATTTCTTCTCTATGGATAGCATGGCCAGAGAGGTAAGGCGATCCTGACACATGGTGTTCCTCAGAAAGGTTTTTATCCTCTTCAAAGAGGAGAAACATCGTTCTGGTTCTGCAGTTGACATGGGAATAGTCACAACAATTCTTAAAACCTTTGTCACTTCACTAAAAGTTTTTTGCAGATTATTTTTTAGTGTCAACTGCAAGAGTGGAAGAGCACCTTCTACTTTCCTGAATTCCGGATGCTCATATAAAATGCTAAGTTCGGTTCGGAGCTTGTTTTTGTCGAGATCTTTGTATCGATCACAGACAATGCCGAGTTCTGTTTCAGGAAAAACTTGAGAAAATAATTCAAAGTTTTTTGCATCCAATAGTTTTGCAGCATCAAGATGTTCTGTGGACTCAAAGCGGCTGTGTACCTCCGATATTATTCGGTCACATACTTCCTTGGCATCTACTCCTAAGTTAGTTTCCCTACGACGTCTTTTTGTAACGTGGACGTTAGATGTCTGAATCTGGTGTGCTATATCATCCGTTCTACTTCGCACGGCATCAATTGCTTTGGCAAAAGATTGGACTGCATTTTTTGCCTTCACTGCATCCATCTGTCTTGCTTGTAGCTGATTATACAAAATGTCTACATGTGGCATTATTTTCTGAAAAAAAGCAAGCCAGAAATTAAATTCTCCATCCTCCAAATTATGCCGCAGGCCACGAGCTTCTTGCACTGTCCTATCTGATAAAGATTGTTCTAATTCGTCAAAACAATCGATCAGAGATTCTCTGTGTTCATATACGGTGTTAACAGTCCTAGACTTGAAATTCCATCTTGTTGCAGATCCTCGAGGAACTCTTCGAGCAACAGTTGCTTCCAATGCTGCTAAACGCTGTGGAGATCTTGAAAAAAATGCTGGAAAAGCTGAGAGACTGCAGAAGAATATTCTGGCGGACTGATTTTGAGAAGCTGCTTTCTCCATAACCAGATTTAATTGATGGGCGTAACAATGTACATACTGTGCGAGAGGATAGTGTTCTTTCACCTTGATCTGCACGCCTCCTGTGTTGCCGCTCATTACAGACGCACCGTCATAAGTCTGGGCGATCATCCTTAAAAAGGGTGTCCACTTCTTTCAAAATACAACCGGCAATAGAATTAGCGGTCTGATCAGATGGATTAAAAAATCCCCAAAACCGTTCATAAATAAAGCCGTTCCTTTCATATCTAAAAATTAATGCCAACTGAATTTTTTCAGTGATATCAGTGGTTTCGTCTGCCATGATAGCAACATAGGCTGCCTCCTTCATTTCTCTTTCAATTTCTTCGTGGCACACTTCCAACATGCAATCAAGTAGTTCATTCTGGATGGTCTTAGATAATCCTTTGAACACCTTATTGCTTTCGGTATGCTCTTTCATCGCACTGTCTATACTGCCCAATAGATTTATAAGGCCTAAAAACACGCCGGGATTATCTGACGTTTCCGTCTCATCATGTCCACGCAAAGCAAGCTCAAAGGCCCCACAAAATTTGATGCAGTCTATTATCCTGGATAATATGTATCTATTTTTCTCAACCTGTTCATTATGTTTTTGTGTAGCATCTTGATATGCCCTGCTTAGCTGCGTTGCAATATTTACACCTCCAATCATTGAGAAGTCAAGCGAGTTTTTCATATGCTTCTTGCTATTTGAATGTTTTTTTATATATTCATTAACATGACCTAGATCTTTAACACCAGTCGTAGACCACGAATCTGTACTTCCAAACAAGAGGCAAGGAAAGCAAAAGAGCGCGTTTCTGATTTCACAACCACAGATCCAGTCACTGTTGTCATATATATTTGTGTTAAACTTTCTTGTGTAAATAGAATTTTTACTTCCTTTTGCTTTCTGTTCAATTTTTAGATCAGGAGTAGGTCGCCCTAAATTTTTTATCCTGATCTTTTCATCTAACGATCGCCTTGAAAAGGGAGTTTTTAACAGCTCATCAACTATATTCATTATGTATGACTAAAGTTTTCTTACCTATGAAAGTAACACAAACCTACACTGAATGATACTGAAATATAATAAAGTGCGATCACAGTTGGAAATAAACTGAAAACTGACACTGAATAACATTTACACAACAGAACACTTTGTTTCAATGTGATACACGTGGACCTGTTAGATTTCACATTTGCGGAAGTAACACATTGCGCCAATATGAACTTATGGTTACCAATGTTAACAAACAATATAACAAACAATGTTCTGTACGTTCCAATGTGAATAAGGTATGGAGATAATAGTCCTTTTATGGCTCAGTTTGCTGACACTGAATAACATTTACACAACAGAACACTTTGTTTCAATGTGATACACGTGGACCTGTTAGATTTCACATTTGCGGAAGTAACACATTGCGCCAATATGAACTTATGGTTACCAATGTTAACAAACAATATAACAAACAATGTTCTGTACGTTCCAATGTGAATAAGGTATGGAGATAATAGTCCTTTTATGGCTCAGTTTGTATCACAAAGATATAATTAGTTATTATAACTAAAATAAAACGTTGTAATACGCTTTAATTAATTTCACTAAATTCTGATGTTTAGTGTGGCACTTAGGTGAGTGTAGCAGGGCTGTTTCGTCTGCTGCCAAAACGATTATAAGGAAAAGAACTAACACTCGTAGCGATTTCATTGATTCCGTGCTTTAGCCAAACGCAGCACGTAGCAGTGCGAAAACGATGGGACAGCGACCGTCAGGGGGGGTAAGAGGGGAAGGTTCTACGCAAGCGCAATATTCACCTACCGTGCTTGATCGCTTTGAGCACGTGGATGCATTCCATTAGCTAAACTTGCGTGTTTACCTTGCTTCGAGAGTTCGTCATTGGCAGTGCTGCCTTTCTTATTACTACCATAATGTGTTATGTTTGTTACATGGTCCTTCAGCATGTCTGTTATGTAATTTAGAAGAAAAAAAAGTAGCGTGCTGCAGCTCTTCAGCACGTAAGGACGAGCCGCCCCTGATAATACCTACGTATGGATAAAATCAAAGTACAGTATACTCTCGATTATCCGGTTTGCGGATTGTCCGTGCATCACCGCTCCTCCCTCAAAATTATTTTGTTTTAAGTCAACACAGGACTTGTTCGTTTCTCCGCCATCTCTTTCATAAATTTCTTTTAACTTTTTTGGTTGATACAGGCTGATTAACATAAGACAAGCTGAATTTGTTTTTAATTTACACGTTTCAATTTTTACTTCCTATAACAATTGAAACGGTATTGTACTGTCACGCGATGATCGTTTAAATAACGGAAATGGCCCTCATTGTCACGCGGCGGGCGAACATTATTGGGGGGGGGGGGAGTGAGGAAGAGCCTTTATTTAATTTTACTTAATTCACCACTCATCGACCAAATCATAAAGCAGTATTAAAAAGCTAATTCTTAAAGAAAAACAATGCCTATGCACAGAAGTATAATAAACTTTTTCATAAAGAATAAATGTTGGAAAAAGCTTTTAAACGTAATTTCCTATTCATATATGTATGTTGTACCTTAAAATCATTAAATTAAGGGTTTCTCGATTATTCGTGCTTTTCGAGTATTCGTGTTTTTCGATTATTCGTGCTTCTTCTCCCAAATATTACACCCGGATAATCGGGGGGTCAGATGTGATCAGCGCTTCGAGTCCCTCCCGGCCAGATAATGCGATCTCCTCGATCTGGAGCCGCTACTTATTAATCAAGTAGCTCCTCAATTGCCCCACCCCCCTCCAGGTACCTCACGAGGCTGAGTGCATCCCGGACCAGGTCTCCCAGCGGGGAAAAGTGTTTTCATTTAGTTAACCGAATTTTTTACTGCTGCTCCTACTCCTGCTGCTGCTCCTGCTCCTACTCCTACTGCTGCTCCTGCTCCTGCTACTGCTGCTCCTCCTACTCCTGCTGCTGCTGCTGCTGCTGCTCCTGCTCCTGCTGCTGCTCCTGCTCCTGCTACTGCTGCTCCTGCTACTGCTGCTGCTGCTGCTCCTACTGCTGCTCCTGCTGCTGCTCCTCCTGCTGCTGCTCCTACTGCTGCTGCTGCTCCTCCTACTCCTGCTCCTTCTGCTCCTGCTGCTGCTGCTACTCCTGCTGCTCCTACTGCTGCTCCTGCTCCTGCTGCTGCTCCTACTGCTGCTCCTTCTGCTCCTGTTCCTGCTGCTGCTACTGCTCCTGCTGCTGCTACTGCTACTCCTACTGCCGCTGCTCCTACTGCTGTTCCTGCTTCTGCTGCTGCTCATACTGCTGCTCCTGCTCTTGCTACTGCTGCTCCTGCTGCTGCTGCTCCTGCTCCTACTCCTGCTCCTGCTCCTGCTGCTGCTCCTACTCCGCTCCTACTCCTGCTACTGCTGTTCCTGCTGCAGCTTCTCCTACTGCTGCTCCTGCTGCTGCTCCTGCTCCTGCTACTGCTGCTCCTGCTGCTGCTGCTGCTCCTGCTGCTGCTGCTTCTGCTCCTGCTACTGCTACTCCTGCTACTGCTGCTGCTCCTGCTACTGCTCCTGCTGCTGCTCCTGGTCCTGCTACTGCTGCTCCTCCTACTCCTGCTCCTGTTGCTCCTGCTGCTGCTCCTACTGCTCCTGCTCCTGCTGCTGCTCCTACTGCTGCTGCTGCTGCTCTTGATGCTGCTCCTGCTGCTGCTCCTACTGCTGCTGCTGCTCCTACTGCTGCTGCTGCTGCTGCTGCTCCTACTGCTGCTGCTGCTCCTACTGCTGCTCCTGCTCCTGCTGCTACTGCTGCTGCTCCTACTGCTGCTGCTTCTACTGCTGCTCTTGCTCCTACTGCTGCTTCTGCTGCTGCTCCTACTCCTGCTCCTACTACTGCTCTTGCAACTGCTCCTGCTGCTGCTGCTCCTGCTCCTGATGCTGCTGCTCCTGATACTGGTGCTGCTAGTGCTACTCCTACTCCTGCTCCTGCTGCTGCTGCTCCTGCTCCTGCTGCTACTGCTGCTGCTACTGTTACTGCTGCTAGCTACTGCTCCTACTACTGCTGCTGCTCCTGATGCTGCTGCTCCTGCTGCTGCTCCTGCTCCTGCTGCTGCTCCTGCTGCAGCTCCTGCTACTGCTCTTGCTTTTGCTGCTGCTACTGCTACTCCTGCTCCTGTTACTGCTCCTGCTACTGCTGCTGCTCCTGCTACTGCTGCTCCTGCTCCTATTGCTGCTACTGCTCTTGCTACTGCTGCTGCTATTGCTACTACTGCTCCTGCTACTGCTACTGCTGCTCCTGCTACTGCTACTCCTGCTCCTGCTGCTGCTGCTCCTGCTATGCTGCTACTGCTCTTGCTACTGCTACTGCTGCTCCTGCTATTGCTGCTGGTCCTGCTGCTGCTCCTGTTGCTCCTACTCCTACTCCTGCTGCTGCTACTGCTCCTGCTGCTGCTCCTGCTGCTGCTCCTGCTGCTGCTCCTGCTACTCCCGATCCTGCTACTGCTGCTCCTGCTGCTGCTGTTCCTGCTACTGCTGCTCCTGCTCATGCTACTGCTGCTACTGCTCTTGCTACTGCTGCTGCTACTCCTACTCCTGCTCCTGCTACTGCTCCTGCTACTGCTGCTACTCCTGCTGCTGCTCCTGCTGCTGCTCCTGCTACTACTCCTACTGCTGCTCCTGCTACTGCTCCTGCTTCTGCTGCTGCTCCTGCTACTGCTGCTTCTGCTCCTGCTACTGCTGCTCCTACTGCTCCTGCTACTGCTGCTCCTGCTGCTGCTGCTGCTCCTGCTCCTACTGCTGCTCGTGCTGCTCCTGCTCCTGTTACTGCTGCTTGCTCCTACTGCTGCTCCTGCTCCTGTTACTGCTGCTCCTACTGCTCCTGCTACTGCTGCTCCTACTGCTGCTCCTGCTACTGCTGCTCCTGCTCCTGCTGTTGCTGCTGCTCCTGCTGATGCTGCTCCTGTTCCTGTTACTACTACTACTTCTACTACTACTACTTCTTCCCCCAGGGGTTCATGTCTAATGACTACGGGTTTGGAGAACCCGGGATGCCCGAGCTAGCCCGCACCTCTTTTCTGCTGTTCTTGGGTGCGGGCTCTGTCCTCTCCTCCGTCTTTCCTTTCCGCTATCCTGCTTATCTTATTTTCTTCTTTGCTGAATGTCTGAATTTTTCGACCTGGCTATGGAACTGAACAATTTCTTTAATCTCATACTATGGATAGATTTTTAAAGGACAGATATGTTACGGAGCAGGAGGTCGGATCTCCAGTTCCGGTCAGTGATTTGGGTGAGCGAGCGGGTCCAACCCGTCCTTCCACGACTGCTCTGCATCAATGGTAGGGGAGGCCTTGATGCAGACTTAGTTAAAACACACATTCTTTCATTTTGTTGAATCAACCATTTCCGAGACATGTATTGCTATCTTTTATAGCTTTTGGACCTTTCATAGGCGGGTAGTCACTGTTCACTTTTTCATGCTGGTAATGCAAAGAGAAATAAATTTCAGTTGCATCACGTAGCAACCAGCCTTTAAAGGAGTTGACTATTTTTTTAGCCTGGTGTATTCCCTTATTTCGCTTCTACTTAGAAGGAACTAAGAATTAAACCGTTTCTACTAATTATTTTCTCGAATAGTGTGAAGTAGACAGAAGAATATGCTTTTGTAAGAATAGCTTGTTTATTTATTCATTCATCCTTTGATACATATACATGTTATTGAATAAATCAAGTTTAAACAATATGTATGTATGTATGTACATATATACATGGATACATCAAATGAAGACACATTAATAACGTTAATGGAAAATATTTACATATGTCGTAGGAATACCTTGCAGACCTAGATTTATCATGTCATTTATGCAAAAACAAGAGCTTTTATATAGCAAAAGTAAAATAGTATACATAACTCATAATTCATTGCATATTCGTAATGAACTACTTAAGTAAAAAACTCCAAAATGTCCATTAACTGATTAAAAACATCATTTTGGCAAGGGATACATTGAAAAATGGAGCTCAGCATTTATTTGGATTTTAAAAATTCTGTTGCGTTCAACGACTTATTTATAGGTACACAATATTGATTAGGTACACAATATTGATTAAATTCCTCAACCGATAAAATGGGTTAGAAGGCAAGAATTTATTTAAATCAGCTTTGAATTTTTCAACAGGCCCTATAATCCTCAGACTAGAAACTATTATATTTAAATGACTTTTCAAATAGTTTAGTTTCACGAGTAGAAATATACACTTTATTTTTATTCCGCGTGTTTTGAGAATGGATCTCAGAATTTTTAATGAGGTCATTGAGATTGGATTTGTTGCATAATACATAAAGACAGCTATGTAAATGGAATGCATTTTTACTTTCTAAGACGTATGTACATAATAGAGAAGGTATTGTATTCCACCCAAAAATTCTATACAGAGATCTCACCGGAAATACACCTTTTAAGATCCTCCGTACCCAACAAAAGCATTGTTAGAAAAAAAAGTCCGTATGTGTCTGTTAACACGATAACCCAGAAACGAAAAGTCGGTGAAATACCAAACTTGCTTTTTAAATTTAGTATGTTCCAAGAACGCGACACGAAGATTTTCAAGAAAATCTCCAGCCTCAATTACCCTTACATGGAAAATGTTTCGAAAATGCTGATTTTCTCAAAAACTACTCTAACGATTTTGACTGAAATATCGTACATATAGTAAAGATTAATTCAAAATCTTCTCGGGCTTCTAGCCAGGTAAAAACTTGGCTTGACACCAACGTTTCGAAGAAGTGCATCTTCCTCGTCTTCAGGGTGAACTTCAGATGCACTTCTTCGAAACGTTGGTGTCAAGCCAAGTTTTTACCTGGCTAGAAGCCCGAGAAGATTTTGAATTAACACGTCGCCAGGAAAGCTTCAGTTCTTATTTTATAGTAAAGATATTTATATGACAAATAAAATGCATATTTTGAATTTTTTTTGGAAATAACCTCTGAAGACTTGTTTATTCTGGATGAATTTTGCTGAATTTTTCATAACTGGAAAACCGTAAGATATAGACAAAAAGTATTACATAAAAATATAGGTCTCATTAAAACACATAATTTATGTCTTATACATTTTAGTTGCAGAATTGACCGTTTCCAAATTATTCCTTATTAAGTTTCAGGTTTAAGCTACGTAACTTTTCTCAAATTGTCTTTCGTTTCATCTCTCTTGTTTTACTGCTGACCATGCAAAGCGAATCGAACTTCAATTGTTTCATAGTGCACCTACCAGCTTTTAAAAGATTTGAGTATTGCTTTTGCCCAGTTATTTCTCTTCTACTTACAGAGAAGCAAGTGATAAGAGGTTGAGGTTTATGTCGATTGGCGTGATGTATAGATAAAAGAATAAATACTCTTTTGTAAGAATAGTTTGTAGATATGTGAAACAGATAGAGAATGTGAATGGAACATACGGATTTTTTTTACTTTCTCTACGCGTACAATGAACATTGTGTATAGAGAAGGTATTGTATTCCACCCAAAGATTTGATACCGAGATTTCACCGGAAATACTTTTTTGAGACCCCCTGAATAAAAAAAAAAATATTATTTAAAAGTGTACGTGTGTGTTTGTTGACAACATAGCTCAAAAACAAAAAAGTTCTTTAAATTTGAATCTTGATATTTAAGTTCAATACCTTCCAAAGATACGACATGAAGATTTTCAGGAGATCCCCCGCCCCCAATTACCCTTTATATGGAAAACATTTAAAAAATTTTGACTTTTTTAAAAAATGGCTGTAATTACTTTAATTAAAAACCTTATATTAAATATCTTTACAAGCCAAATAAAATGTATTCCTTGAATTTTCCAGGAATAGTCTCTGAAGACATCTTCAATCTGGATAACCTTTGCTTAAGTAATAACCCGTAAGAGATAGATAAAAACTTACTATACAAAAATGTAGATCTCATTAAAATACACAATATATCATACCATTTTTTTTTGTGTAGTTGGCCGTTTCCGAGATATTCCTTGTTATTGGTTGCAGTTTTAAAATACTTAAATTTTTCTTATAAGGGAACTTATCAACTCCTGGCCATGCAAAGAAAATATATAGCAACCAGCTTTTAAAAGATTTGACTGTCGCTTTAGTCTAGTATATTTTCGATTTGCCTTCTACTTATACGGAACTAAGCAATAAGACAATTTCTGACAATGTTTATTTGATTAACACGAAGTAGATAGAAAAAGCTCTTTAACAATAATTTATTACAAAGATATAGACAAAGTCATGTGAATGGAACATGTCAGATTTTTTTATTTCTGGATTTGCCACTAAGCGTTTAGCAGCATAAATATTATAAGAAATGTGCGAGGGTTTATTCAGGGTTCGTTTTATATTATAACGTGCTTAACTTTTCTCTATATAAACTAAATAAATCTCTGAAACAAAGAATGTGCTAATGAGGATAAAATGAACGTGGAAAAAATAAATGACTACGAAAGTGACCAACCAATGGACCGCCTCACACCCAGATGATTATCAGGTTTGTTGGACATCAATCAGTGACAACTGAATGACTGTTCTCCGCCAGGAAGAATACTTTGCCAACATTTGGATTCCGTCTTATAAAATGCATTTGAAAAAAGAAGTGTTGTTTTTTTTAATGTCGCAGCGCGAGTGTAGTTAGAAGGATAAAATATTGTAATTACTGAGGAAGACGAATTCCAGACACTGTTATTTTGGCAATTGTTTCTGTTTTCATTGTTTAGTTTCCTTCTTTGTATTGTTCTTTTGATGTCCTTTTACCGTCGTTTGCACAAACGTTTTGATTTTATTGTTCGGTCCCAGTCCTAAAATGAAATATCACTACTACCTAAGCAGAATGCTGAGAGTTGGAAATTTCTTCTACAATTTTTATAAAAAAAAATCCACATGTTTAAAACATTCATCTTGCAGAGTAATTAAGGGGAGACTAAATGCGAAAAACAACATTTTTAGATTATGTGCAGTCAATTAACTGATTTAATCTTTAGTTTGGAATATATTGTGACTGTCCAACTTTTACTGCCATTGTTTTGATACGAGCTCAACATTCACTGGTACTTCGCTTGGTTATCGCTATACTCACTGTGAACCAGTTCAGTTTTCTCCTATTACTTCACTTTATTCCGCGACGTCGCCGCGTGATGAAATACGTATGAAGAGACCTCTTCTCTTAGACATTTCATTGCTGGGAGCTGAATACAAGACTTCTCTAATCCCTCGCAGCAGTACGTTGCAGCAGTCGTCACAACTAGCTTGGAGAACGCATTTTATATCGCACCTCACTTCTAATACACTCACTGCCTATTCACTAACTCACTGACTCATTGCGAGTGCGCTCTCTGTTTATAACAGAACCTTCTCAATGTTCTGGAAAAGTTCTGATGGCGGAGGAAAGAGAAATCTCTAAAATATTCTAGTTTTCTCTCGTTAGCGCGGTGTTTACGCTGGAAGAGATTGCTGCTTGTCTTGGTTTTTCTCCTAAAGATCTGGTCAATGAATGCCGGCTGGCAGTAATTTAGTGACACATGATGACAATTTATGGTTTGGAAGAAATTATGAAAAATAAACATTGCTTTTAAAGGCAATAACTGTTGTTTGTAGTACCATTTTTTGTGTGGCAAATTTAGTAATGGCATTTCATAAAACATAGGTATTTCACTCAAGTCTTTAATTAATACATTTTACTTTCTCCAGCACGTTTGTACATATAATGTACATGGTAGCTAGAGAAGGTATTGTATTCCAGCCAAAAATTCGATGCTGAGATTTCACCGTAAATACACGTTTTGAAGTCCCCTGAGTAAAATTTAGAAAAAGGTCCGTGTGTGTCTGTGGACAGTATAATTCAAAAAACGAAAAGACTGTTAAATACCAAACTTGGTATGATAGATGTATGATGAATTGTAGAGAAAGTCATGTGAATGGAACACAACAGGTTTTTTAACAGTGTTTAACGCTCGCATTTACTACATAGGCACCGCAGGCGATGATACTGATGATGCATGTAATGAAAATGGAGCACCGGTGGAATGCGATGCTGGAGCATATCGGAGAACCCAGAGAAAACTTGCTCCTGCACCGTTTTGTCCACCATAAATCCCACACGGTCGCCTGAGAGCAAAACCATCGCCTTGATGAGAGGCGAGTGGTCTAATCTATTGGCCACGACACGGCCGCTTTCCGTTATCCTGAGAAGATGAATGTCGAGTAACTTTAAGCTCCATGGATCCCGAGATCACTTGAGCATCATTTCACAAATTTCATTCATCGCCGATATGACCAACCGAGTTAAAGGAACGTTAAGCATGCAAAAAAAAAAAAATTGCTTTTCTTTTCTAGCATCCAGAAAACAGTAACCTGGAGTAGATACCCACATGGAGCTGGTAAGCAAGAAGCATCTTGCTGTCGCAAAACGAGATTATTCAACAGTGTATCTAAACGACTACCACCATCAAACACTCCTTGCCATCTATTGAGTCCACAGAAAACCACTTGCAAAGTACAAGCTGTGTTCTCCAATTCGCGCGTTCTGTTTGAACATTGTGACGCTAAATTTTCCATTAAAGGGCGATTTTAATGGCAATATAGAAATGAATGCATTACTAACAATTCAAGCGGAAGCAGTGGAATACAATTCCCTGCAGTAACTGTCACACTCTCCTTCCTCAGAGCTGTTCTCTGCGATCAGCAGCAAAGTGATATGGTTGAATTCTCATCTACTTCGGGGCTCAGGAATGTGCGACGGGGACCTTACTGGCATCATCTGCTTTCGTCGCTTTGAAGATGCAACCAATTGAATCGGCGACTTATCTTATTGACGATTCCTTTTACCTCCAAGTGCCTTCCAGTAGCACCAGATTGGTACTTATGTTACCTTGCCCAGTCAACCAGCTATTAAATCTTGGTTTTTCAGTCTGCGGACCCCCACACACTCTTTCTCACATCGTTTCTTCACCAGGAAGTCTTACGACGTCAGTAATTCTTGGGAGAATCGTCCTCTCTCGCGAATAGCACGCCAGATTCTCTATCCTTTTGGACCGTCCCTATGTTTCGATCTTCCATCTGCTACCTCCTCAAGATCTCTTCGGTTCAAACGACTAAAGGTTTCACGGCGACTGGGCCAAGACAAGCTTAGCGCCTCAGCACACTCCGTCATTTGCTTGTTTTCTTTCGTCTGCCCGTCTAACCATTCTTTTGGCTGTCTAGATACTCTTCCACCACAGTAATCTTCCCTTCATGTTAGATTTAATTTATTTTAGCTCCTTGTCTTTCAGTACTTGCTTCTATTTTATATTTTACAGAATCGATGTCAAAGCCAAGCTCATATTTCATATATCTGTCTTCATTTCTTCCTTTACACTATTCACTTCCGTCTGCTACTTCTGCATGACAGAATTCACTGTCGTAATTGGCGCAGGCGTTTCATCTGGAACTGGCATTCAGGAGGTCGTGGATTCTATTCCCGCGGCGAAATGTGTAACCAATGGACTTTTTCGGGGGATTTCTTGGGTCACTGGGCGAATTTTCTTCACCCCTCCGAACTTCATGTACTTCAATTTCATCTCCATTTGATTTTCTCAAAAATGGCTCTATAGATTATGATTAAAACATCGTATATTAAAGACACCTACATGACAAATAAAATGTGAATCTTTGATTTTCTGGGAATAGTCTCTGAAGTCCTCTTAATTCTGAATAACTCCTGTATAACTGTAGGAAACAGACAAAAACTTACTACACGAAATATGTAGAACTCGTTAAAACACATAACTTAGGCCATATACGTTTTTCCGTGGAGTTGACCATTTCAGAGATATTCCTCGTTATTTGTTTCAGTTTTAAAACTCTTAAAACTTTTCAAATAAGGACTTTGTCTATTCCGGCTATGCAAAGAAAAGGATATCAATCACGTAGCAACCAGCTTTTAATGGATTTGACTATCGCTTTAGTCTATTGTATTCTCTTATTTTCCTTCTACCTACAAGGAAGCAAGTAATAAGACAATTTCTTCTAATAGTTATCTCTATTAGAATGACGTACGTAGAAGAATAATCTGTTTAACAATAATTTATTACAGAGAGGTAGAGCAAGTAATATGAATGAAACACATACAATTTTTATGGGCGGTAACCTGATACTTTTCCTTTTTTGTTTTATTTTTTTGTGTACGTCACTTTAACTTCTTGTATAACCAATAAACCATAAAAGGCAGAGAAAACCTTACTACACAAAAACTGTGGAACACGCTAAAGCACATAATTAATGTCATATACCTACATTTTTTCTAGAGTTAACCTTATCCGATACCCCTTGTTATTGGTTTTAGTTTTAAAATACTCATGCTTTTCTCAAATGGGAACAATTCGCCTCTTTTGTTTTACTCCTGGCCATGCACAGAGAACCGAGTTTCAATTTATCGCATAGCGACAGCTTTTGACTGTCGCTATAGTTCAGTGTATTCCCTTATTTCCCTTCTACTTACAAGGAAGCAAGTAATAAGACAATTTCTGCTCATAATTGTTTGACTTAATGTGGGGTAGATAGAAGAATAATCTTTTGTAATAATAGTTTGTTTGCAGAACAGGTGGAGAAATTAGTGTGAATAGAACAAATAGAATTTTTTCAATTATTTCCAGTGTTTATTTAATCACATATGGCCGCATAAATAATTGCTGTTGTATACGTAAATGGTAACTCCTTTTAATATTATTTTTTTTTAAATTTCTACTACCGTACAAAAAACATTGTATGATAAACGTGTGCAAAGTCCACATTCAATTAAAAATGTGATGTGTTCCATCCATATGCCTTTCTTTAAATTTCTGTAACAAATTATTTTTATAAGCTTATTCTTCTATCTACTTCATGCTAATCGAGATAAACATTAGCAGAAATGTTTGGTTTTACTCCATATAAGGGAATTCACTAGGCTAAAGCGACAGTTAAATCTTTTAAAAGGGTTGCTATGTGGTTGAAATCCGTTTCTTTGCATGGCTAGAAGTTGAAACGTTCCTATATGAGAAATGTTCAAGTATTTTAAAAGTGAAACCAAAAACAAGTAATATCTTCGAAATGGTTAACTCCACGAAAAAATACATGCCATGAATTATGTGGTTTAACGAAAATAAATTTTGTATAGTAAATTTTTTCTATTTGTTACGGTTTACCAGTTATGCAAAATTCATCCAGAATGAAGAACTCTTTAGAGGCTATTCCCAAAAATTACAAAATATACATTTTATTTTTCGATCAAATCGTTAGTCTTTTTTGTCAAAACCAAAATGTTCCAAAAATTGTCCATGTAAAGAGTAGTTTGTGGTGGGAGATTTTCCTCAAAATATTCCTTGTAAGATACTAAACTTAAATACCAAGTTTGGTATTTTACTATTTTTCGTTTTTGAGTTATTATGTTCATATTTATTTATTTATCTATAATGTGAATATTACAGGTTTCCTCAATTACAATGCTCACTTAAAATTTAAACATCATTTTGATTATAAAATGAGTGACAAGAACATCACAAAGTTAATTTCAAAATAAATCTTAGCAGAAGATAAAAATAACACAACATAAACACAAAAAATAGAAAGTTGGCAACACTGGTTCATGTGTACACTAAGTCTATTTATCTATTAACGGACGCACACACGGACCTGGATTCAAGGATCCTCAAAACATACATCTTTATATCGAATTTTTGGGTGGAATGTAGTACCTTCTCTATACACTATGTATATAGTACGCGTAGAGAGAGTAACAACACACGACTTTATACACTTTATCTTAAATAACTATTAAATTTAGTTTTGTGTTCTTCAATTTATAGTATGGGTGCTGGTGTTAAAAACTTTGGTTTTAGTTCCAGCTGTCTAAAAATATATATTTAAGAACTTGAAACTTGCATGGTCGTTTTCCTTTTGAGTATGTTACGTGGCGTATTTTAAGAACGTTTCCAAGAAGGAGTGTTGACCATCAGCGTTTCTGCCAAAATAGAACCAGTTGGGTTTGCGCACCATTTCTGACGAACCATAACTAATGGATGCCAGAAAAACATATGGGGAGCTCGAAATACCACGATTTGTTTCACGGATTGTGAGGCACGAGATTGTACCGAGCACCTGCGACCAGACGGTCCTCAAATGTTGGCGATTCGACAACACCTCGCAGTTGTCGTCTATCTTACTAGAGTCACATTTCTCTGCCTGTCTTATCCAATAAGTCACTTACCATCAGAGAAACAGAATGTTAAACAGTTTTTTGTGCAACTGAATATTTTATTTCTTGTTTATAGCATTTCTTAGCGAACACAAGCAGCCGATTTTGGCGCGAAATTGTGTTTACTTGTCGTCTTTCTGCATAATTAATTGTTATTTTCACATTTTCTATTGAACCAGTGTTATCAAACGCAACATAGGTATGGTTTTTGATATTAATTCCACCATTCTGTAATAGTTATCTGTTAGTTAGTCTCTTAAACCCAATATTACAAGTTCAAACTTCAGAGAGGGTGAGGAATTTTTTCGAACGCAAAAATCTTTAGCATGGCTTTCTTCGGAAGGGGAGTACAGCCGGCGATCCCGTGTAATTTTATTTGCACGAAAAGAGCTCATTTTTTGCGCAAAATTCCGCCATTTTCGCACCCAAAAGTCGTGATTTCGTCCTACATAACGGCGAACTCAGGAACTAGAAATTAAAATCCGATCAAGGAAACATCGTAACGATGCCCTATGCTCCACTTAGGAGCTACAAGAAATTAATTTAGCTATGATAATTATAACAGTTGACGTTGGCATGCAGCATAGAATTTCCATTGTGTATACCACGTAGCAAATTAAATGGAGTTTTACTTATGGCCGCTCTTTAACTGTTGTGGTTCTCAGCGTCCTATTCTATACTGGGAGTGAAGTACCGCTTAATTTTGCTCAGATGCCTCTTTTATCAGACTTGAGGTTCTTTTATGTGCCATATATCTACGAACCAACGGTTTTACTTCCCTCCCGAAGGAAGCCATGCTAAGGATTTTTACGCCCAAAAAGTCCATCGTCCTCCGCCGGATTTTAACCCGCGACCTTGGGTATATGAAGATAGCATGGTAACCACTACACCACGGATGGCGACTACCACGTAGCATTTTTACTTTCTCTATTTTAGTACATAGAGGTACCGGGCAAGGTGGCTCAGTAGCTTCGTCTGGGACTGGCAATCGGGAAATAGGATCGATTCCCGCGGCCGACCTCTGAACCGTGTATTTTTCGAGGGTTTTCCGGGGTCATTAGGCAAATGACTGCGGTGGTGGCGCCCTTCCGTCATGGTGACTGCGCTTTGGAAATACAGCTCTCAGTGGCAGGATGGCGTTGGCAGTCCTCTGTAGATCCAGGAGTTTTGTCAGACTTGGACGCGAGCTTCTAGCGCTCTCCGCGTCGGGTCTGCCGTACAATAAAGTCAATGGCTGCAATGCAGAATCCCCTTCGACATCAACACACACCATACACAGACATAAGTAGAGAATTTTTAGAAAATAATCCATGTGTGTGTGCGCGTGCAACCGTGTATCGTGAACAAGATAACTCATAAACGAAGCCTCAATTAAATACAAAACTTGGTGTTTAAACATGCTGCTTCCACGGATGTACCCGAAGGTTTTCAGGAAAATCCCCTCCTTTAAATTTGATACCCTTTACACGGAACACTTTTCGGTTATTTCCTCAAACATATCTCCAACAATTTTGATTAAAATAGCGTATATTAAATATATTTACATGACAAATAAAATGTATATAATGTATATCTTAAATTTTCTGGGAATAGTCTTTGAAGAGCTCTTCATTCTGGATAACTTTGCTTAACTGATAAACAGTTAGAGTTAAACAATAACTTATTACACAAAATAAATATAGCTCTCGTTAAAATACACAATAGATCATAAACATTTTTTGTGGAGTTGCTCTTATATTGTTTTCTATTTTAAAATATTTTCCCCAAACGCGAATATGCATTCCTTTTTCTTTGTTTTGCTCCTGGTCAAGCAAAGTGGACCAAATTTCAATCACATAGCAAGCAGCTTTAAAGAATTTGACTATCGCTTTAGCTTGTTGTATTCCCTTCTTTCTCTTCTACTTATAGAGAAGTAAATAGTAAGACAGTTTCTGCTAATGTTTATGTTAAAATTAATATGAGGTAGATAGAAGAATAAGCTTTAGTAAGTATAGTTTGCCGCAGAATAAGTAGAGTAAGTCATGTTAATAGTAAATATCAGATTTTTTCTTTTTGGGGGGGGGAGGCAAATCCTTAAGCCTGGTGAAGCCATTTCCGAGATGCATGAATGAAATGGGTGAAATGATGCTCAAATGAGCCTAGGGTCCATAGAGTTTAGTTCTCGACATTTGCTTCTTAAAGTAACGAACAACATCCTAAAACACTTTCCGGCTAACTTAGTCTAACAGAGATTCGAACTCGGCACCTCTTGAATGTGAGAAAGAACATGCCACCATCATACTACAGAGGCGAGCTTGTCATAATATTGTGGTTTAGGATTTTCCATTGTCAACAGCAAATAAATAAATAAAACCGTCACCACTAATAATTAGCTGAACGAAGCTGTCCGTAGACCACATTTCTTCTAATGATAACGTGCGATATTTTTTTTCTGCCTCTCTCCCTAAAGAATAATAATAATATAAATAATAGGTATATTGCAGTTTAGAAAGTAAACAAAATATAAAATGCATTTATTTATAACATATAAGAAATGTATATTATGAATAATAATGTAAATAAAATATGGTATAATAATTAAATGTATATAAAAGTAAACATAAATTTGTTATATAGTACAAATAAGATATAATCATTGGTAAATAAAATACATTAAATTATAAAATTATTACTTTATAAACAATTATAGAATCTTAAGAATTGTGAAAATATTAGAATAAAATAAAAAGAATACACTAAGTCTGAATTATTTTTATGTGTCAAATAAACGTTTTTGAATTCTAATTATTATTTTAAAAGATGTTATATAAAATGGGGTTATTTTTGCTTATTATAATTTATTATCTGTAGAATAACTGAATATAACATTTTAGATAAAATCCCGATATGTCCCATTCCCACGAGTTCCTCTATGTCTTCTGCAAGAAATTGATCCTAAAAATATCAGTCTTTTATCTATATCATGCTAATCAAGATAAAGCAGCTGGTAATCATGTAATCATACTGAAAAGAGAACGAGACCACTTTTAGTTATTCCAGCCAAAGCAAAGACTTCTGTGACATGGTGCTATTACTTACTTCCCTATAAGTAAAACGGAAATAAGGGAATACATTGGACTAAAGATAAAGTCAAATCTTTTAAAAGCTGTCGCCATGCGATTGTCAGTGAAATCCGGTTTTGTTTCCATAGCCGGGAGTTAAACAAAAGAGGTATGAAATCGATTGGGGCTTTCCGATAAGTGTTTTAAAATTTAAAGCAACAGCAGGTAATATAGAAAATGGTTATCTCTACAAAAAATGTAAATGACATAATTTGTCTATTTTAATGAGCTCTACATTTAGGGGGGAGTAACTCTTACAGTCTACCAGATATGCGAAAGTATTCAGGATGAAGAGGACTTCAGGGGATATTCCCAAGAAATTCAGGATATAAATTTTATTTGCCATGTAAATATATTTAATATAAAACATCTTAATCAAAATCGTTACAGAAAATGTTGATAAAATCTAAAATTTTCAAAAATGTATTATGTAAGCGTAGTTTGAGGTATTAAAGCGCCATTGGAATGGCTGAGATTAGGCAATTTCAACCAATTGAATCATCTGACTGGAGCGATATTGTCGACAAATCTTATCACAGCTGATGTTCATTTCTTTCATACGTTTAATCTCCTGTCTTGGTTATTGGTAACAGATGACAATTCAGGCAGTCAAACTTCACTTTTAATAACTGTCAGTTCCATAATTTTACTTTCAATTAATTCAGTTACAATCTTTATTTAGAGTTTTATCCAGTTCATAATGTATGTAGTTCAAAAACGATTGAAAATAATAATTATTTGTATTTCTTATATATGAAATGAGGGCAATAGCCTCAAATAAAATAACGTTTGTTTCCATTTCGTATATTACTTTATTAACTGCTATGGAAATGGAAATGGAAAAGGCATGTTATTTATGGACGCTCTTTAACTGCTGTGGTTCACTGCGTCCCATTCTAAATTGTGCGTGAAAGACCGCGTAATTTTGCTCAGAGGCCTCTCTATCAGGCTTGAGGTTCTTTTAGGTGCCGTAAATCTGCGACACGGGACCAACGGCTTTACTTCCCTTCCGAAGGAAGCCATGCTAAGGATTTTTACACCCGAAACAATCCATCGTCCTCCGGGTTTGAACCCGCGACCTTAGGTATATGCAGTTAGCATGGTAACCAATACATCACGGAGGCCGATATTTGTAGACACAGTCGGTCATATCATAATTCAAGAGGCAGCGAACAATAACAAATATTCGGTAAATAAACATGGTCGAATGCGTCATCTACAATTTGAGAACTAATGCAAGTATTACAATCATAACCTGATAAAATCTCCCTTCCTATTTCGCTGAATTGTCTTATCAAATACAACTCGTGTTTTCACCTCTTAGGACAATTCACTCTCGTCGCTTCTCTCCGGACGTAAATTATCGAAAAGATGAAAACACTCGTGGTATTACTTATGAAAAAACTTCGTGTTGCATCCTTGAAATATACTTGACCTAAACACCAAACTTGGTATTTAAGGTTGATATCTTCCAAAGATACCACAAGAAGATTTTCAAGAAAATTCCCCACCCCAACTACTATTTACATTGCGCATTTTTCGATAATTTTTATTTTCTCAAAAATGGCTCTAACGATTTTATATAAAATACCTCATGCATAAAATATTTTATGACAAACGAGATGCATACCTTGAATTTTCTGGATATAGCCTCTGAAGAGGCTTCTATATAACCGTAAGAGATATACAAAAACCTACTCCTCAAAAATATTGATCTAATTAAAACCACAGTTATCCATTTTGGATTATTGGTTTCAATTTTAAGCCATTTAAACTTATCTCAAACAGGAAGATATCTTTTGTCTCGTTACTCCTGCAAGCAAAGAGATTGGAATTTCAATTGTTTCACATTGCGACCGGCTTTTAAAGGACGAGATTATCGTTTTAACCTGTGCATTTTCTTATTTTCCTTATATTTGCAAGGACGTTACTAATCAGATTAAGTTTGCTTATAGGCATAGCTGTTTCTCGTGCATTTTGAGATTGAGATAGTTCTTTTTAAGAATCTCGATTTGACGTTCTCAGATTCTTGAAGTTGTTCGCCGTTAGGTAGGGCCATATTAATTGGATACCATGTGTGCCGGCCGGCATAGCTTTAAGAACCCCCCTCCCCCCGCAATTGACAGGGGTAAGCTTTGGAGTTTAGCGGATTCAAACCCGGCGGAGGACAATGGATTTTTTTCGGGCGTAAAATCCTTAGCATGGCTTCTTTCGGAAGGGAAGTAAAGCCGTAGGTCCCGTGTTATAGATTTACTGCACATAAAAGGACTTCAAGCACGATAAAGAGACCTATGAGCAAAGTTAATCGTCTTTCTTTTCCAATATAGAATGGGATGCCGAGAACCACAGTAGTTAAGGAGTATCTATAAATAAAACTCCATTTCCATTTTTTGGAGTTTAGGAACGTCATATGTGGCTTACGTTGCAGCCCCTGCGCGCTTCGTATATGCAGAGATAAAGCGGTTCCAGTTGTTTGAAGCACAATAACGACACACCAGCGCCATCTGCTTGTCACGGTTTAAAATAGTAAGAGATCTTAAAAGCTGGTTGTAACCGTCTGAGTCACCATCTGCTTGGCGCGAAAATGGTATGGGTACGGGGAAAAGACCATGAAAGCTACCGTCCACCACATAGGGATCAACGATATGACCAAATAGTTAAAGCATTCTATTTACATGACCTTCTCTACCTCTCTGCAAGCAAACTATTCTTACAAAGTATTTTATCTACACCATGCCAATCGAGATAAACATTAGAGAATTGGTCTTATTACTTACTTTCCTTGGTAGAAAGGGAATAAGGAGATGCACTAAGTCATTAGACTAAGCAAGAATCAAATCTGTTAAAAGCTGTTGCTATGCAATTGACGTTGAAATTCTGTTTTCTTTCCATGGCCAGTGGGAAAACAAAAGAGATGTGAAATGGATGAGGACTTCCCGATTGAGAAAATGTTAAGTGTTTTAAAATTGAGATCAACTACAGAAATTATCTCGGAAATGGTTGGCACTACACTTAAAAATGAATATGTCTTAACTGTGTGCTTTAACGAGATCCACGTATTTGTACAGTAAGTTTTTGTCTATCTCATATGGTTTACCAGTTATGCAAAAGTGATGCAGAATGAAGACATCTTCAGAGGCTATTCCCAGAGAACTCAACATATATATTTTATTTGTAATGAAAATATCTGAAACCCATAGTGATTAATAAAAACCGGTAGAACAGTTTTTGAGAAAATCAAGCTTTTCTAATCAACTCCAGGTAAAGAGTAGTTGGGGTGGGGGAAAATATTCGTGTCCCATCATTGGAAGATGGTGACTTCAACACCAAGTTTGGTATTTAATCGAACTTTCATTTTGTGACTTATGTTGTTCGCAGACAGATCTCACACAGACGCGCACACATACATATACACCAGAGCTAGGAAGTTCGCATCGATTTCCTCATGCAGGGTAAGACCGGCCAGACCTGGCAATACCATGTGGCGCTACTTGTACGAGCAAAGGTCAACGTAGAGCGCAACCCAAACAGCTATCACTGCATAACACAGAACCATCTTTGTTCTGCTCAAATATGAGTAAAATTTATTTTATAGCCAGAGTAAGTTTTCAAGCAAACTTCCAAACGTCTAGTAACAGAATAGCTTCACAGAAACGTATTATTGATTACAAATTTGTTCAAAAAGTTACCCACAACTATCACAC
Source organism: Hymenopus coronatus (assembly GCA_030762935.1). Lineage (NCBI taxonomy): Eukaryota > Metazoa > Arthropoda > Insecta > Mantodea > Hymenopodidae > Hymenopus > Hymenopus coronatus. The sequence continues at coordinate 69,477,199 of CM060897.1, read as the reverse complement.
TGTTACAGATCAGAAATATGAGGCTGACTGAATCTGTACGGCATGTAGAACTGTCAAGACGAATCTACTAATCCACGATCATCCTACCTCCAATAAAGATGAAAATAAAATACGTAATTGAAAAGAATGCAGGGTTCAGTGTGATGTATCACATACCAGCTGCACTTTTAAATCTCAACAAATGATATTTGCTTAGTGATACTATATGGAACTGATAAAATATTTAAAATATGTCTTGGGCACATCAAGCGAAGTGGAACGAACTTTTTCGTACTATAAATCTTATTTGTCGGAACGTAGAATGAGTTTTTATTCGAAAGGTTTCAGAAGCATATTGTTTTCAGTTGCACGGTTGCAGACGAGTAAAAATTTAGTTTCATTCCTGCTTTGGGTTTTACCTAGTAAAACTCTAAAGGTATTTAAGAAATTAGTTCTATTATTTGGATATTATTTTACACTCAATCAGCAAATATTGCAATCCATATTATAATTGTTTGGGTGTTTTCATAATGTACAGACGTAAAGAAGGAAATCAGTAACTCAGCCTGTATATATGCAACAGTTTTTATGATGTGCATAATGACCTAAATAAATGTGCCATTTATGAGCGTCTCGTAAGTCTTTTTGTTCTCTGGAAAAAAGTATTGTTTACTTGATAACAGCTTTTTTTTACATCCCCCCCTAAATTTACTGTATGGTTACTGGTTTTACTGTTCCTTTACACAAACATATACATTTTGAACAGACATATAACACCCATGCCCAAGGCGGGACCCACGATCCCCTGTCCGCGAAGCACCAAAGCGAGACGTCTTAGCGAGCGTGGCCGCCATGGGGACCGGCGTGTTTTGATGTGTCGGTCGCAACCTATATGACGGGACGACTAACGGTAGGAACTTCCTAGCTGTAATATATACACTCGCGCATGCGGATCTGTTTCTTAAACTGTTTTTAGACTCATGGGACACTGAAACCTGTATTTCCAGTGAAATTACTATATCGATTTTTAGGTGTAATGCAATAACTATGTACAGAGTAGAAGAGATAGTAAAACACATGATGTATACCATTCATATGGCTTTCTATATCTATTCCGTAACAAACTATTCTTAAAAAGTGTATTCTTCTGTCTACTTCATGTTATTTGATATAAACATTACCAGAAATTCTCTAAGTAGAAGGAAAATGAGAGAATGCATTAAGCTAAAGCGATAGTCAAATATTTTAAAAGCTGGTTACTATGTGATTGAAAAACGGTTCCCTATATATACCAGGGGTAAAACAAAAGAAACAGGAATGTTACATTCGCATTTGAAAAAAAGTTTTAAGCGCTTTAAAACTGAAATTATTACCTAACGAGGAATATTTTGGAAATGTAAAATGGCACGCAAAAACTGTATATGGCGTGACTGTGTGTTTTAAAGCGATCTACATTTTGTGCAGCAAGTTTTTGGCTGTCTCTTACGGCTTACTAATTATTATGCAAAATACATCCAGAATGAAGTAAAAGGTTTTCAGAGGCTATTCCCAAAACATTCAAGATATTCTTTTTATTTGTAATGTATATAATTTTAATGTACGGTATTTTAATAAAAAGCATTAGTCGTAAGATGTTGAACTTAATTAGAAAGTTTATTAATTAACTGAATTTTCATTTTTCATTTATGTTGTTCACAAACACTCTGATACCGCGCGCGCAAACACACAACACAGACACAGGACCTTTTTCTAAAGATGTTTTAGGAAACTCCCCTCACTCAAAACTAACCTTTACATAGAACATTTTTCGGAACTTTTTATTTTCTAAAAATGGCTGTAATGGATTTGATTAAAATACCATATTTAAGATATTTGCATCACAAATAAAATGCACATCTTGAATTTTCTGGCAATAGCATCTGAAGCCCTCTTCTTCAGGATGACTTTTGCTTAAGTGATTAACCATAAGAGAAAAAAAAAATCCTACTACACAAAAAAGTTGAACTCGTTAAAATACACAATTTATATCAAATGCATTTTTTGTGGAATTAACTATTTCCGAGGTATTTTTGTTAAAATTTCCCAAAACCTAAAGATTTTTAAAATGAGAAGACGTTATTCATATTTTTCAACCTCTTCATACAAGGGGAACGAAATTTCTGTGGTGGAGATCCAGTTCTTTATCAACATCTATTTTAATTTTTTGGACATCCATAAGGATCTTCAACTGGGCGAGCTAATTTGAAGTTAGTAAAATAACAATTACAACATTAAAAGACATTTTAGGATTTATTATTATGTCTTTATTATCCTTCTCTTCCATAGCGTCCGGATCTTAAAAGAATTGACTATCACTTGAGCCTAGTGTTTTCTTATATTCCCTGTATCTGCCTACAAGGAGCTATGTAATAATGCAACTCAAAAGCATAATAAGCAGAGAAAGCATGACAGAACTTTAGAAATGTGTTTGTTACACAGAATCTTATTTTGGGGGTCAAAGAGTTAGGAGCAAATAAGTTTTAAAAACACATTAAAGCATAATTTTAAAAAGTAATGCAAAAAAGCACAATATATAATATAAAGCATAATTCTAGATTTTAAACAGTTAATTTTCAACAATATATTCAATGCCTTAACAAAATAAGCTAGCAATGAAGGTAATAATGGTACCCACATCATCTTCTTCAGTTAAGAGAAGCTTTTCTAAGCTCAATTGGATTTTAAACTCTAAACGGTCGTGTCTCACAGAAGAAAATCTTGAACTTCATCTAAACCTTGTAATTATCAACCTCAAAAATGTGATACAGAGACTGAGAGTGAAATAGATGAGTAGATTTTGATTCTTTGTCTCACGTACTATGCACAAGTGTATAGAAGATTTGTATTCCATCCAAAAATTCGATACCGAGATTTCACCGTAAATATATGTTTTAAGACTCCTTGAATCCAAAAAAAAAAAAAAACAAAAAAAAAAACACATTTTCAGGAAAAGGTCTGTGTGTGTGTGTGAGTGTGTGTGTGAGTGTGTGTGTGTGTGTGTGTGTGTGTGCGTGTGGACAGCAAAGCTCAAAAAGTTTGGTATCTTCCAAGGACGCGACATGATGCTACACGAAGGTTTTCAAGAAAACCCCTACATCCCTAACTACCCTTTACATGGAAACATTATCGAAAATTTTGTTTCTTAAAAATGGCTCCAACGATTTTGATTAAAGTACCACATATTAAAGCCTTTTCCATCACAAAAAAAAAAAATTATATCTTGAATTTTCTGGTAATAGCTTTTGAATACCTGTTTATTCTGAATGAATTTTGCTGCATTTTGCATAACTAGTAAAACCGTAAGAGATATACAAAAACTTACTCTATAAAAATGCGATGTCGTTAAAATACACAATATATGTCATATACTTTTTTCGTGGGATTTACCATTTGTTAGATATTCCTTGTTATTAGTTTCCGTTGTAAAGTACTTATATATACTTTTCTCAGACAGGAAGTGCCCGCTTTTCTTTGTTTTACTCCTGACCAAATAAGGAAGCTATTTGCAGTGACAATCACTTTTAAAACATTTGACTATCACTTTGGCACAGGGCATTCCTTTAGTTCCCATCTGCTTATAAGAAACTAAGTAATAAGAACATTCTGCTAATGTTTATATCGATTAGTATCGTGTAGAAAGAAGACCTTTTGTAAGAAATTTGTTTGTGGAGGAGCTAGAGAAAGTCATGTAAGTGTAACACATCAGATTTTCCCTTATTGTTGTGTGTTCTCGTATAACTTTATTTAAGAAACTTGCTTTACTGTTACGAGAAAGAAATCATTAAGATACTAAGTTTATTTGTATGAAAGAAACACATTATAAAATATAAAGTATAATCATAAAAGATGAAGCGTTATAAACAAAATAAAGCATAATATGAGTTGCTCTAGTAATAAGACTATTTCGGCTAATGATCAACTCGATTAGTATAACTCCTTGGCACGACAGCTCACGGGGAACCTTGGCCCCGCCGCTGCGTCCCCCATCTCGGTTCACTACAGACGTCATGGATGGGGTGCAGTATTGGAAGGTGAGACGTGGTCGGCGCCTCGAGTCCCTCCCGGCCGGTTAATGCGGTCCTCATGACCTGGAGCCGCTACTTCTCCAAGTAGCTCCTCAATTGGCCCCCCAGGGACCTTATGAGGCTGAGTGCACCCCGGGCCAGGTCTCCCAGTGGGGGAAAAATCCCCACGCCGGTACTGGGGATCGAACCCATGTCTCCCGCTTGGTAAGCAGCTGCGCTACCACCGCACTAAGGAGACGACCACTCGATTAGCATGGAGTAGAAAAAAGAATAAGCTTTAGTAAGAATAGTTTGTTGCAGATCTTTGCTTTCTCTACAAGTACTATATACCTAGTATATAGAGAGATATTGCATTGCACCCAAACATTCGATAACGAGAATTCATCGGAAATCCTGTTTTGAGACCTCCTAAATCCTCCCAAAAGTGTTCTAAACATTGTGTGTGGGGGGGCAGCATAGCTCAAATACGAAAAGTCCGTAAATATCAAACTTGGCATTTAAGTTCAGCATCTTCCAAAGATGCGACACTAAGATTTTCAAGAAGCCCCCCACCTCCAACTACCCTTTACATGGACCGATTTGTAAAAATCTTGATTTTCTCAAAAATGACTAACGATTTTGATTGAATATCGTATATTTAAGATATTTACATGACAAATAAAATGTACATCTTGAATTTTCTGGGAATAACGACTGAAGACATCTTTAATCTGGATGAATTTTGCGGAATTTTGCATAAATTATAAACCGTAAGCGGTAGATAAAAACTTATTACACAAAATATGAAGATCTCATTGAAATACACAATTTATGTCATATACATTTTTTCGTGAAGTTGACCATTTATGAGATATTCGTTGTTATTGGTTTCAGTTTTAAGATACTTAAAACTTTTCACATGTAGGAATTTGTCAACTGCTGGTAATGCAAAGAAACGGATTTTATCCACATGGCAATCAGGTTATAAAATATTTGAATCTCGTTTTAGCCTAGTGTATTCTAATATTTCCCTTCTACTTACAAGAAAGCATTTCTGCTAGTGTTTATTCCGATTAGCATGAAGTAGAAGAATAAACGTTGTAACAATAGAGATGTAGAGAAAGTGATGTGAATGGAACACGTCAGATTTTTTAACAGTTATCAGACATATTGGCTATTAAAACTATGTCCAAAGTTGTCTGAAGTAGTTGTTTTGACATATTTTCTCCGGTCCCTTGACAATGTGGGATATATTTAAACAGAAGAACTTGGTGAAGGAGTACTCATAGTTTGGCTGAGGTACCAGGCATTTTTCACGTGGTTGGAGTATGCGGATTTGTCTCTCGCGGACCGGTACACAAACAGAGAGGGATATAAAAATAAATTGGCGTTGTTTGCTAGACGTCTTGGAATTAGCAAAAGGTGTACCTGAGGCGGGGTTGTGGGTGGCACACAAGCGGAAAGAACACTGAACCCCTCTGTCCCAGAAGGGCAAGGGCATTCTGCGCTTTATTCTCTTAAATTTGCTTCGCGAGATTCTTAAATTCTTACTTTCTCTACACGTACTATGTACATAGTGTATAGACAAGGTATTGCACTCCGACAAAAATTCGATACCGAGATTTCACCGGAAATATATGTTTTAGGGTCCCCTGTATCCTAAAAAAGTATTTTCAGAAAAAGGTCCGAGTGCGTGTGTGTGTCCATGTGTCTGTGAACACGATACCTCAAAAACGAAAGGTCGATAAAATACCAAACTTGGTGTTTAGGTTAAGTATCTTCCAGGGATGCGACATGAAGATTTTGAGAAAAATCCCCCCACCCCAAACCACCCTTTACATGGAACTTTTTTCGAACATTTTAATTTTCTCAAAAAATGGCTCTAACGATTTTGATTAACATATCGTATATTAAAGATATTTACCTGACAAATAAAATGTATATTTTGAGTTTTCTGGGAATAGCTTCTGAAGACTACTAAATATTCTGGGTGAATCTTACGGAATTTTGCATAACTGCTAAACCGTAAGGGATGGACAAAAACTTACCACACTAAAAATGTAGAGCACATTAAAACACACAATTTACGTTGTACACATTTTTTTCGTGAAGTTGATCGTTTTGGAGGTATTCCTTGTTTTTGGTTTCAGCTTTGAAAAACTTAACTTTTCTCATACAGGAATTAATCAACTCCTGTCCATACAAACAAAGGAACTTGAATTTCATAGCAACCAGCTTTTGACTATCACTTTAACCTATGGTACTCCTCTAATTCGCTTCTATTTACAAGGAAGCAAGTAATTAGACTATTTCTGCTAATTTTTTTCTCGATAGCATGAAGTAAATAGAAGCATAAGCTTTTTAACAATAATTTGTTGCAGAGAGGTAGAGAAAGTCATGTGAATAGAACACATCAGATTTTTAAAATATATTTTATAACATTAGATAACTTATAACATAATATATGTAACATATATCTTATAACATAGCTCTTAACATACTCTTATTACATGTCTTATTACTTTCTCTAGCACTTATGTACATACAATGTACATGTAGCTAGAGAAAGTATTGTATATCACCCAAAAATTCGATGTCGAGATTTCACCAGAAATGTATGTTTTGAAGTCCCCTGAGTAAAAGAAAAGCAATTTTACTTTCTCTACCCGTACTATGTACATAGTGTATAGAGAAGGTATTGTATTATACTCAAAATTTCGATACAAAATTTCATCGGAAATACATGCTTAGGGACCCCTTGAATCCAAAAATAGTACTTTTAGAAAAACGTCCGAGTGTGTCTGTGGGCAGCATAGCTCAAAAACGGAAAGTCCGTTAAATACCGACCTTGATATTAACTTCAGTATCTCCCAAGGATGCGTAACGAATATTTTAAAGAAAATTCCCCCACCGCCGATCACCTTTTACATGGAAAACATTTCTAACATGTTGATTTTCTCAAAAATGACCCTAACGATTCTGATTAAAATCTCTTACATTTAAGATATTTACATGACAAATAAAATGTATATCTTGAATTTTCTAGGAATGACCACTAAAGACCTCTTTATTCCGGATGATCTTTTTTGTTTTGAATTTTGCATGTCTAATAAACTGTAAGAGATAGACAAAAACTTACTACACAAAAATGTAAAGCTGCTTAAAACACACACTTTATGTCATATACATTTTTTGTCTGGGGTTGACCATTTTCGAGATATTCCTTGTTATTGGTTTCAGTTTTAAAATACTGAAACTTTTCTCATACAGGGATTTGCTAACTTCTGGCCACGCAAAGAAATGGATTTCAATCCCATAGCAACCAATTTTAAAACACGTGGCTCGGTTTAGCCTAGTGTATTCACTTATTTCTCTTCTACTTATGAGGATGCAAGTAATAAGACCATTTCTGCTAATTTGTTTCTCGATTAGCATAATGTGGATAGAAAAACAAGCTTATTAACAATAATTTGTTCCAGAGATGTAGAGAAAGTCATGTGAATGGAACATATAATACTTTTAATTATGCTGTTTAAACGCACACGAGCCTTTTTCAAAACTATTTTTCTTGAATTTAGTGGTCCCTAAAACATGAATCTCTGGTGAAATCCCTGAATTAAAGTTTTTGGTGGAATATAATATCTACCCTACCTGGTAGAGAAAGTAAAAGTGAGAATACAGCAAATTCTATAATTATCAAGGAACTGTCATAAAAAATCTGATGTTTTCCATTCACATGACTTTCTCTACCTCACTTTAACACACTGTTGTTAAAAAACTTATTCACTTTATGCTAATAGAGAGAAACATTAGCACAAATGTTCTTTATTACTTAGTTCCTTATAAGTAGAAGGGAAATAAGGGAAATACTCTAGGCTAAACCGACAGTCAAATGTTTTAAAATGTGGTTGTTATGGGATTGAAATCCATTTCTTTGTGTGGCCAGGAGTTGACAAGTTCCCGTATAAGAAAAATATCCGTTTTTTAAAACTGAAACCAATAACAAGAAATATCTCAAAAACAGTCAACTCCACGAAAAAACGTATGTTTTAACGAGAATTACGTTTTTGATTAAGTAAGTTTTTGTCTATCTCTCATGGTTTACCAGTTATGCAAAATTCCATAAAATTCATCCAAATAAAGAAGTCTTCAGAGGCTATTCGCAGAAAAGTCAAGATATAATTTTATTTACCATGTATGTATTTAATATATGACATTTTAATGAAGATCATCAGAGCTATTTTTGAGAAAATCAAAACTGTCGAACATTTTTCCATGTAAGCTGTAGTTGGACGGGGGGGGGGGATTTTCTTGAAAATCTTCGTGTCGCATCTTTGGAAGATACTGAACTTAAATACCAAGTTTGGTATTATCGCTTTTGAGCTATGCTTTCCACACATCCACCCACACACACAAATACACACACATACACGTGTTGACAGATAGACACGCACACGGGCATTTTTCTAAAAACATCTTTTTTTGGATTTAGGGGGTCTCCAAGCATATATTTCCGGTGTAATCTCGGTATTGAATTTTTGGGTGCATTATAATACCTTCTTTATACACTATGTATATAGTACGTGTAGAGAAAGTAAAAATATAAAAATAAATCTTTTAAAATATATAATATTCAGGAATTGTAGGTTTGGTTATTATATTCGGGATTTTGTTATTTGGCCAAAATTAAGAATCCGGTTACGATCCGGCTTCTCGAATGTAATGAGGTTAAGGCAAACCACGCAGATAAACCGGTTTTGCCGGTTTTCCCAGTGATAATAAAATAGCATTATATAAGCTTTATTGTTCCAATAATATAAACAAAGAAACGAAAAAGTGTGAGCAGTCCACTTAACATTCTCCGTCAACCATTAAACGGATGTACCACCTTGGAAACAGGTCGCTGATATATAACTAGAAGGGAGAATTTGGATTATGAGACGCAGAACTAAAGTTTATGACATAATCAGTTTTTACTCTTTGTACTATATATTTATATAAGTAAAAGAACGAAGCAATTTAATACTGTGTTTGAGATTACCGTATTTACACTTCTTTGCAATTGAGTTAGTTCTACTGGCTATTAATTTATGGATTCCCTTTTAATAGTGTTTCTTTTTACCTTAAACAGTGTTTTCCAAACAACATTTTATACAGAGATTTCAGTGGAAATATATTCTTTGAGGCTCTCTGAGCCCCCAACCCAAAAAGTATTTTTAGAAAAAAAATTCTTGTGTGATGAAACCCATGTGACATTTTGATGAAGTATCAAAAACTGAGGATAAATTAGTTATCATTTAAGGCAAAGTTTTAGTGATTACTTTAATTCATAGAAGAGAAGTTCTTTTATAATAAGGGCTTATAAAATTATATACAATACATACATTAGCATTGTAATATACAAAATGAATTAATGTAATCTGTGAGATATTCAAGTTAAGCATCTTTCAAGAATGCAACACGATTTTAAAGAAAACCCTACCATCCCAAACCACGCTTATATTGGAATATTTTTCGAAAACTTGTATTTTCTAAACAATGGTCCTAATGATATCGATTAAAATGTTTAAGATATCTTCATGATAAAGAAACTATTATCTTGAATTTTTAGGAACAGAATCTGAAGTCCTCTTCTGGGTTACTTTAACATAACTGGTAAACCGTAACAGATAGCTAA